>WOVY01001379.1:0-34385 GCA_013436015.1 Rhipicephalus annulatus | reverse complement strand
TATAAACAAACACAATTGCGAACAATAAAATGCGACGCTGTTTAAAGAGGCGAACCCAGGTTTACGAGAATTATCAGTATGGCATACACACACGTGTCAAGCTTTTGCACCATCTAAAGAGACTAAATATGGAAAGTTGCCTTTGTAAGTTAACATGACAGTACCAAATGGAGAAGCAACACGAGAGAACAGTTCATCGTGGGCTAAAGAATGTGTTTTTAAATATTATACACAGCTTTGCAAGATAATATCGACGAGTTTACTCGTCTAGGTGTGGGAGGTGTAGGCCTGATAAAATGCGATGTTGCTTCAGAGCCTTCCTTTTGTAATATTGCAATTTTATTCAACTCTTTCAAACGCGGCACCGTAACTTTCTACTGGGTGCTCGAACACGGCAAGCAGGTCGCGGGGCAAAATCTTTGTAACATTTTATTACCGAAACAGCGATACTAGCAATGCTTGAGCTGCACTAGCTGTTTCTAAATTGTAACCTCCTCAATCTCATCACTGTGATCAGGAACGGAGAGGAAAAGTACAGCAGTAGTACGTAGAGAAATATTCAATTTCAAGCCCTTTAGCAATATCATCTAAACAAATTGCCAGTTCACTGTTGAATTCTCGATGGAAACAAACAGCTGATCAGGGGCGCAAGCTTGGCTTGGCACTGGCTTGGCCGTTCATACAGAGCCAAAAGCCGCTGCAGGAAACTGGATTGCGGATCGTATTGAGACAAAATATTTTATGCATTTTTGTTTTCTTTGTTTCATTTCTCTAATTGTTCTTGTAATGGCGTGGACCGCGCTTCGTGATCTCATGTACCGGCGCACTGTTTTTAAGTTTAGTATGGCGCACTATAATACATGATTGCGTGCTTTAATTTAAAAAGGTTCGCGAGTATGGCAGCAACACTGCAATGTCGGGAAGAGGATAGAACCAGTAGCAGTTGCATGCCCGGGTGGAGCGACTGATGCCCAGATGGAGGAATGTCAACCCGATGCCTTTTGTGTTGGCCGTTCTGGCAGTTCCGCCGACTTTATAGAAAGAGACGACCCCGTCACTTGTCCTCTTCTCTTTCCTTCGGGCATCAGCGACAACATTGACGGACGACGTGTTCGACTTCACCGTGCACGTGAGTATAGGTTGTTTTTCATTCGAGTGAATTCTTGTTCAGATTTTCAACTTGTCGACTTCATCCTGATCACCTGTCTCCGGCAATAAGTCACATACGTGTGATATTTAGGTGAAATAAATGATAATGCACATTTTCTGCTCTATTTGCGTGACTTAGCTATACCAGGACATGAGGTAAAGCCTTTGTCGCCTAGCCACTAGCAGGCAAGATCGATCACTCGCATCCTTCAGTTCACGAATCAACGCGCCTGCCTTAAAATTAGTAAGCTGCTCGCAAAGAAATCTTACCGAGGCAATTTTGTTTTCTGTGAACAATGCACCGTAGATTTGTCTTGAATAACAATAAAAAAAACTCGAAAAATGAATGTCGCGACCTTTTAGAAAACGCCATGTCTAAGAGCTAGACGCGGCATTTTTTAAAAGGCTCATTAAATTCAGTATTTTGTTCGTAGTTTCTGCTTGAAATTATTATTGTCTATGAATTTCATGGCCCAATCTTTCACTTTGGCTGAAAATCTCGGCGGCAAAAACTTTGTTCAGTGTCCATTTAAGGGCAGGTGTAGATGCCATCATTTCAGTCGCAAATCTTTTGCTAGTCGGTCGGCTGGTTAACAATAAGGGTACTAACTAGAGTTCCAGATTTCATCAGCAACACATCATCATGGCTTCATCAGATGCTGCATTATATACATTCTATCCTTGTTTTTAAATAGGTGTACCGTATGGTCCACTGTTACAGGAATCAAGCGAGCTCATGGACAGTGAGCCATGTGGTGCTAACTGGCAGCGAGGCTTGTGAATGGGATGCATGCGCATAGAATCGGGGTGCGCCCAGTTTTGTCTGCCATTTATCCGCCTGTACGCGTGACAGCATTGGAAAGCGCATCCGTATTTTAGCTGCGCAATTTATCTAGCCCCGTGCCTCCTGCTTCAGGGATTTCCTGTGAGCACAAAAAATGCATGATTTTAATCGTTGCTGCAGTGTTTTGCAAGTTGTCACCGTAAAGCACATCATATTTTTCGCATAATGCTCGCTGCAACTAGCAAGTTTTGATGACTCAAAATGCTGTTCAGGTCTGATGTAGCAAACATTTTAAGCTCGTCCACGTGACCATGAAATATTGGTTTAATAAATAATGGAAGGCAGAGTTGGTATCAGTTGATTTACAGTGTGAAAATGAAAAGTGCGAAGGACCGTGCCTCGCAAGTAAGCTCCGAGAGCATGAGCAGAGAAGTAGCAGATGAGGATGCTCATGCGCTGCATTTCCAAATCTCACCAGCACTAATGCTTGACGGACTGCTGGCCACGCACTAGCGTGTTCTTTCTGAAACAGGACTTTGGCCCTGTAAGCAAGTTCTTGAAGGGCATAAGTAAAACGTCAAATGGGCCCCCTAAATGCACCCATCCTTGAACCATTGGGCTTATGAATTAGTGCCCTTTTTAAAATACAACTATTCTTTTCAAATACAACTATTCAAAATACATCTATTCTAAATACAACAGTGCACGAAGTTTAAAAATGGGAAAAAAGTCTTTAAATGTCCCCTTTGTACATAGTGTTCTTGTGATGTCACTTCTGCCGTTGTCTCCTCTCTCGCCATGCCCCAGTAACTCCCTGGGTACCTACGGCAGTTCACGTGCTGCAGTGCGGTTTGTTGGGGGCTCGTCATCTGTTGCTGTGAACGATGTGGAAGCATTGTGGTTTTTTGTTGTCTTACTTTAACGAGCTCATTGGATTAAAAAGGCCTCGCTCGTTCACTCGATAAGAGACCAGATAATCATGATGTGCAACACATACACCAGCCACGGCGTACACCGGCTGCCCGCCACAACATATGAGGGCCTATTATCTTGCTTTCACTACGAATTGCCTGGCCCAAAAACAAGTGAAAGCTCAAAATCTCTCGAGCCGCAATTTTAAGAGTGGATGTGCGAAGCGCAGCTGCTCCCATCGAAAACTAGTCGTGCAGAGCTAGGCAAGTTTACAAGAGATATAATATTATAAATATATTGTCACGGCCTACGCCACCAAAGTAGCAATGCCCCCCCCCCAAGTGTTTTAAACAATGCTGATGTTGAGCTTGAGCCTCTTTGATTGCAATTTGTGGAAATAGTCGAGGAAAATATTATACAAGGCAGATAGCGACTTTGCGTGGTGTGTGCCGTGGTAATGCCAGTCATCACTTTATTTTTCGCGTATGCTTTGACACACTTTTCACTTGGTATTTTGCTTTTGTTGTACGCTATTGTACAGTGGAGTCACTGAACATGATAGAGACCGTGCATAGAATTAATTGACTAATTAAAAAAATCCTGACGCCCAACTTGAACCGATCGGCTATACTTCAAAGTGAACTAATATTGTTTCTCATTCTTTATAGTTTGTTTCAATGCAATACCAAATCTCCGCGATCGCCATCACGATTTTAACCGCCTTCCTCGCCATCATGGTTTTAACTGCAGACAAGTTTGTATGTACAGTATCTTGGTAAGCTATATCTGTTTGCAGGTAAATACTTGGCTATGACACTTACCCGTAATGAAGTTGCACCTGAAGATGCAAATATTGCAAAGTTTCTTCAAGTAGCTTTTGTTAATCTGCACCAGCCAAATACGCTGGTACTTTTAGGAAAATCGGAATGTGCGTTCTCAATTTTAGGTTATAACTTTCAGCGAAGAAACACCCTAAGCTCTGCTCCCTCTGCGTGGACTACTAAATCAACTTGCCTCACTAGCAGCACATAATTCCTCAAACTTGCATCGTGAGGCAAAACTAAACGGGTGCAAGCACGAGAAGACAACATGGCAGTTGTAGGCGATAGATTCGGTTGGTGCCCGGGCATGGTGGTGGCGCATTTGGGAAGTGACGAAAAGGTGCTGCGAGATGCACGTGCACACTTTGTATAGTTGCTGTATTGGACAGCAAACTTTTTTCCTTATCTGGGCAGTTTTTACCAAAGGAAGCTTCATCATATGGCGTGATAAATGAAGCGAATCCACAGGTTGAACCACATCATAGCCTCGCTGTGCTTTTGTACTTTTTTGCTCAAAATTTATTTGTACATATAAGTGACAACTTGCCAGTAATAAGGCAGCACTCGTTTCTTTACCATATGATCATCTCCGGTGTGCTGCTGCCTCAATATTTCAAATTCTAAGCATTTACACCATTGTATGTTAACTTTTGCTTTAAAGTAAGACAAGCCACATGTGTATCGTAGATCAAGAAGCATGCCAGTTTTACGTACTTGCAAGGTAAACATCAGAAATGCACAGTTGATCAAAAATACTAGTTTAATGGTGCATCTACATAGCAGAGCACCTGTGGCACCTCGGGAACAAGATAATGCGACATATGTTACAACAGATAATTTAAAAAGACAGGGGACGTGCCGTGAACAAGTATAAACAAAAATAAAATGGCATGTGGCAGCGAGCGAAGGCGGCAAGGGGGGGGGGAGCCCGTGGGACTGCAGCGGATGAATGTAGGGTGTGTGTTTAATATGTGGAAGAAAAAAAAATTCAAAATTTTGGCAACTGAAATGAGGGTGACTTAGTGAGTGCGCTCATGACAAGAGTAAACACGGTTATTATTTTTTTTTCAAATCTCTTTTGAAAGCCACGAAAAATCTGTATGTGGTGCAGCCTAACAGAAGGTCCGTGAAGGCAAATTATGAATTCGTCGTTGTACAAAGGCCTTTTTTTTCATGCGCACCATCCCCGCCGCGGTGGTCTAGTGGCTAAGGTACTCGGCTGCTGACCCACAGGGGGCGGGTTCGAATCCCGGCTGCGGCGGCTGCATTTCCAATGGAAGCGGAAATGTTGTAGGCCCGTGTGCTCAGATTTAGGTGCACGTTAAAGAACCCTAGGTGGTCTAAATTTCCGGAGCCCTCCATTACGGCATCTCTCATAATCATATAGTGATTTTGGGACGTTAAACCCCACATATCAATCAATCATGCGCACCATAAATAGTGCTCAAAATTTAATTGCATATGTTGTTTTCATCCTCGCTGTATTCCGTGCTGTTTATGATGTAAAAAAAAAGCACGCTGAAGTGGTGCTGCTTTTGGGCAACAGTTGAAAATGGCGGGGTGCATGAATGCGGAATACTGCCGCTTACACTCAAATCACTCTTGTGGTCACCTCCCACTGTTTGCAGCATGTGTTGTGTATACACAGCTGCATATTTCCTAGCTAGAAAAATTTGATTTTAGGTGTTTCACGCCATTTTTCATGTAACTATTTCACAATTACACACACTGATCAGCAGGCTTTCAATTGCACTGAAGGACACATGTGCCATAAAATTGTTAGTAGATACTTTTAAGAAACCGTATGTAAAGGCCGAAGCTTCATGCGTACATACATACACACACACCATATTGTTTTTTGTACTTTATGAAAGCTGCGAAGGTCTCATGTGCCTCCAAGCGTAACCTGTCTTATTTATTCTCCATCACCGCAAAAGTTTTGTGAGTTTCAAATAAAAGTACTTTGCGCATGGCCACGTTTGGGTAATTTTTTGTGTAGGTGTTATTTGAGCAGCCTACAGTTTTTACTTTATAAGCCTGTATGTATATGTTGCATTATAAGGATGCAGAATGTGTGTGGCTGTACAATATAGATAAAGTGTAAAAATTGTGTCTATTGTAGTGTTCTTGCAACCAATCTTACCCCCGTATTCTAGAACGTCCCTCCACTCAACGCTTCACCTGCACTTGAGATGGCTGGTGGGAGCGCCGTCTCTAAGCAGAGAAAGTCGCTGCATGTCAGTAATAATCTGCTGTGATTCTCAAGTAGCGCAGCGTCGCTTTCAAACGAGCAGCGGCACAGTGCTCAACTCTGACAAGTGAAGGGTGAAAGTCGAGTCGGGGAGCGTTTATGAATATGGGGGTTAGTTTTGTTGTCTTGTTAACCTGCCATTAACACTGGATTGATGCTACTTTGCTCTAGCTGTACAATGCTCTCCAAGGCTCAAGGAGGCACCGCACGGGGAAGGCTCGGAGCAAACCATGCGTGAGTTTCCTTTCATTGTTACACTATGCACGTATTAAGTGATAGACTTTAATGTATGCTATTTGTATTGTGCAAGTTTTTGGGGACATACAACTTCCAACACTTATATGTTCTGACGAAAATCATGCAAGAATGAGAGAAGCTTGTGCAAAAATTATGCAAGACTGTAAGAAGCTTTTGCAGAAGTCTGTGAAATGAAGTTTTGAAATTTCGTGGCAATGTGTCATTGTACAGTAGTCAACAGTCTTGCTCAGCATGCTTGACTGCAGGGCTCCCGTCTGCACAGGCGCGGAGTGCCTGATGCATGATGGGCCAAATGTCAGCCTGCACACTGGTGCCTCTTATCCCCGTTTGTCTGTTACATCAGTGTCTCTTGTAAAGGGGATCAACTGTGCTACCTTCTTTTTTCGAATGTAATGAGTTCTTTTTCCAGATTATTGTTGTTTTAAGGTAGAGCCTCACATTTCTATCAAATACTGAAGATTCTATTTTTCCTTCTAGATGCTATGAAGTCACTCCTTGTGTTACAATGGAGTGAACACTGTTATGAGAAAAGCTACTTTATGGAGTTAACTCACTCCATATTGACTTAACACACAGAGTTGGTGAAAACTACACCCCATTCCAGCTGCATTAGGAATAATATTCATTTGCATATTTCTGTTTCTTTTGTTTGTTTGTTGGCTGGAGGTTTGGAGTATAGGGTGGCCAGAGGGCACTGTGTGGTCTTTCTTCATCTTCCCAATTTTGTGAACATCAATTGATAGCCGTATGGGAAGCTGCCAGCATGCTGAAACAGCGGTGCAAGCATGCAAGATGTTCACCATTGCATGCAGTCAGTTGCTGTGAGCAACCCACTGCATACAATTAACTGCGAGTGGTGAACTAACGCTGCACTATGTGTGCCTCCTGGAAAGCTGCAATGGTAAAGTTCCACAATCGTATAGTAACATGGATAAAATCGCAATTTGTTTGTTGAATAATTTTGCAATAGAATCAATGGAGCTTTGGATAAATTTGTGTATCTGCCTGGTTCATCAAAGCTACAGAGTCAAATGCGGTATGTACTCGCGTATTATGTGTACTTTTTTTGTCGATCCGGTTATGTGCGAAGCTAGTAGGAATCGCTGGCCTAAAAGCCCAACTGGGAATGGGAATATATGTTGCAGGCGCTGTCACAGCTGTCTCAAAGCGGATTGTCATTTGTTTGCGAAGCCTGTTCAAATGCCCCCATTTTCTTGAAGTTCTTCCGAACATTGCTCACAAAAACCAGTTCCCACGACAAGGTTATACCAGAGAACATAAGTACTCTCCAATAATTGTCAGGAACCCAACGCAAAGTAAGATGCAGACAAGGAAGCGCGATGCCAACACAGTGCTCTGTGTGTCGCCCTTCATGTGTGTGTGTCCCCATTCCTTGTCCCAGTCTTCTATTGCGTTGTGTTCCCTCCGATATCTAACCAACACACCCAAGCTTCTATGCTAAGTCTTATTCAGCGCACTCTTCTGCTGGCTCCCATACTGAATATTGCATGTCGAAGAACTCCACGCTGATGTGCTTAGCGGTAGCACGGTTTCAGTTTTCTTCGGTAAGCTTTATAACAGCAATCTGCCTCGTATATAATTATTGTAGCCTATTACAAGGAACGGTAAAAACGCAATGGCCAGATGGCGAAACCAAAAAAAAAGAAAATGAGTGCGAAAACCTGCCTCATCTAGTTGATGTGACAGGTCCTTGCACGCGTTCAACATCTGTGCTGCGTCTCGGGAATACATTCTTGGCGTGGAAGAGGTGGGAAGATAGGAGGCAAACCTTTAGGCATTTCGGACTACACATAAACAGGCTACGGTTTTCAAGTTCGATATTCTAGGGAAAGCATAAAAGTTCATGGGAGAAGGAACCTTGCACTCAGCCCATTTTGTGTAAGACTGCACTCGCCTGCTCCACAAGAGATGTGCCTGACCAGAGCATCATGAAGTCAAATGTGTCTGTGTGTGTGCTGGCAAGGTGGCTCGGGCTGGTTGGGGAGGGCAAAGTATGCGAGCAAAAAGTTTCTTGTAGTAAAGCAGGCTGGCTAATTATACTGGTGAGCAAATTATGTGAGGATGCAAATTGTGCGAGTAAATATAGTATGTACTCTTGTATGTTTCAGCTCTGTTGCTACGGATCCTGCGGATCGAACTTGGCATCCGGCAGCAACAAAGAGAGGTTCTGCAGGAGGTGCGACAGCTGAAGCTCGAGGTACGGCTCTTGTCCGTGCCTCAGCACGCCCAGCCAGCACAGCCCCCTTCTGACCTTCCTCGGCTGCCTGCGGGTACAATTGGAGACGTGGAGGCAGCAGAGGCAGCTGTGCAGAGTGAAGCTGTGGCTGCGGCTTTGGTGTGTATTTCTTGATTTTTAATATGCCTATGTAACATGCAGAAATTTAGTACTGCTTTAAGATACTGTGTTTCATGAAACAAGCTAGCCAGGTAATCTCATGAGCCACTGTATTACAGTCGAATATGAATAATTCGTACTCAAAGAGGCCAGAAGATTTGTTCAAATTAAAAGAAGTTCAAAATAATGAAAGTTACCGTAATTACTTGAATCTAACACGCACCTTTTTTCCGGTTTAGAGAGTTCATGAATCGCATGCGCGTTAGAATCGAGTACGAAAAAAAATGAATATGGTCATTCTATTGCCATCGCCACTTACAAAATGGCCGCCCCCTACGTGCGTCGGCATGGCGCGTCGGTCATTTCTGCCTATGTGTTTCCCATGTGCGGTACTTCATACGTGTGCTGAGGAGTTCGTCATCTTGTAGTACATTAGCATCGACGGCATGGTTGGGCCGACTCCGAAAATTCGACGAGTGCACCACAATGCCGCTTCTAAAAGAAAAGTCATCGCGTGTGCCGGAACGGACAGAAATCGGGCCGCATCGCGGTCATTCGAAGTTCCCGAAACGTGCGTGCGGGACTGGCGGAAACAAAAGCAGGATATTGTCGACAGCAAAGATTCACGCAAAGGCTTCAGTGGACCACAGCAGGGTCGGTTTCCACAAATTGAAGAGCTGCTCGGTGAGTATGTGATTAATCAGTGAGCGGCACAGCGGCCCGTGACGACAGAACTGCTCCAAGTGCAGGCTATGCAGTTAGCCTTAGAAAAAGGGCTAATGCAGAGCCATTTTAAAGCGAGCAGGTGCTGGCTAACCAACTTTATGAAGAGAAAAGGCTTTTCCCTCCGAAGGCGAACGGGCATATGCCGGAAGTTGCCGGAGGAGTACGAAGAAAAGCTTCAGAGTCTTCAGCGGTTCCTCGTAAACTTGCGGCACAACAACGGCTACCAGCTTGGGCAAATCGGGAATGCCGATCACACGCCTCTTTACTTCAACATGCCTGGCACCACAACCGTCTAGGAGAAAGGGGCGAAGCAAGTTTGTGTACTGACATCGGGCGACGGTAAAACTAGAGTGACAGCAATGCTCCGTTGCACGTCAAATAGGCATAAGCTTCCCCCGTACTTCATATTTAAACAGAAGACGCTCTCAAAAATTGTCGTTTTCCCGAGTGGTGTGATCAAGCGGGCCAACGTGAAAAAAGGGTGCGCGTTGCAACCGATGTCTCTCTTTTTTTTTTTGTCGTGGAAACCGGGCGCGCATTACAATCGAGGGCGCGGTAGAATAGAGTAAATAGGGTAATTGAGCGGAGGGCTCACCATGCAGTGATGCATGTGCATGGAGAAGTTTTATTCACAAATTACAGGACATCCGTCATTAATTAAAGTAGTCAATACATGTCTGTACACGTTGGCCTTGCAACGAGTCAACAAGTTTTGCGTGCAGTTTGCAAAGCATTTGTACTTCGGCTTCAGTATTCTCCTGGCAATAGAAGTTGCGTGCGGCAATGTCCAGTGCTGACACTCTTTGAAGACAACTGTGTTTCCACTGTTATCATCTGCGCTGCAGCCGGAGCGTGGCCAGCACATGATGAGAAAGGAAGAGCGTCTTCACCTGGAGAAAAGCAGATAGGCATTCGAGAGAGAAACACTCCGCGGCAGCTTTTTTTTTCTCTTCATTGTGCGGTGTTGAAAGGAGAAGAGTCTCTACATAGCAGGAACGAAAAACAGGGAAGCGTGACACCGGCGCGTTGCAGATCGGCATGAGAGAGAGCCCACTCTCTGCGACAGCTTTTTTTCCCCTCTTTCTCTTCGTGCGCAGTGTTAAGAGGAGAAGGGTCTCTACGTGGCAGGGACGGAAAAAGCCGAAGCGTGGCACAGGAATGTCGCAGATTGGCATTTGGCAAACATTCCACCGCAGTCTTTTCTTTCCTTTTCTTCATTTTCTTCTTTAAGCACAGCGATGAGGTGTCTGAAGTGCCACCGCAGGACTGGGCGTGGTGCTGAGAGCATTTTCGGAGCGCGGTATAGCTTTGATAGGACCACAGCGTCAGTTCGAATTAAGTGTGTTGGAATTAATGAGATTCGACTGTATTTACTATAGTCTGTGAAGTCCGAGTGAACTGTCCTAAGCAGACGATGTAGGCGGCATCGTGTGTTTGATGGGCAGTGACTAGCAATAGCCTGCTTAAAACAGACATTCAGTAATTTTGTTCATTTACCACCCTATTTCGTGTCCGCTGCGGCTCTCTCTACTTTGAGCTACAGTTCACCCTGCCTTGTGTTAGCCGATTTCTTACTTTTTTTAAAAATCTAACATGCACCCCATTTCGCAGGGTGAAAAAAAATGCACCTTTGTTTATTGTGATGAGATTTCTAAAGCGACATGCCTCTTTGTTGGCTATCACAGAAAAATATAAACAGCAAATGGTGCGACCATCTAGTGCGACCTTTATTTTTCTATCAGTTTCATCTATGACCAAGATTTGGTCGCTCTAAGGTTGCCTCTTAGTACGCCTTGATCATGTTCATTTATCTTGTTGTGCTCTGCTTACAATGCATTGATTAAAAACATGTCCTAGCTTCTTTTTGAATTCCACATACTTTATCGTTTTTCACCTGTAGAAGCTACTCCTGGTCAGCATTCAGGCAAAGACATTGTAACCTCAAAGAAACGTGTATTGGAATTTGAGCACTGTACAAAGTAATTATACTATTTCATAGCTAGAATCAATATTTATTAAGGGTTACAACAGTGTTGTATTTGATTTCATAACAGCAAAACTGCATTCTGAGAAGGACTCTGAAAAGTTCTCACACTGAGTGTGAGAGGGCTGATGTGGAAACCATTTTAGGTCAAGTGAGTTGAAGTTAGCGTAAAAAAACAATAAAATGTTGTGATGCCCGAAAATTCAAGTTGTTGTTTTCAGTGTCCTCTTCTTGCAGATTTTTATCATGAAAACATTTCGATGTGCTGTTGCGTTTACCCCATCTATGCTTCTTGCATTTTTTTACAGCGCAAGCACCTCCTGCAGATTGGTGGACGTGGCCTCCGAGAAATTGGTGTGAATGCCATGAAGGCTCTATTGGCACATGACGTGCAAGTGCTGTACAGCCTTAATGGCAGAAAAGGGAAAAGGGCCTTTGTGAACCTGAGGCTCTGTAGATTAGTGACAGGTTTAAATTGTTCATTGTTTTATGTGTGTGTACCCATGTGTATTCTCTGTACTGCAGTGCTTCATGTGTACTATGGTATTTCTGTTCTTGTATGCAGATGTCATCTGCCAAAAAGCAGGGTGCGACCAGGCGGAGGCCCTCAACTTCATTAAGAGGTGGCTGCCAGGGTCTGGTGATCGCTGTGGGGGCAGGAAGCAGCGCTTCAGAGAAGCATTTGTTGTGGAGCAGCCCGATGATCCCTACTCTGAGTGCAGATTATCGGCTGCTCGCGGCAGCTGGCTTCCTGCCCAGCCACAGCAGCCAGGGCCTTGACAGCACCACTGCCACTGTGCCCCCAACGCAACCTGACCTGCAGTAGAACGGGCCTTTTTTAGTTGTGTATATATATTTTTCAATGTATACATTTTTTGTTGTACCAAATAAATAAAAAAAACAAAGAATAAATGGTCTGCAGACTGTCGGTGGTGCACTGTTCGGCTAGCTTATGCTGATTCGGAAGCACCATCACCATGTTTTAGTTACAAAAAAATGCTCTAAACTGTATGAATATTCTCGATTATCATGTGGGGGACATATGTGGGGATTGCAAGTGGGGGACATACGCTTTCAGCATTTACTTCCTAACGACTTTTTTCGATCTGCTGTACCAAATACCAGTACCAAATAAAGCACTCCCTATTGCAAAAAATAAATTGGTAAAAAAAATAAACTACACTTCTAGTGTTAGCAAAGGGAATGACGTGGAAAAGATGAAATAGATCGAGTAACTGTTTTCAGTTCTCAGCATTCAATTTTCTGTTGCCCCAAGTATACAGGGCTGCAAAACTACAAGAGCGGGTCATCGAGGCATATTGTTTAAATCTTCCGGTAAGAAAAATTCTCTACTAATAATGGTTACATAATGGCAAGCCAATCAGTAGCCAATATTCGTCGTGCAGGAAACATCGGTGTAATAACAGCCTTTCATTGGCTGCAATGTGGCCCTGGATTGGTCCAATGTCGGCCGTACATCCGTAGCCAATATTCGTCGTGCAGCGAACATCGGCGTAAAATGGCATGTGATTGGCTGAAATATGGCCCAATGTTGGCCGAACATTGGCAGCTTTGTCGGCAATACGATGGGCCTTCGTCGGCCCAATGTTGGTTGCATACTGGCTAAAACATCGGCAAAACGTCGGCCCATCATTGGCTTGAACGTCGGCCCGACATTGGAAGAAGTTGCACTTCCGACGTCGGCCCGACGTCGGTGCCGATGTTAGCCGATGTTGGTCCAAGATTGGTCCAACGGCGGCGTGCTGCCTGGGTAGTGAAGCATGAAAAGACCTTCGGACAGATGAAAGAACGGCTAGATAAGATCGAGTCAGACCATGCTTCCCTAGAGACTATGAGGCCGCTGCTGACAGCCTTGCAGTCGGGTGCTGATGGCAATGCTCAACATATAAAATTGATAACTGCTCGAATCAATGACGTGCAATAACTTGGTTTTTTATGGGCATCAGGACGCCCAGAACAAATCGTGGGAAGAGTCGGAAAAAAATAGTAATTGAGCACTGCAATCGCCTCCTTCAAACTATCGTTTAACCCCGTGACACTGAAAGGGCCCATCGCATAGGTACGTTCCGCACCGGAAAGTGCAGACCAATAATAGTGAAATTCGCGCATTTTAAAGATAAGGACCATAAACTATCACTTAACAGTGAGCTCAAAGACACCGTCTTCAGCATTTCTCAGGATCTCTCTCATAGTGCACGCCTTTCTCGTAAGCGCCTAAGTGAATTTCGGAAAACTCAAAACTAGAGCTTCAAGTTACACCATGAAACACTGACCGTAAACAAGAAAACCTATGTATTTGATCATGCTTAAAATACGGTTGTCGAAAAGAACTCATAGCAGCCAAGAAACAAACTACGCGAGTCACGTCCTTTTCATCAGTCTTTATCATTTTTGTTAACCAACATACAGAGTGTCATTCCGAAGCGGGATAAGGTATGCGACCTGATGAATTCTTCATCTTCAAATATTGTGCTACTAACAGAAACGTGGCTCAACTCGTTAGTCAATGATTCGGAAATATTGCTTGTCTCTCTGACTTTGACATATTTCGCAAGGACAGGGATAACAACTTGCGTGGTCGTGGTGTCCTTGCAGCCACGAAACGGGACCTACGCTGCGTGCGCATCAATTTTGCATCGCCTTTAGAAATTGTTTGGCCCTGCTGCCACGCATCCCACCCGCGCATCTTGATCGGAGTTTGTTATCGCCCTCCTAGTACTGACAGTTCTTTTTCACGTCTGCTTCACGAAAATTTGAACCAACTAAAAACGACCCACCCACACACAGTCCTATATTGTTATTTGGCGACTTTAATTTCCCTAGTATAAATTGGTCTGATACAGCTTCTATGTCATCAAAAAATACCCTCCCCTGGCGATTTCATTAACACTTGCCTCACCTTCGGATTGTCCCAACTGGTCTCTCAGCCCACGCGTGTTACCGACCACTCGTCTAACATATTAGATCTTGTTTTAACTTCACACCCTGAGAACGTCTCCCCTATCACCTACCTGCGTGGCCTGAGTGATCATTTGGTTGTGCATGCCTCATTCTCATGCAGTTTACACACAAGTAAAAAAACCAGAAAAACAGTTACGTTGTACGATAAAGGGGATTACGACAGTATGAACCGGGATTTATCAACGATCTTTGAAAATTTTTCAGCCAGCTTTGCGCAGCGTTCACTTGAATCCAACTGGCTTCTTTTTAAATCAGAGATGCAACGCCTAATACGCCTTTATATTCCTACTAAAACGATATCAGAACGCCCAAGTTCTCCGTGGTTTAATACATCTCTTAAACGCTTCAACAATAAGAAAAAGCGATATTCCGGGCAGCAAAAAATTCTAACACGAATGAAGCCTGGCAAAAATATTACACCGCTGAAAACGATTACAAATCCTCAGCCGCCCACGCTAAACAAAGTTTCTTCTCTGTCACATTACTGTATATGCTACGCACTGATCCAAAGCGCTTCTGGAAAACGATTAATCCCAGTGCATCTATCTCTGTTTCCCTGTGCTATAGCTCTGAACTCCCTATTCTGGACCGTGAAGTACCAGATATATTAAACAGCGCATTTAGCGCTGTTTTTACACGTGAACCCTTGAACGACCTTCCTACTGTCCCTTCTTGTGATAACCCTCCCATGCCGAGAATTATGTTTGAACCACAAGGCATAGTGAAAGTTATTGACTCGCTGAAAAATTCATCATCTGTTGGTATTGATGGTATCAATGCTAAAGTACTAAAAAACACCAAACGCATGAGCAGCTTGTTTCTCTCACTCATTTTTCAACAGTCTCTGAACACAGGATAGGTTCCCTATGACTGGTGCATCGGCAAGGTCATACCAGTATTTAAAAAGGGAAATCGTTTGAGCCCCAATAATTACCGACCGATTTCAATTACCAGTGTCTGCTTTAAAATCTTGGAACATGTACTGTATTCGCACATGGCCAAATTCTTGCGTTCCGTTAATTTCTTCAATCCTAATCAGCATGGTTTCCGTAAAGATCATTCCTGTGACACTCAGCTTTCCCTGTTTCTTCATGACGTACATTCATGCCTAGACCTCAACATTCCAACTGATGCAATCTTTATTGATTTTGAAAAAGCATTTGATAAAGTCCCACACGATCGCGTACTGCTAAAATTGTCTCACCTTAATCTGGACCCATATGTGTTGAACTGGATAAGAGCATTTCTAAATGACCACCAGCAATTTGTC
Organism: Rhipicephalus annulatus; assembly: GCA_013436015.1. Classification (NCBI taxonomy): domain Eukaryota; kingdom Metazoa; phylum Arthropoda; class Arachnida; order Ixodida; family Ixodidae; genus Rhipicephalus; species Rhipicephalus annulatus. The sequence continues at coordinate 18,892 of WOVY01001379.1, read as the reverse complement.
CACGTCAATTCGCATACATCATCACTCACGCACGTGCTCTCCAGTGTTCCACAAGGAACCGTTCTGGGGCCACTTCTTTTTCTCATATATATAAATGATCTCCCCACATATCTTACATCGAACATCCGTTTTTTTTGCAGACGACTGCGTCATTTATCGCTCTATAAGTAGCACCTGTGACATATCCGCGCTACAAGAAGACTTATTTCGCGTACAGGTTTGGTGCAATAACTGGCTGATGTCGTTAAACGTCCAAAAGACTGTGCACGTTTCTTTCCACCGCCGCCACAATTTTGTGCAGCCTAAGTATACTATTAACAGTATTGCTATTGATTCTGCCGACTCGGTTAAATACTTAGGTGTCCATATATCCCACGACATAAACTGGTCTTGTCATATTAACCACATGACGAACTCAGCTAACCGTGCTCTTGGCTACCTGCGCCGTAATCTTGGCCTAACCCCTCCCTCAATAAATTTACTTGCATACGAAACTTTCGTGCGGCCCAAATTAGAATATGCAAACGCTATCTTTGGTCCTTGCCAAACTTATTTGATCAACACTCTGGAATCTGTTCAAAATCGTGCGGCTCGATTTTGTTTTGTCTGATTACTCTCAGTATTTAAGTGTTTCAGCGTTAAAAGCAGACCTTAACCTTCCTTATCTTCAATCTCGCCGCAAAATAGCCCGACTGTGTCTTTACCACAAATTCCTCCACTCGCAACAACTCAGAAATCAGTACATCCGACTAGCCCACCGTATTTCCCGTACTAGCCACGCCAACGCAGTCTATCCGGACCGTGCCTATACTAATACATTACAACAATCATTTTTCATACGCACATCCCGAGATTGGAATGACTTACCTGCTGAAGTTGCTACCATCATGGACCAATCTCGTTTCAAACACGCCATTGTAGTGCCCCCATAATTAATGTACCCATTCTGTTGCTGTCGCTACGATATTGTAACCCTCCTTCATAGTATTGTGCCGCAACCCTTATATAGAAGTGCCGCCATAACTTCTGTACATAGTCTGTTGCCGTTACCATGTTGTTACCCTTCTTTCAAGTGCCGTGTCATACCCACCCCTCATGTAATGTCCCTATGGGACCTTTGAGGAATCAATAAATAAAAAAATAAAACCTGGTCCTAACATTACATATATACACTCTGGAAAATTACCTGATTATGCTACCAGCGAGCGCATAAGCAAGATATCGCAAAAATAACGAGGACTATGGAAGAGTGTGCACAACACGAGCGCTAACTTTCAACATTTTTGACAGCTTAACCGCTAAGAACAGCTCTGCATCGGTGCGAAGCGATCGCTCAGATCATTACTTGTGTTTTAAGGCATAACAATTGTACCTGATTCTTTTTGTTGCAACGATAATATATCACACTACATTATCACTGTTTCATATATTAAACCACGGAGCCACCACAACAGTATGGCATGGTTCTTTGAGAAACAGCTCTAGTCCCAGGATTATGATGACAGAGAAACAAAGAAGAATCATTTTGCATATGCCAACTCAACCATGAAATTGATGTACTACATAATTTATATTTGAAGCACTATCTCAATTGGGCTGCAATTCAAAAGAATTTTCGAGGCAGCCATACCAAATCACGCATATATTTAGAGATTTTGCCGACTTCACTCAGCCCAATAGTTGCTGGGTGTTGGTGGTACTGTGTTCTGCAAATGGTGCTGAAGTCTGAATCAGGATGGTGATGGCATAGCACACACAGTCAACTGAGCCTAGCTGTTTCAACCCAGGACCTCACATTCGTATATGATGTAACAGATATATATGATGCAGCAATTTCCTCCGAAATTGGCATCATGTGGTTCAACCATCAAATCCTTTAACAAGAAGTGTAGGTTACAATTAACATACATATAGTGACACTTTTCATCTTGTCTGATCTTTTACATATGCCATGCGGCATGAGAAATTCCAAACATACATTTCAGCATTTTCCCCAGCCTTGAATTTTGTCATGCTTGCCTCAATAACCTACTCATCACGAGTTCATCAGACGAGCACAGTTCACATCTGAATTCTGTAACCCAACACCTGAACAAGACACATTTGTGAGCATAAGCATATGTGCATTTGATGTCCAAAAGCTCACCTGTCCTATCCTTGTGTTCTCCACATCCAGTATTAAGCTCTACCCAGGCAGATTTATAAGTGTTGATAGCTTCCGATCTCCGAATACTAGATGCTGATAAGCCCTACAAGCTCCTTCGTCTTATTTTTGTGAACTACGTAGTATACAAACATATTGTACGATGGTGCCAGGTAATTATACATATTCCCTCCACTTCGTGCTATTGATACACAAAAATGCTACTGTATTGAGCTCACTTAGCCTAAGAACTGCTATACAAATTTTGAGGAATCAACAGATGCTTGCGCGACAGCATATGCTACACCCTGAATACCAAATGATAGTTCCACTATGCATAATTCTACGACATCTTGAATGCAATATTTGCTAGATCACGGACTCATCAAAGGAGTACATATGGCGGCCAATCGGTTCCCTGACATGTCCTGAAAACTTATGCCTACTATCTGAGCAGCATCAAAGCATTTTTTGTGAAGACTGAAGCCAATAAACCCTCAGAAATGTCACTGAATCTGGTGGTTTGCCCTGTAAATACATCCAGCAATGTGACAATGCGACTGAATCTTGAAGTGGCGCAAAGCAATCTACTCAGGTGGCGCGTACACCCACGTGATGCTATATACATCCTATGTTATTTGCCTAGGGAAGTCTTTGGATTTCTCGTGTACTTGGGTGTATGTGAAATATTCTCCACTTGTGATATACCTAATTGTGCATACAGGTGGGCAAAAATGGTTAGTGCCTATGTCATTACATTATTACATGGAAGAAATTACGTGACTTTTTGTCATAGAACGTGTGAGTACATCTCTTATCGGTATATGTTACACACCCACAGTTACAATCGTGGCATTCATAATCTCATGAACTGCAGCAGATGTCAAACATATCAGAAACATATCATAGGAACTGTCAACCTTGTCATTGATGCCCTGTCAAATAGCCCAATCAACATGTTCACTTGTCGCAGAGAAATATGCACCTTAAAAAAGGGCGAGTGGTTGACATGACAACAAATTCTGCCATTTGCAAGACATGTAAGCTTCGACGCTGCGAGACTTTCAGTGGTGCAGAGTCGTTTGCCAGTAAAAGGAGACATATTAGCTTCAACACATGCTGTGAACCAAGAACTGACAATTTTTGCCCACTTGCAAGCACAAATAGGCATATTACTAGACTGTCTTTCATGCCCTAGTTCACAGAAAATCCAAAGGCTTCCCCTGGCAGATAACGAAGGGTGTGTAGCATCACGCGGGTTTACGTACCACTTGTGTCGAATGATTTCCAGCACTTCAAGATTAATTCAGATTGTGACATTGCTGCATATGTTTGCAGGCCCAACCACTTGATTCAGCGACGTTTCTGAGGATCTAATTGTGACATTGACTATATTGCTGCCTTGCAAAAGACAAACTTGTTGGCTTGTGTTGACTGCATGGTTCAGCGTTGGGTGGAGTATATTCTTACTCCAGATATTTCTAGGTTACGCACTGTTCCTCCTGCTATTGTAGCTGCAGGCTGCATCACTCATGTCATCCTTGGTCTCAACAGATAAAGAAAACCAATATGAACCGACGGTATTTTACTAAATTTTACCTCCCAATGAGCAATGGAATTAATGAAACGTATATGCATGACATTCAAGGCAGACATTGGTTGCATTACTGTAGAACTTACTTTAAGCGTGACTGTAGGTCTACCCAGTGACCACGTTCTTTTACTCTGCTCTACACGAAGCCCACCTTCCCGCCAGTGGCTATACATCTCGTCTATGTTAAATCATAAAGAAGCTTCTACCTATAGCTGTGTTACAGCGCATTGGAAGGCACATATGGTAGAAGTGAACTAGACTCTGGTAAACGCATGGTAATGAAATAATATGGGTTAACCATCCCTCAATGGTGTCGTGTTGCCAACTCTAAAAAAACCTTTCTCTCAAGTAACTTTTACTGAAGTTTTATGAAAACAAAACAGATAATTCACCTCCTATGCAGAAGTCATCAACAGGGCACGAATGGCCTGAATAAGTAAATATCCCACTTACATAACATCAATAAACATGCCCCACAATGCCATAATTAAAAATGCATGTTAACTGGTTGTCAAGTCAATCTAGCGAATAAAGCCTTTACCAGCATTATTTCTTCAGGCAAAGTAGAAATATTTTTTCTGCGTTTTATGCATTTGTTATACCTGAAATAATGATTTAGGTGCGAAAAAATGCCCAATTGAATTTGTGACACCTAAGTTATGATGGCTACAAAAACTATTGTATAACAACTGTAATGTTATAATATGATTCAGTAAATCTAAGCTTCGCATGGCTTATCAAATGTGCAAGTTCTCGAAAGCCACAAATAAAAATAAGAATGTCATTTCATTTTTATTGCCTGTTTTTTACGCTCAAGTAATATAAAAATAAAGTGTGACCTTGTGTTCGTTATGAGCTTGACCCCTGCAACCAGACCTCTCCTAAAAAAGGTTGAGGCACTATTCCAAATATCTGAATTTTCAATCAGTTGGAATAAACGACGCTATGGTCTTGTATCTTAAGCTTTGTTTTATTCGTGGATCAACAAGCTTGTGGCCGCAAGGTATGCTTAATTGTATTCACACTCATTCACATCTTAAAAGCATAATTGTCTACAACTCATTCACATCATAAAAGCACTGACACTTGTAAAGCCATATTTGCAAATGTTAAAAAATAAGACTTTACATGTACCCCTGAACACCAAAAAGCAATGTTCACGTAGCCAATGTGGTGAATGCTCTGAACTCTGTCATACATTAAATGGTCATTCAAACATTTTGAGAGGTATGCTTGGTCATAACTCTGAAATGGGAATACAACTTTAGAAGCCAGAAAGCTTGAACAGAGCTGACAAATTAAGTTGGTATAGATTCATGATATTGGAACAGTAGAACAGTACAACGAAAAGAATAAAAACAAACTAGCCACAGGAACACAAGTGCCAATTCGCGGCTGAAGTTTATTAAAAATTACAGAACAGATATATACTACAACCACAAGGCAATATGCAAAATTGACCAGCATCACCAAAAAATAAAAAACAAGTTGTACACAAGAGTGGAATATTTGTCTACCCTTCAGTGCAATTGAAAGCAAGCTGGCGCATGATTGTTTTTCATTTTGACTGTATCTTCTCAAGTAGTTTTTTTTTCAAAACATCATCACAGGAAAACTCGGAATGCTTCTGCCCGCGCATGTTACTGAAAGCCTTTCTTTCTTCTGTGTCCTGTCAGTCTAACAAAGCTTACTGGATCTCAAAATTACATATAGTAGTTCTTCCCCTACTTGTTTAAGCAAAAATCCACTAGTATGAACTCTTTTCGACTCCACTATCGCCGTATTTTTGTGCACCTTCTGCCTGAATAGTTCTTTTTTGAGTCAACTCTAGCACACTGAAATAATGCTACTATTAAAACTTCCGGCAGCTTGAGTGAAATCCAAGCAGCTTTAGTGCAATGAACTGAATTTGTCGCTGACAGTAAGTCAATGCAGCAAATTTTCCTGCAGTTCACTGAATCAACACACCTTCAAGGCAAATCACGTAAGAGGACAGCTAGTGATGGCATTTTTCATATTGACTAAGTTGTTTGGAGCAAGGCACAGCATTACATTTTAAGAAAGGCCATATGAATTGAGGAACAAGTGAGCCCTATCTATTTACATTTATAATAATATTAATAATAATAATAATAACAATAATAATAATATTGAACATGACAGCCGAGTCTGACAGGGGCTATACAAGAAAGCACGTCGATTGTCATTCTCTTCTCTGCTTCCAAGCCTCACTTCAGCTAAGCAAGCCTTGCTTTTTCCACTCATTGCAAGTAGAAAGATAGCAGAAACACAGTACAAATATTTTTCTATAACATAAACATTCTCAATAGAGCAACAATTTGCTTTTTTTTGCTTTTAACACAGTTCAGATTTGCAATTATTAAAAGGCGTCTCAAACTTTACATGCCTCTCTTACTGATATTTATGTCTTTCATGCCTTTCATTTGGCACAACTACTACACTAACATGTCAACGAGAACATAACAAATTGCTGAGACGTGAAAAGTGGTCAATGAAGCCCATGCAGGCCATTGCTCATTTATTCGAAAAACACCATCTCCATGCGGCTCCACCAGTGCCCTCTATCTTCTTTGATTTGAACACACTCCCAGCAAAGATGAAGGTGGCGAGCTTAATAGAGAGAAGTTTAATTAGATGGTTTCTATAAACCTGGAAGCAAGAGAATTTTATTCACATAAACATGAGTTGTGTGTTTGTATATGCCCCTGTTTTACATCATGGCGATGGGCAGCAGATCATCGGAACATTAGTATCGTGTTTGTGAAGTCGAGACTTAGATTGGGAACGTTGAGTGTCCCCATTGTTCAAGATTTCTTGCGGTATCCACTCTAGCATAATTTCATGGTTGGTGGTTGACATGTTCATTGTGTCGCATTGTAGTCTGTCTTCATGTCTAGTCTACTTGCAGTCAGCACTTTTGGGGGTATCGAAGGCATTGAGAGTAGGTTTTCATGGCTTTTCTGTGCTGTGCATGAACTGCTGACATGTGTGAAAGGTTTTTCTTTTTGTTGTGGTGTTGTGTCAGTCAGGACCACACAGCTTCCTGTACTTTATAAATTTCACTTCGTAGGATTGCTCTTTGCATGCTTCTTCAGTACTTTGTACTATTATGAAAGCAGGTACTGGCAGGTGCTGACTTCGGTGTTTTTATTTGGTGTTCCACATACTTCTCGCTAGATTCATTTGCGCACAAAGCAAGAAGTCAAAGTAAGGTGGTAACATTTGCTTTGAGTTTTCTGTTGTTCCTATTGTATTTTAGGCATTGTCGGTAGCAGGATTGGTTTATGCCGGGGTACACCCACGATAAGCGCGGTCCTTCAGGAGGAGCGGAAAGCCAAGCAACTTTGACATTGTGTTAAGACTCTGTTGCCTCTTGGGAACATAGTCGTAACACATAGTCGTAACACAACACAGGGTTCAGGCGAAAATTGGGTGAGGGGAGAGGGGAGTGCAGCCTCGCTGTGCCTACCCTGGCACCAAACCCCGATTCCAGCCAGTGCCATTGGACTGCTGACGACCTCGTATGACAGCTCTCCCTCATGCACTCATTGTTTGTCAGTTACTTACTTGCCTTATCAGTTGAAGGCTGTTCGTGTGATGAAGGCAAACCTCCGTCGGTTCTTCTTTTGTCATTTCCTGATGGGGTATCCTCAGTATCTTTTCTCAGTGTACCCTTATTTTACTTGGCTGGAAGATCAGCAGCGTTACAACTTTGAACTCTTGGCATGTTTTTATAGACTGTAAAAGTAAACGGCGCATGTCAGTACTTCTCCTCTCAGCTGGTGAGTGCTTTGTAAGTAGGACTTTGTCGCTGCAGCCTCCTGGTTCTGGATGCAGTGCTGACTCAGTCAGCCTTATTGGTACAGCAAAAAACATGAAAAGTGTTGACTAATCACTACAGGTGTGCCCTTTCTTGTTTGCCGCTGGTGTATCTTTGCCGTGGTGATGTCCTGAGTATGTATTACTAGCTCGACAGGCAACGCCCCTTCTTTTAGGTTGCTGCAAATCACCTGCGAAGAGTACTTATAACACTTGCTAAGAATATAGCCCCTTCAAGTGTGAATTATCATGCACTGTCAACAAATGTGGCAAATTCAGATAGCACAATAACGAGACACTCAATATTACAATCCAAGCAAGAAAATGACGTGTTCTTTTGTGTGAGCTTCAGCAAGGCATTACAATTTCTATGAAATAAGTACCTAATCATTCTGCTCTAAGTTATATTTAGTTTTGATATAAACAGAATGAAATCGTAAGTTCCTGATGTGTGTGCGTTTCGTTTTTTATTGCATTACCTTCAGGAGAATAAAAGCAACACTTGACGTTGGTTCTGCCCCGCCGCGGTGGTCTAGTGGCTAAGGTACTCGGCTTCTGACCCGCAGGTCGCGGGATCGATTCCAGGCTGCGGCGGCTGCATTTCCGATGGAGGCGGAAATGTTGTAGGACCGTGTACTCAGATTTGAGTGCACGTTAAAGAACCCCAGGTGGTCAAAATTTCCGGAGCCCTCCACTACGGCGTCTCTCATAATCAAATGGTGGCTTTGGGACGTTAACCCCACAAATCAATCAATAAATTGACGTTGGTTCTAGAACACGATTTGAACGACCCATCAAAGATAGCAGTTTCTTTCCTAGAGTGATCAGCTAGGGTTGTGCGCAGCAGACTGAGGTCAAGTCAAGACATACTGGCTAGGGACAAGGTTCAGTTGATCTAACGAACTATGTATTTTACTCTGTTCTGGCCTCAAGTGGACACAGCTAGCATAAACAAATAGCATACACAATTGTCGCCACTGATACTAAAGGGTTATATTTGTTTCTCTTAGAAAAATGTTTACATTTGAAAATATAAGGTCTCATAAACCTTGACAAAATGCTTGAACATTGGCCATAGACATATAACCTCTGATATAGGCGGAACTTTGTGTGGTGGGGGGATAAGGGGAAGACGTACTCGATCTTCATTGCAGGCAAGTCGAGTATGTGTTACTTGGTTCTTAGTATACCATTGCTGAAAATTTCAGGGGTGGGCCGTTAGACCACTGTCCCATCCTTTGGCTACACCACTGCATTACCTATGAAGTACCCATCTGGCACTTTCGTGCCTTCAGTGGCTCATCTAATAAACTTCCTCTCTGGTGGACGTGACCATTTCAGCCGTTGATAATACAGATAAGCGAAATATCTTTATCTGCATGTCAAACTAAAAGCGCAAAGGTTCGTTTCGTTTTGAAAAGCCTTGAGGAAACATGTTGTTCTACCACATGAATATAAAAATCAATGAGAACTTCGTGTGTGTAGAGCAGTATAGGTCACAAAGATATAAAATATCGGAAGAGTGATATGCACCAGCTACTTTGGCCAACTGATTTGTTCCTTGCTTTTAGTTGTGTTTGACTCTCCCATTGAATATAGGCCGCCCAGAAGACACATACACCACGAAATTGCACACAGAGTATGTGATAATTAGGACAAATGAACTCGGTATTCGCTGATCACAACAATCCTGTTTACTCTTCTACACTGAGTCTGGAGAAATGAAACTATAAAAATATGACTGAGCTAGACTTAGAAACACTGTGAGAAGGAAATTTCAAGATTTCACACACCAAATATACAAAAATGCGCAGCTGCTGACAGCATGGGCAACAGTATTCAGTGCTACAGTCACTCACTCAAAGCTTAAGATTTATTCGTAGATAATGCCTTTCAGTTGTGAGGACCAGTCCTGTCACCATCTCTCAAATGATCCTCGTCATGTTCTGGAGGTTACAGCAATTTTGACACATTTTTCGGTTTGTAACGTGTGCGTACAATAATTTATCTTAAGACAGCCAGCTGGCCTTAGCCACCCCCTCTAAATGAAAAATTATCAAAGGACAGCGAGTGTGAAATAAAACTATACTTTGCAGGAAGCAGCTGGCCAGATCTGTGCAGAGGTCTGTGCAGAGATCCCCAGACTTTAAAAAAGCAGGAGAGTGGGGGGCGGAGAGGGGTCTGTGGTCCTGTATTTGATAAAACAACATGACGCCGTAAGCGTGCGTGTTTCTCGTTTAGAAATAATTTAGCATACGTGTTATATGTTCTGGGCATCAGCACATATGAACTCACGCGAACTTTTTTTTTGCGCGTCGTACTGCGGTTTCAATTAAGTCTACGTTCTGCGTAAGCTAGTTGAGGTTTTGGCTACAGTAGGGCGATGTATGTATATCAAAATAATCAACAGAAAACGTTTTACAACAAAATTGTAACTGGCGACGACCCATGGAGAGAAGGTGCCCGACGTCCACGCACTTTACCACACTTTGACAACCGTTCGCAGCAATGTTGTGGGCCATTCATGTGGTCGTTGCGATACAGGAGGCGAGCGCCGGTGCGTGTGTCAGATTACGTCAAATGCGTGTGTTGTACGACTAAATCACCGTAACGCAACTGATAACTCCAGTTCCCACACGTCAAGCACTTGTGTGCCCTTAACTGGTACAGCGCTGTGAACGCAAAAAAACCAAATTGGTCGTGGCGATATCATAGCAGGGCACACGATACGATACTTTGCGTCTGGTATCCGCGAAGTCCGAAACGCTTGGCGTGGCATCACAGGCGCGATGCAACAAAACGAACGCCGGCGCACGAGCGCGCCGGGTCACATCGAAGTGGGTCACGTACAGCAATGGTATCCGCGGTTGCTTCATCCACAGATCTGCACGATTTTCATCTGGGAAAGCACCACATCGGACGTCTGACAAGTGACAAACACGATTAATGTTTATCCGCAAAATAGTATAACTTGCACAACTTCAAGGAAACAATCATGCATATCAATTAGGTCTGCATGATTCAGTGACAAAAATATATTACTCTTGTGCCTGCATATCACTCTCTCGAACTTAAAAACCGACACGTGAGTGCGTCCAGAACGGTGCCAAAAGCAGCAGACGCAGAAGTTAGCTCATACCGGTTCATTGTTATGCCAACAATGTTGACTCGTTTAGCTGGCGCCGGCAATAACGTTCGAACGACGGGTAAATAATGCCAGCCAAAGTAAATGGCTCTGTCCATATTGGTTGCTGGTTGTACAACTCGGTTCAATGTGGCCGTTCTAATACGCTGGCACGGCCAACACTGGTGAGAAGTTCTGAACGCTGGTCCAACAACACCGTTCTATTTGGCTGGCACATCCGTTATTAGCGGAACGTTGTCAACGCTGGTCCAACATCACCGTTCTAATCGGCTGGCACAGCCACTATTGATAGTACGTTGTCAATGCTGGTCCAACATTGCCGTTCTCTTCGGCTGGCACAGCCATTATTGGCGGTACGTTGTTATCCGGGCCATTCTTGGGCAATGGTTGTTAATTAATCCCGAACATTGTGCCAACGTTCCGTGCTACCCGGAAACCCACGGTACACAGAAAGGCAGCAGTTGCGATGGCAGCGACTCCTCTCCCACCCGCAGCACGTAGCGCACGTCGTCAATGTGAACCAACGGCTACCTATCTGCTACCAGGAGCACGTACCATACATCGCTATGTGGAGCATAGGTCCAGAAAAAGTGACGTCTAGCGTGATCACGAGTGCAGGCATCAGTGTTTCATTGTGACGAAGTGGGTCATCTGTACAGACTCTGTCCGTACCGACAGGCTGAATTATGAGGCTTTCCGTCGTGTGAACCGTGCTTCCGAAACGGCGAACGACCAGCAGAGATTGAGGAGCACTTGTCCACGTGCCAGAATTCGCCCTCTTTACGCCAACATTGGCAACGGTCACCATAGCCATTGCGCTACCGGTCATCCAGCCCACGTGCACCATCAAGGCAGAACACTGGTCATTGTCCTCCAAGTCCACTCCCGGAAAACTGAAGCAAGTGACCTGTGGAGGTGAGGCCACTGATAACGTCAGTCACGAAGATCCTCCAATACGATTTGAGCGCGACGATGGTGTATTTCCGGTAAATTGGTGCAGCAATAAAAGCGTAAATTCAGAATTGCAGTTGAGAACGGAAGGATTGGAGCTTAATGCCTTAGTCGACACCGGTGCTGATTATTCAGTGATAAGCCACAGGATAGTGAAGAAGCTAAACAAAGTTGTGACAGAGTGGAGTGGATCAGAGATACGCACAGCAGGTGGTCACATCATTACGCCCCTTGGCAGATGCACTGCAAGACTTGAAATACGGGGCTTTATTTACGCTGCCGAGTTCATTGTGCTACCAGAATGTTCAAGAGAACTCATTATAGGAATGAATTGTTAGCGAGCTAATGGCACCGTAATTAACCTGCGTAGGTCCAGCGTGTCGTTTTCGACTGAACGAGCTATACCTGTGGATGAATCTGAGGAACGACGCCTAACTGCTCTACGCGTTGTTCATGATGACTTAACTGTGCCGCCATGCTGGAGTATAAGGCTGCTAGTAGAAAACAACACATTGTACAACCATGAAGACATAGCGGATACAAATATACGGCTGTTTTTGAGCAAAGGTGTCTGCGTAGCTCGGGGTATTGTTCACTTTGCGAATGGCCGTGCAGATGTCCTGCTCACTAATTGCTCCAATGAACTTCAACACATCGCTAAAGGCGCGACTATTGCCTATATACATGATTTCTATATGGCGGCCAAACTATGCAGCTTAGCGACGTCAACCACTCGACTAGTGGCCTGCAACATCGACACATCTGTCACCGTCAACGAGAACCTTCCGAACAGGCAAAAGGAACAGATTTATGCCTTGATAAAACAATTCTCTGACTGCTGCTCAACTGCCTCGAAGGTCTAGCGCACGTCAATTGCGAAACACAGAAATATAACGCAGGACCACACGAGGCCTATATGCCAGCATCCAGGTCGAGTGTCCCAAAACAAACGAAAATTATCGAGAAGCAAGAGGAGGAAATGCTTTCTGATGTTGTCATCCAGCCTTCGGATACTCAATGGGTGTCCCCCGTAGTGCCCGTTAGGAAAAAAGACAACACACTTAGATTCTGTGCTGACTACCGAAAACTGAACAGTGTAACTAAATGAGATGTCTACTCCTTGCCACGAATCGACGATACACTAGATCGGCTGCGATCCGCAGTTTTTCTCGTCCTTGGATCTGAAAAGCGGATACTGGAAAGTAGAGGTCGTCTAGCAGCACCGTTAAAAAACGGCATTGGTAACCCCAGATAGCCTCTACGAATTCAAAGCACTTCCATTCGGCCTCTGTTCCGCGCCAGGGACGTTTCAGTGAACGATGGACACTGTCCTCACGGGATTGAAAGGGTATTCATGCCTAGTGTATTTGGATGACGTGGCGGTATTCTCTGCCATATTTGACGAACATCTAGCCCGACTACGCACAGTATTGGAAGCCATCCGGTCAGCAAGCTTGACAATCAAACCCGAAAAATGCCACTTCGGCTTCGAAGAGCTGTGATTTCTTGGACAAGTCATTATTTCTGACGGCGTTCGTCCAGATCTCGAAAAGACAGCCGCTGTTCAGAGGTTCCCTACACCCAGAGACAAATTGTCAGTTCGTTGATTTTTGGGTTTATGTGCCTCCTGTAGGCGATTTGTAGAAAACTTCTCAAAGATTGTCGAACCTCTTACAAAACTAACAAAAAAAACGACCTGCCCTTGACATGAGAAAGCGAACAACAGAAAGCTTTTGACGAATTAAGAAAATGGCTTCAAGGTTCACCAATACTTGTACATTCGGATGAGACAGCCGACACTGAAGTGCATACCAATGCCAGCAATGTCGGTCTCGGGGGCATCCTGGTCGTCACAAAATGGTAAAGAAAAACTGTTAGCCTATGTCAGCCGCGAACTCTCAAAAGCGGAGGCAAACTACTCAGTAACTGAAAAAAAGCGCCTCGCAGAGTCTGGGCAATAAACAAGTTTCGCCCCTACCTTTATAAAAGACCGTTCAGAGCTGTCAGTGACGACCATGATCTTTGCTGGCTGGCAAATCTCAAGGACCCGTGAGGTCGACTAGCAAGATGGAGCCTTAGGCTGCAGGAGTATGACATTACTGTCGTATACAAATCTGGAAGGGAAAACAGCGATGCCGACTGCCTGCCCCACTCCCCCATTGATCCAAGTGTACCTGAAAAGGAGAACTTCCTGTTTCTAGGCGCTGTCGACACATCAAAAATCACTCAACAACGACGAGATGACCCAGATTTCTTGGCGCTTATAGAACACCTGCAGGGTCTCGACGTTTAAGTTCTTCGCATATTCTTCAGAGGGCTCTCCACCTTCTGCCTTCGAGGAAGTGTCCTTTACCGGAGGAACTTCGAACCTAATGGCGAAATGTTGTTCTAGTCGTACCCACAGCAATGCGAGAGGAAATTCTGCATGCATGCCCCAACGACGCAACATCTGGACCCATAGGTGTGAGCCGAACATCCGCCAGGATTTGCCTGAAGTACTATTGGCCTAAGTTACTCGCATCAGTGCAGAGCTACGTGAAAACTTGTAGTTAATGTCAACGGCGCAAAACTCCACCCGTAAAACCAGCTGGCCTTCTCCCAGCTAATAGACCCTCCGGATGCCCTGTCTCAAACTTTAACGTCACCCGGACAGAAAAATAACATAAAATAAAAATGCCTACGTGCAGCCCCAGTTCAACGCCCCGCTCTGGAATTCCTCATTCCAACAAGTCGGCATGCACTTCCTGGGACCTTTCCCGACATCGTGCGCAGGCAAGAAATGGATAGTCATAGCCACAGACTATCTGACCCGTCATTCTGAGACTGATTCTCTGTACAGTGCGACAGCTGCCAAAGTCCCAAAGTTCTTTGTGAACAACATAGTGCTCAGACCTGGTGGCCCATCGTCGTTATTATGAATCGGGGCACCGCGTTTACTGCAGACCCAATGCAATTCCTGGTGCGCATATCAAATACCGATCACAGAAGAACAACGGCGTATCACCCTCAGTGAGATGGCTTAACCGAACACTTCAGCAGAACTCTGACCGGCATGCTATCAATGTATGTCGATGTTGAACATAAACAGTGGAATGAAATATCACCCTGCATAACATTCGCATATAATACAGCCGTCTAAGAAACGACCCGCGCTGCTCCTTTCGAAGTAGTGTTCAGCTGAAGAACGACCACCCCACTGGATGCCATGTTAACACTACGGGACACAAGCAGCTATCCACCTGACTTAGATGATTTCTCGCAAAGAGCCGAAGAAGCATGACAAATGGAAACATACCAAATACGCCGCCAACAGCGCGTTGATTCTAGTCAGTCCAACAAGCGACGCAGTGATGCACATTATCATCCCAGTGTCAAAGTGCGAATATGGATCCCAGTGTGCCACTTCGGACTCTCCGAAACGCTTCTTTGGCGGTACTTTGGCCCTTATTAATTACTCCATCGTATCAGCGACGTCGCTTATGAACTCAGCTCCGCTGGACACAAGAGCTGAAAACGCCGCATTCGCACGGAAGTGGTAGACGTAGTCCGCATGAAGCCGTATCATGGGAGATCGTCGGAAAACGAGTGAGAGTGCGCATGTATCTTTTCACTGTCTCAAGTATCGGGACGATGAGACTGAGAAGGGGAATAATGCAGCGACACGTAGGCCACGTTCAAATAGCCCGCCGCAATTATCGTGGCACGAGCGCCAGGCAAGACCCGGCTGGCGTGCGCCACGCGTTCGTGCACTCGGGCAACGAGGAAGAGGAAGGAGGTTGGAGCTGTGATACTCAGCTACTCGGACTTCCACGACCATAGTCAATAGATTCTTGGCCACAAGTTCGGCCCGATAAAGAATTGTTTTTTAGCCTGTCTGCCTCGGCATCGCTACAATATCATAGTGTAGCCTCTAGTTCACAGGGAAACTACAGGGTGACAGCAGCAGCACACAGAGGAATTTCTAACATGGCAGTCGTCAGCACAAGCAATGGCCCTCGAGGAGCTCACAAAGGCAGAACAAGTCACCTGTAAACCAGGCCATCAGGATCAGTGGCTGGCCCGCCTTAGAGTGGAGGTAAGAAGCTTGCGACGTGCTATTATTCAACCCTAACACCCACCCCCTAGTCACACTTTACCCACAGATAGTAATATTTTACCCGCTACAGAGTCCCGAACAGCCACACCACCTCTGAAAAAGAAAATAACGGGAGTTCCTCCACCATCAGTTGTACCACCTGAATCTAAGCAATTATGCAAAACAGCTGGTGTGGAGGCTGAGTCTGAAGCAAAATTTGAGGCATAATTAACATCAGAACTGTCAAATTTCTAAAAGAAGATGCAAAACAAACTTCAATGGTTCCTCAAAACTCGTCTCTAAATAGTCGAGGCTCGATTCTCTGCTCTCGAGGCTCGTATTGACTGCCTCTTTGATGAGTGATTCAAAATTTTGGAGAAGCCTCTCAGCTCAAGGCACAATTGGGCGTCATGATGGCGGAGGCAAAAAACTATTTGCAGCCTGCGCCATCCACACTAATCACATATCCCCCTCCTAATTTCAATACGTCTGGGCAGCAAAATGGCAGGCGAATCACGTAATTCTAACACATCTCCACATATAAAAATTCGGCATTGGAACTGTCGCAATTTATCGACGTAGCGCGTTAGAATCACAGGACAAGGGAAGGGACAGAAGGGAGCGCTTACCTCCAACAAAGTTTATTTCGAGGAGCGTACATATTGTTACGGGGATCGCAAACACACGGAAGAGAGAAATGAGCGTATTTCCTATATTTACATGTAAAAGTGACGCTTCAGAGCTGCCAGTCTCTCGCGCGGCGAGTCCACTTCTTTTTCATCGATCTGTTGTCCACGACGGTAGAAGCCATGCCCACTGCCTCGTAACATCACCCCCGGCGAACAAAGCGCCGTCACGGCGCCCCTAAGTCAATCAGGACTGGCAGTATAGTAGGGCTTTAGGCGCGACACATGAACAACATCAGTAGATGGTGTGGCAGAGGATGAGTGCGGTTGAACGGGAGTGATGAGGTAGTCGACGTCGGTGACCTTGCGGAGAACTTTGTAGGGTCCTGTGTATCGTGGGAGGAGCTTCTCGCACAAACCTTCACGTCGATACGGCGTCCAGAGTAGGACAAGAGAGTCATCAGGGTAGTCAACGTCGCGGTGCGAGTCATCGTAGCGGACTTTTTGTGCGGCCTGAGAAGCACTGAGCCTAGTGTGCGCGATTTGGCGAGCGACGCGGGCTCGAGAAGCAGCGTCCTGCGCATACACCGTTGGTTGGATAGTAGCAGAAGGAAGGAGTGTGTCGAATGGCAACGCAGGGTTGCAGCCGTACAAAAGAAAGAATGGAGAGTAGCCGGCGGTGTCATGTCTTGACGATTATATGCAAATGTAACGTAGGGGAGCATTGCGTCCCAGTCACGGTGGTCAGCAGAGACGTACATAGACAACATGTCTGTAAGAGTTCGGTTGAGGACGCCTCCGTGAGGACCGTTAGTCTGGGGATGGTAGGCAGTAGTAAGGTGATGTTCGGTAGAGCAGCTCCGGAGGATTTCGTCGATAACTTTTGCGAGGAAGCAGCGGCCCCGATCCGTCAAAAGCTGGCGCGGAGCTCCATGCCGCAGAATGACGTCATTTAGGAGAAAGTCTGCGACGTCTGTAGCGCAGCTAGTTGGCAAGGCACGAGTTATCGCGTATCTGGTCGCATAGTCGGTTGCGACAGCGATCCACTTGTTGCCTGATACGGACGTCGGGAAGGTCCGAGCAAGTCGAGGCCGATGCGGAAGAAATGGTTCCGGGGGAATGTCGATAGGTTGGAGCAGGCCAGCCGGACGGAGAGCAGGACGTTTCCGACGCTGGCAGCGCTCGCAAGCAGCGACATAACGGCGCACAAATTTATACATGCCAGGCCAAAAGAACCGTTGCCGCACGCGGTGATAGGTGCGTGAAAAACCCAGGTGTCCCGCCGTCGGTGCGTCATGCAGATGTTGAAGAATAGTGGCACGCAGGTGTCGGGGAATAACTAACAAATATTCCGGGCCATCAGACTTCATGTTGCGACGATACAGAATGTCGTTGCGAAGGACATATTGACGGAGCGAAGGGTCGGAATGTCCTGAAGATACTCGCTGAATGACCTTCTTGAGGGTTGCGTCCCGGCGCTGCTCTGTGCCGATGTCGTGCAAATCAGATATGGCGAGCACACAAGAATCGCCTTCATGGACAGCGAGGCTAGCAGGGTCCACTGGATAACGCGAGAGACAATCAGCATCTTGGTGCAACCTGCCAGACTTATAAATTACGTCGAAGTTATACTCCTGGAGACGTAGAGCCCAGCGACCTAGGCGACCAGTTGGGTCCTTGAGCGACGACAGCCAACACAGAGCGTGGTGGTCCGTAATAACTGAAAACTCCCGGCCATACAAGTAGGGGCGAAATTTCGCTACAGCCCAGACCAACGCAAGACACTCGCGCTCTGTTATCGAATAGTTTCGCTCAGATGTGGAGAGAAGGCGGCTGGCATACGCAATAACACGCGTTTGGCCTCCCTGGTGTTGAGCGAGGACGGCGCCGATTCCGTGAGCACTGGCGTCTGTGCGTACTTCAGTCGTCGCAGACGGGTCAAAGTGAGCCAGTATTGGTGGTGAAATGAGCAGGTCGATCAGCGTGGAAAACGCAGCTGCTTGGTCTTGGCCCCACGAGAAGGGCACGTTCTTTTTGAGAAGATCAGTTAGTGGTCGTGCAATTGTAGCGAAATCGCGTATAAAGCGGCGGAAGTACGAGCATAAGCCCACAAAACTCCGAACATCTTTGGTTGAAGAAGGCAGAGGGAAATTCTTGACAGCGCTAACCTTGTCAGGGTCAGGTTGGACGCCAGCAGCACTTACAAGATGACCAAGGATCGTGATTTGTTGTCGGCCGAAATTGCACTTTTTCGAGTTTCAGCTGGAGTCCTGCTCGACGAAAAACGGCTAAAATGGTCGACAAACGAGTTAAGTGAGTTTCAAATGTGGGGGAAAAAACAATCACATCGTCGAGGTAGCAAAGACAGATGGACCATTTATAACCACGAAGAAGAGAGTCCATCATGCGTTCGAACGTTGCCGGGGCGTTGCACAGCCCAAAAGGCATAACCTTGAACTGATAAAGGCCGTCCGGTGTGATGAAGGCAGTCTTTTCTCGGTCTAAGTCGTCGACAGAA
>WOVY01001378.1:0-204800 GCA_013436015.1 Rhipicephalus annulatus | reverse complement strand
TTTCTTTCTTTCTTTTTTTCTTTCTTTTTTTTTTTTTTTTTTTTTTTTTTTTTTTTTCTTTCTTTCTTGGTAGGCCGCTAGGGGGCCACGGTGTGCGGACGCGCGTCGCATCGGCTCCGCAGATTTTCTATGGTTTTTCGGCGATTTCTGGTTGTTTGAAGTGCATCGGATTTCGTGAAGTACAGCGAACAGTGAACGTCGAATTTCAGCGGTGAGTGGCTGTTTTTCGGTCTTCTGCAAGCTGAAAACTTCGAGGCAGCGACCGTCGCGCCCGGCCAGACGCACCGCCGCATAGCGGCTTCTGCGTCGTGGTCGCGTCTCAAGCGTCGGCGGATGGACGCTCTTCAGGAAACACCGAGGTCTCCTCAGGAGCAGCCACTGGTTCACACAGATGAGGAGTCTGCTACAGAAACCACTCAAATGGACGTTCAGACCTGGTCACTGCAGGGTTCGTCCGAAGAAGTCGACAATGTGTCTGCAGGGGAACGCCAGGATGGTGCCGCATGGACGGAGGATGGCTGGCACACGGTTTTGACACGCCGGCAAAAGAAGAACCAGAAGAAAAACCAGAAAAACGCGTCAGAAGCTGTGGAGTGCAACGCCTCGTCAAGCAGCCCACCGAAGCAGGGAAATCAGGTGAAGCGCCGACGTCGTACGAGAAGTCGCCGTCCGCTCCCGCCCCTGCCAAAGGACGACATAAAGATCATCCTTAGGCCTCACAAAGGCCTCGCCGTAAAAGACGTACTCGGCTATGAACTTTCCACCGCTGTAATAGACGCTTGCCACCGACACTTCGACGGTGGTTGCTTCATGCTGCGCGTCCACCCGGGCTCGAATATTATCATCGTATCGACGCCCCACGAGCATGTAGCCAAAGAGCTGCGAGAGATCACGCATCTGAATATCAGGGGACGAGTGCACTCATTCAACTCGTATGTGGCGGATCCTGAGGACGTCCTACGAGGCATAGTCCATGGTATTCCGTCGGGGACTTCTCAAGCAGAACTCATGGCGAATCTCCGTGTGAGAACACAGGGGGTCAAGATTGAGCGGGCACGCATGCTCGGATCTACGAAGACCGCCATCATTACCTTCACGGGCAGCACACTGCCTAGGTGCGTCTATTTCATGGGAGCGGAAGCCATCTGTTATCCCCACAAGCCTACGAGGCAGGCTTGCAAGGTATGCCACTCCACAGGGCATCGAACTGACGTGTGCCCAACGCCCGACGCCAATGTATGCTCCACGTGTGGAACAAGTGAACCCGCACAAGGACACGAGTGTACCCCTAAGTGCGTGATATGTGGTGAGGACCATATGACAGGTGACAAAATGTGCAAGAAGAAGCTTAAACACGTTCCGCCTAGGAGGTCCCGAGTGGATCAGCCAAAACGGAGGCACCATCCACGCTGGTTCAGCTCCGAGCGGGACTCGTCAGTGGAATCACGCTCACGTTCAAGATCCAAGTCACGGGCTTCCTCAAAGGGTCGAGCCCAGTCCTGCGTCCAGAAAACAACTCAACAAACAGCCGCATCAGCAGCAGCACCAACAGCAGCAACAGCAGCAGCAACAACAACAGCAGCAGCAGCAGCACAGCAGCGACAGCAACAGCAACAGCAGCAGCAGCAACAGCAGCAGCATCAGCAGCAGAAGAAGAAAGCGCTGGTACAAATCTTGACGCCGCCCAAAGAGGGGACGGAGGCAGCCGCCTGCCAGCCAGCAAACACGGTGAGCTGGGCGAGGATTGTGTCTCCATCTGCTCCCTTAATTGAGAATCCCGAATATCAGAAAATGGTTGCCGAGAATAAGCAGCTTGCTTTAGAAAACGAGAAACTTCGATGCCAGATTAAGGAGGAACGCCGGGAGTTCCACAAAATCATATCATCTTTAGAAACCAAACTTGAAGCCAGGCTTAACGCCTTAGAGGCGAACAAACAACGCCACTCATGCTATCTCCAGGGCAACCGTAGCCCACTCTTTGGAGGGAGGAACGGCGAAAGTAGACATACCTCAGAGGTTTAGCGAGGAGGCCCACGTTAGCCAGTTACAGATGGGGGAACAGTTGCAGAGCTTGCGAAACTTAATGCGAGAACTCCAATCACAACAGCAACGAGCAGCGTCTGAACTCCGAGAGCAGATGATGCAGCAAATGCATCAAATGTTTCGGAGTACAGGAAAGAGTTTGCAGCAGAAACGGAACAACAAAGACGATACGTTAATGACTCAGTTGTAGGCATTCAGCGTGCCATCAACAAGCGGGTCAGTGTTACCTCCGCGAGCAGTCCACTACCGAAGGACCGTCGAATCACGGAGAAAGCAGACACCCCCCAATAAAGGCAGTAGTCACCATGGCGCGAACTAATTCCACGCAAAACTCCGACCACCTAGAAATCTGGCAGTGGAATTGTCGCACGTTCCACAAACGAGCGGCGGCATTGCAGAATTACATCCATTCGGCACTAATCCCACCTGATGTAATATGCCTGCAAGAAGTTGGGAACCGTCCCGTCAAATTGCAGGGATATTACACATTATACGATCCAAAACACCCCCGCGTTGCAGCGCTGGTGAGTAACTTCATGACAGTCGCGCTAGATCATTACGATCAGACTGACATTAATCACCAAATTATCGATGTCTTCCCACAAAAACGAGGAAAAGTACGAACGAAAATTTTAAACATATACAGTCCTCCCAAAAACCGGAATGACGACTTCGGCCCACTCCTAAACGAGGCAGTTCGAGCCGTTGGCACCAGAGATCAATTAGTGGTGGTGGGCGACTTTAATGCTCCGAGCACCGCTTGGGGCTACGTCCGGGATTCACCCAAGGGAGTGTTATTAGAGAACACCACGTCTAAATTAGGTTTTACCCTTATCACTCTGCCAACAGCACCCACCAGGCTTGGTAATAGCATTAGCAGGGACACGTACCCTGATTTGACCTTCACCTTCAACATTAAAAATGCCACGTGGTCAAACCTCGATGAAAATCTTGGTAGTGACCATTATATTCTTAGCACCTCTATAGCATCACCAAAAGTTCGTCGTGTCGCTGGTGACGTTGTGATGACAGACTGGGTGACCTTTCGAAAGCGCCCTCTGCCGGAGCAAACGCCCTGTGATGTCAGTGGGTGGGTTGCTTTCATTCGAGAAACGCATGATGCCACCTCTAAGAAAATAGCGCGCACAGTTGAGGCGCCTGCGATAGACCGGCACCTATTGCACATGTGGGATAGTAGGCGACGCCTGATCAAGAGGTGGAAAAAACAACGCCTCAACCGCTGCCTCTACAGGCGAATCGCTGCTCTGTCGGAGGAAGCGAATGAATACGCCACGAAACTTGCCACCGATGGTTGGGTGCAGTTTGCGGTTCTCTCCGCGGTACACTAGGGACTAGCCAGACGTGGGCGATACTGAGGTCCATGCTGGAGCCGGACAAATCTAAATCCTCCATGAACCGCATTCTTCAAAGAATAGTACACAGCTACCCCGGCACCGACGGAGAGTTGATCCAGGCGCTTAAAGACCGTTATATCGGTACTGATGTGGTTCCGCCAAGTACATTAGAGTACATCGGTAGCGAGAATGCCACATTAGACGCCGCAATCACGAAAGAAGAGGTTTTCGCGGCAGCCCAGGCAGCCAATCGGAACTCTGCGCCGGGATCGGATGGTATAACAAACGCTATGATAAGAAACCTCAGCACTGAGGTTCTTGAGCAGATAACGCAATTTCTCAACGACCACTGCTGGTCCCAAGGTCACGTTCCTCCGGAGTGGAAGGAAGCCAAATAATAACTATACCAAAGCCCGGTAAAGCACCATCGCTCGGAGCCCTGCGGCCCATTTCGCTTACTTCGTGCATGGGCAAGCTCTACGAGCGAGTAGTACAGACACGGCTTCAAAATTACATTGAAAAAGAAAATCTGTTTCCCGCTACCATGATTGGTTTTCGCTCCGGACTCTCAACCCAGGATGCCTTCCTCCTTTTAAAAGAAGAGGTCATGAGTTGCGTACCCAGGGGAGGCGAACATTTGGTCTTGGCCCTCGACCTCAAAGGGGCCTTTGATAATGTTTCGCACGAGGCCATTCTCTCTGAACTCAACACAATCGGCTGCGGAAAACGTACATTTAACTACATTAAATCCTTCCTCTCTGGGCGGACGGCAACTATTGGGATAGGCGACACGAGATCGGTGCCGTTCTCGATGCCAAATAAAGGCACACCGCAAGGGGCAGTCATCTCCCCCTTGCTCTTTAACATAGCTATGCGCAGACTTGCTCACGAGCTCGAAGCAATCCCGCACCTTGGATATACATTGTATGCGGACGACATCACACTCTGGGCTACGAAGGGTTCACTGGCGCTGAAAGAGCAGACCCTCCAGGCTGCTGCGACAGCTGTGGCAGAGTTCGCAAGAAATAGTGGGCTGAGCTGTGCGCCTGAAAAATCTGAACTCATAAGAATACACAGTAAGTATTACAAAAGTAACGGTGACATAAACTTACAGGTAGACGGCCATGCCATAGCCGAGGTTACTCAGGCCCGTATACTTGGCTTCTGGGTCCAAAGCAATGGCAAAGCCAGTCACACGATAACCACCTTAAAGGACTACGGTTAAAACAGATAGCTAGAATGATCCGTCGCATCACTTATCATAAAAAGGCATGAAAGAAAAGGATACTCTCCGGCTTGTCCAGGCCTTAGTTTTGAGCAGAGTGACGTATGGCCTACCGTACCACTCACTCGACAGAAGTGAGGAGAGCCAGGTGGATGTGCTCATTAGAAGCGCTTTTAAGGCAGCACTTGGTCTACCCACCAGCACACCGACCGAGCGGCTCCTAGCTCTCGGTATACATAACACTTATGCTGAGCTCAGTGCCGCAGTCCTCATGTCTCAGAGGAATCGTCTAAGTGAAACTTCAGCAGGCAGGGCGATACTCACTAGAATAGGAATTTCGCCCCACCCACAGCACATTGATGAGGAGCTGGTCGACGTAGCCCAAGAGGTCCGCAGGCGAATCTCAATCGCACCGGTGCCCAAAAATATGCATCACGACTTTCACGCTGAGCGACGTACTGCGAGGGTAAACTGGCTTCGAAAGCAATTCGGCTCAGCTTCAAATGTCGCGTACGTCGATGCGGCCAGTTTCGATTGGCAGAGACACATAATTACTGTTGTCGACAACAACATGACGCTGCTAACGAGTGCCTCCGTACGCACGACCTCGGCTACAAAGGCGGAGACGATGGCCATAGCCTTAGCCTTAAGGTTTCAGGAGCGTAGAGGGGAGCCATCAGTTATTTTATCCGACTCCCAGGAAGCCTGCCGGCTCTTTTTAAGGGGCCGCCTTCCAGCAATGGGGCTGAGGCTGCTAGGATCCAAACTCACTCACCACCATCGCTTGATCTGGTGCCCGGGACACGCAGGTCTCGAAGGCAATGAAAGGGCGGACGCTCTAGCTCGTGCGTTTTGTAACCGAGCGGAGAATCCATCTCTTTCATTGACCATGCCAATTTTACCTAGGGAGATTCTAGCTCACCAGCGCTTCACGCGTCAAAATGTGGAACACCTCACAGATCCCTTAATGGGGAAGAGGCCACTGACCTTAGAAAAATTCAAACGGATGTATTTCCGCACCTACTGAAGTTACACGCGATACATCCAACTCTTTACCCGGCTGTATGTCCGTGGTGCGGTGGAAGACCGACTCTCTACCACATATCGTGGGGGTGCGATCGTAAACCAAGCGACATAACCAATTTTCTCGGCGAACCTTTAACACCTAGTATGGAGCAGTGGGAGGCACACCTCGCTAGCTCGGACCCAGGGGTGCAGCTCGCACTACTGGATCAAGTCCGGCGGGCGGCTAAGGCCAGTGGAGCCCTGGACGTAGGGCCCCAACCATAAAGGCTCTAAAACGCCCCTCTCCCTTTCCCCTTCAATAAAGTTTTACTCTCTCTCTTTTCTTTCTTTCTTTCTTTCTTTCTTCCTTTTTTTCTTTCTTTCTTTTTTGGTTACTCCCGTCTCGCTTTCCTGGTTCTGGCATTTTTCGTTCTACTTATTTCAACTAATTCTTTCCCTGTTCGCAGACGATATTGCGTCGTTACACGAAACGCGCCGGGCATGCTAAATACGCACGAATGAATTTTTCGAGCACCGTACAATTTTCTTTTGTATTTATATATTTCATTTTCAAGTGTCGTCGTCAAATTTGTGTCCCGCGAGCTAAGGTGACGCGAAGTTGCAGCGTGGGTGACACACGCACGACTGCGTATCGGCTTGATCTTCAGCGCGCCCGGGTTCTCAAAGTACTTACCTTGTTTTTATTTTTTTTTCTCCCTATATACCTTCAGCGAACCCGAACACAGCCGAGGAAGATAACGCTCTTTTTTGTTTTAGTTCGAACGCTTACGTCATGCAGCGCACGGCACTGGGAATTGAAAACGCTGCGCCACAGCTCACTGATAAGGCGGTATTAAAAAAGTCACACTAGGTGCCTTATGCTTTCGCCAAAGTCGATTCGAAGACGAGAACCAACGTCTATTTTTTTCTGAGTCCGGCGACGTACTGATCCGCTAAGGCCTGTATTTACAAACCCACCTCAACCTTGCCTCGAGTTTTCCTCAACGATTTCAAGACGTTATCGCGCTTGTTGAACGAAGTAGGCTAGAATGAATGAACCAATCTCGTCATATTTTACCCTGTTACCATTTCTGTGCTTTTATAACGCACGTAGAGAGTACAAAAACTTGAGGAAAACGCGATGAAATGCCAAGGTTGGTTTGTGAATACGGGCCCAACCCCCGTATTCACAAACGCTCCTTCACTCAAGGACTCTCCTCGACTTGAAAAAGTCGATGGGAGCGCCGTCTCTTGCCAGAACAAGTCACTGAATATCGGCAATATTCTTCAGCGATTCTTCAGAAGCGCAGCGTCAATTTCAGTCGAGCAGCGGCGCAGTGCTCAACTCACTCAAGTAAAGGATGGAATTCGAGTCGAGGAGCGTTTCTGAATACGCAGGTAAGTGGTTTTGGACAAGGAAAAAAAAAAGTGAATGCACCGTAACTGTCTCTCGCATAGAAGGACACCATCCGAAAGGTTTAACCACGTAACGTGGTTTTGAAATGCTCCTATAGGAACAGAGAGATTGCGAAGCTTTGTACAACTATTCTGCTTTTGTACTGCATCCGTGCTTGTCCCACCTATGACTAACCGACGCTGTCGTGTGATGACGTCATATACATAACCTGCATTGACGTCACTGCGGTTCCCGTATTCAGGTACCACCTGGTTGATATTCTGCGCGAACTATTGCTCGACAGCGTAGGGTATAGGAAACGGTGACATCAAATTAGCGCCGGTGTATCCTTCGCAATTCTTTGTGTTTCCCCTTGGCGCGGCTGGCGAATAGCGCACAAAAAGCGCGACGAATGATTCTTTGTCCCCCACCCCCTGCACTGACACTCTCCGATGAGATAGGAAGTCACGGTGACCGCCATATTCAAGCACCCAAGGTCATAGAGCTTTTCTAAGTTAACTAGAGGGGACTCTGGCGCTACGATCGTTCAGCAACCATGGAAATGATGCGTAGTACAGGGATTTGCCTAGTCTTCGTACCTGCGGGCCTCGAATCGTACTTGTGACTTCGTGTCGGTTTTGTTTCGAAGGAAAGAACGAACCCTTTTGATATTTCGTTACACGATTTGAAATAGTAAGCCTAAAAGAATAAGGTGGTGAAGCGCAACCGCTGAACACTTGCTGATTTTTGTTTTGTGAGAAAACAGCTCCAAGCCACACGAACACACACGGAGCCAGAAGTACGGAGATTAGACAAATCCGTGTACTATAGTCATCATTCCCATGCTCGCTAAAGCGCCGTGCGTTGCAGCTCCCAGACACTAGCGCCTGAGTTCCCTGAAGTGTATTTTTAGGAAACTCTATGCCCAGCTCAGAGAACCTGCCTGTGACGTCGCGTGCAATTCTGCGTAGTGACATCATCACAAGATGCGTTTTGCATCACTCCTGTTGACGCCGACCTTGCGGGACACCGATGACGGTCGATTTGCACCTTTGGTCAGACACCTAATGCTCTCGCCTTAAAACTTAACGGTTCGTTATGCATTTGCCTAAGACGATACGCAGACGAAAGCCATTATCTTCTTTCTCTTCTCAGTCCAGGCCAGTAGTCAGGGTGTGTGTGGATGGGGGACGGGCTGTTGAGGACCCGGGCGCCTCCTCCCCTCATCCCAAAATTGCAATGCAGGGTTTATTTTACCAAGAATAATTAATAGAATTGGGTGTTTTACCCAAATAGTCACACTTTCTGGCAAAGCCGCTCCCCCCCCCCCTCTCTCCCGAAAATTTCTGGCCTGGCTGCGGAAATGGCCAATATCTTTAACAAGTGCCCCCACCGCCCCTGAGAGAAATTTCTGGCAACGGGCCTGCCTCAGTCGATTGTTCAACTATTGCAAGCACGATATTCACAACGTTTGACCTTCATCTTCTTCATCTGTATATAATCATCATCACGAAAAACGTCGTCTTCGTTCGAAGCGTTGATCAGGCGATTCGGCCTATTAAACGCTGTCGAGACTGTTACTGTCTTACACTATTCTCAGCCGGAACAGCACCTAAGAGCCTGTGATTAAGGTAAACGGTTGTCACAATCACACGATTCAAACAAATAGTTACATGGCGAAACCCCGCGGCCGGTAGGTGGCGAACTCGGTTAACTATAAATAACCATAAGCGGACGTTACTGTACCTTCTATAGAATAAAAGCCAACGTATACACGCACCTTGCACGCTGCCTAGTAATTAATCAAATATCGCTTTTCGACGTAATTTTCTAGCAGATTGCAATGACGTTTGATATTTTGCTGTTTTGATTGGCCATTCCATACGTTCGCTTTCCCATAAACAGACAAGCAGACTTTTCTTCCTTAATGGATCGGCGGTCGTGATAAAAGTGGCTACCACTAAACCTCTGATTAATTCCCTCCAATATAAGTCATCGAAGTACAGCTTGTGCTCGTTTAAATGGTTAACGCTATACTTTGTTTTGTCGCTAACTATATACAGCAACAACTCCATGAAGAGAACGTTTAAGAGGCTATCAGTCTGACTACGCTCGTAAAGGATATCGACAAAACGACTAGCAAACCGACCGTCAAGTTAAGCCTTTCCGGAGTCGTAGCCGTAAAACTCCATCGAACCGGAATTCGACGCGTTTCCGAGCCTGCACTCACACATACACACACATCTCCACATCTCGAAGACCGTTTCACGCACTTCAAGCCACACACAGCTATCGTCGTAATGGCATATATACGTAACACGCTCTTTCTGCTTCGGCCGCTAACTGTTACAAACGACCGCACGCGGCTACCGCTCGAGGGCGCTGCAAACGACAAGCGGTCCACTCAGGCTAAGTGGAGGGGAAATTCCCGACCGGCGATTTCCGAGAGCCAGGAAAAAGGCGATCGAGAGATGGTGACGAGGAACAGAATGGCGACGAACCAGATAACAAAAAAAAAGGGCGGGGCACGATGCTAACGAAATTTACTTCGAGCTCCCACAGAGGAAGAGGACCAACAACAGAGACGCACCATTACTTTATACAGCTTCCAACTTAAGTGCATCGCAGCGGACTCGCAAAGAGAAGGAAGCTATACACCGCAGTCCAAGAAGAGCGCCCAAAACGACGGAACGCCCAAGAACAACACAGATGCCCAACCGTTTTCGGAAGTGAGGAATGGGAAATAACTCCACCAAGAGACGAAAAGCCATGGCCATTGTGTTGTTGCCTGCTTGTTTTTTTTTTTTCGTCTGCTAAAAGAGTGCGCACCATCTGCCGTTTCCGAAGCAGACGACGCCCATTGTCTTCGGTGCGTTAGAAAAGACAAAAAACAAAGTCAGCAGCGCCACAGGCGACGCATCAAGGAGATTAACAGCTTTTCCCGCCTTCGTGAAGCGTTAGCTCTTTTTTGCCTTGCGAAGAAGAGTCGAGAAGGAATCGCGGAGGAAGCCACGGCCGTAATTATTTGTTTGTTTTGTTTTCGCTCACTTCTCGGTACAAGACGCCGATACAGGCGTCGTTTGTTCGGACGTTCCGCTTCTTTGTACTGAGTGCGTGGCGTGCTTGCGCCCGGTAGAGGGCGCCAACACAATTGTTTATCCGAGTGATTCATTGAATGCCCGAAAGGCGGCGCGGGAGTCGATAAAACGTGATTAGGTTCGTTTCGCGCCGTACCTTAGGCATTACGTATAACGCAGCGCTGAGATAGGAGAACGATTCTCGCGGGAGATGGTTCGATTTTGGTTGTTAATGCTATTTGAGTCGGTGACCCGTCAGATAAGAATTGAGAGGAGCTTTCGCGAGACGGGCCGTTTAAAGTGGTCCCGTTCACGATGCGTCGGTAAACTGGAACGGTAGCCGATAAGAAGAGCTGTATAACGGGGATTGAGTGTTTTGAGCGTAGCGACGTATAACTGACTGGCATCGACTTGTTTTTGGCTACGTATACGTGAGTTTTATCGAGAGGCATGATGCTCCGCAAGCGAGTGAACATTTGTGCCAACGTTATATAGAAGAAAACACGGAGTGGTCCAAGTTGTAATTTACCGGTTTGACACGCTTACAGCGTTGTATTACATACAGGACCTAGCTTCTGGCACATCGCGTCCACGGAGAAAATACGCGCAGACCAGCAATTTTCGGCATCCCTCGCAACCACCGATGCCTGTTTCACAAGTGTCGCGACACTTGGCCACCGATCGTTGCGCCTCTCTGTCACGTGACGTGGACATCACGCTACCGCTTTCATCAGCAGTTGTCCCTATCGTACTCCCTATAAGACGGATTAGAGGAGACACTGGATGGCTTTGTTTGCTCGTGGGAAGAAGAGCACCAGCGCGCACAGGTGTGCGATTGGGCGCGAAAACTACGTGAAGCAGCTGTCGCAGATCCCGAAGCCGCTGGCTTCCGCTTTCAGCGCGAGGGCTCTGAAGTTTGATTTCTGATTGATTGATTGATTGATTGATTGATATGTGGGGTTTAACGGAAGTTTGCTTTCTCACCATGTTATCTCGTTTCAATGGAGTAGTAATAATATCTGGGGTTTCAAGTCCCAGAACGACGATGTGGATATGAGGAACGCCGCCGTAGAGGGCTCGGGAAATTTCCACCATCATTCCATCCACCATCCACCAATTTACACCATCCGTAACATCATGCATTTTAAAAAATCAAAATGCGACCTCTGCGGAATCGAACCCGCGACCTTTGCGTCAGGAGCCGAAGACCGTATAACCGCTGCAATATAGCGTGGCGGACCTTCCTTCAGTAGACGGTAACACGTGAAACAGCAAAATTACAAATAAACAAGGCTAAGTTAGGTTACACGCCTTTATTATACTGCACAGAGTACCACCGCTGTAAACGTGCCCAGCTACTCGTCAAAGTTGTGACGTCAATGCTTACGTCCCTATTTACAAAGCCACAGACACGCCACACATCAGCGACGCAACACATTGCGAAGAAAAAGATAAGAAACCTATAAGAACGGAAGATGCGAATAATATTGTGGATGGTGGATGGCGCAGGCGTTGCCGAGGCCGATGGAGAGGTGGCCGTGGGATCAGTCCCGTGTTCCATCAGTGAAACTCCAATTTGACGACCACTGCGGAGCTCCGTTGTATGGCGCTTCGTAACCCAGCACGTCCACCAATTTGTTACGGGGATTACAAACACACGGAAGAAGGAAATGAGTGTATATCCAATATTTACAAGTTGGCGAGAACCACCAGGGCTGCCAGTCTTTCACGCTTGTTTGTTTGTTTGTTTCCCTGGAATGATGGCTCATTCCCACTCAGGGGGATTGGCCAAGAAAGTGTAGTGCAGTTTTTCTGTGATCATTTTAACTATGTGTAATGAATTGGTAATATAATAAGACTAATGTAAAAACATCATAAAAGACCAAACGAAAAAAAAGTCAAGTTGAGCAATTTTGAGATTTGAGGTGCTATGATTACCACTCAGCTGCGTTTACTTCACTCTGCTCTGGGGAGTAATAAATAATAATTTTTTTATTGAAGATCACAAAGGTATACGCTTGGTTGCCTGAATATAATCGCAAACGGCATTGAAAGCATCCCTGTGGCAATGTCCCAAAACTGAGGCACCAAAGCTTAGCGCCGTTTCCGCCGTCAATCTAACGCCTATTTTCCGAAATGGCATAACTAGTAACCTTTTTCTAAGTATAGCGTAGCGGCGACTGAGTCCGCTTCTTCCTCTTCGATTCGTCTACGATGGCGGAGCCATGCCCACTCAATGCCTGGTAACATCATCGAACACAACGCAAGAAAATATACACACACGAAAACAATACAAATGTGCTGTCAGCCGGCTTTGTTGTAACCACGCCCACCGTAACGACCGTTCCTCCATGGCATCATCTCGAGCCACAAACACCGGTGAATCGTTTTATCTTTTTTTTTTCAAAACACGCCGGTATCGTCTCTCTCATCTTTTCCCGCTCTTCCGGATAACAGGCCTTCATCAGACACCGTTCATTTCGGTCGAAGCCTTTCAACCGAAACGTTGCGAGGAATTCGCTCTCCTTCGCTACCTGGAGCAGCTTCCGGTTCGTGACAGGGTCACTATACGCACAGGCCCAAGACAGGAAAGCAGCATACCGCAAGTTCTTCGAACAAATAACACTCCTCCGGACGCCTGTCAGCCATCACTGGCGTACAGACTATGGCATAGTACGATGGTATAGCATTCCAGCGACTAGAGACTACACCAGCTCTGTGGCGAGAAAATTTCTGTTCGGTTTGATCTTTATATATATATATATATATATATATATATATATATATATATATATATATATATATATACAGGGTGTCCCAGCTATCTTTAGCCAAAGTTTGAATATATGCCGACACATGCATTGACAACGCAATCAAATGGATGTTGCTGACCATTGCCTGGAGTTTTTCAGGTTATTCTTTGTGTTCTAAAATTTCGTTTATTTCGTAAAAAGATCTGTTTATTTCGTAAAAATTTCGTAAAAAGATCTGTTTATTTGACCAACTTTTGAAGGAACGAAGATGGATGCAAAATTTGATGAGAAAGTTGTAGATCAGTTTGCGAAACGCCGAATTGGACAGTTTCGAACTTTATATCTGTTAATAATTAGTGTGTTTCTGTTAGCTATAAATGCCCGCGAAATAACAAATATATATATATATATATATATATATATATATATATATATATATATATATATATATATATATATATATATATATATATATTACGCCGAACATTAGTGAGCAATAGAATCATCGTGCGCACTGGCCCTTGAGTGGATTTGTCACGTATTTTTTTATTTCGTGGGCATTTGTAGTTAACAGAAACACACTAATAATTAACAAGTATAAAGTTCGAAACTGTCCAATTCGGCGTTTCGCAAACCAATCGAGCACTTTCTCATTGAATTATTCATCCATCTTCCTTCCTTCACAAGTATATATATATATATATATATATATATATATATATATATATATATATATATATATATATATATATATATATATATATTATATGTATGCTCAAAACTAACTTTGAGGACGAAGATATATGGTTAGGATCTCAGGGATCGCATAAACTAAAGCGATGAGGGCGGCGGCCATCAATATCTCGACATCAGTGATCGAAGATGGGAACATCTCGGAGGCCGGGTACACACACAGACAACGAAAAAGACAGAACTGGTGGAGCTTTTAAGAGAAGGCGGTTGGAAGAACAGAACGATTGTGAAGCGCGAAAAAAGAAAGACAGAAGAGAGAGAAAAGAAAGGCAAATAGATATGAAACAAACTGACAAAAGTTCCACAAGTTTTTTTTGTTTTTATTTAACTGTAGGTATAATTTTTACCAACTGTAGGTATAATTTTTACCTCTCCAAGTTGGAAATTGAACCCGAGTGCAGTGTCACGAAGATAACAGATCACGCGGATACAGCCACTGTAGCTGAGCTGAACCGAGCATCGCAGGCAATGGGAAAAACAGAGGAATACGAGCTTCTCCTGTACAACCCCCTCAACACCTAGCGCCAGATTCTTCCCCTAGCGGTCGTTGCAAGAAACATCGCGTGACCCGAGCGCGTAGATGAAGCGCTAGCAGTCGCTGTTCTAGCGAAGCCAGCTCTCTATAAGTCGCGCATCGACGGCAAATAGACGGGTTGCCGCTATAGATGCAGGCGTAGTTCGAAGTAAAGGGGGGTGGCAGTTGGGGGGGGGGAGTAAACGATGGCGCTCTCAGTAGTCATGCTCCGGCACTCCCGCTGATTGCCCCCCTAATTACAGGCGTGTGAGAGATGTGTCGATACCCGACAGGTTCGTATATTCCTTCCCCCACTTACCCCCTCTATCTCCTCGTAGATTCTCACTCGCTCTACCGATCCAACATGGCGAGGCAACCGATGAACGGGCGCACCCTTCGTTAAGGACAACATTAGCGTCGGCTGTTAGGTTTTATCTTTGTTTATTTTGGTAAATGGGTCTTACTCTGTCGCTAACGGTTGTACTTAAAGGTGAAGCATGCGCGATCGTCGCCGCTAATACGGGCCCGCGTCTCGCCGCTTCGTGTCACTGCTGCGCAGCCTTGTTTTTTTTGTTTTTTTGTTTGATGACAAAACGCGACTTCAAGCGTCCTTCTTATACACAGCGGCGATATGACACACTTTTACATTTTTGTTTGTTCTCTATGCATGGTACTCAGAAGCGAGGAGCTTTCTTACCGTAATTATAACGTATTTAGAAACCAGTCTTCGGCGATCAAGGCGAAAAAAAAATAAAATAAGCTGAAGCCGATGAGTCGGCCGACCGTGGGAGCAAAAAAGTGCGTGGGCACTCAACACGCTATGAAGTCGTCAACATCTGCCACCCTGGAAGCTCGCAAGCGAGCTAACAAGCCGGAGAGGGAGAGCCATGAAGCGGTGTGTACAAACGCAATTTAAACCGTCCGGTTAGGTGTATACTCTTTCCCTTGACCCCGTTACACCTCCCCGCTGAAGAAGCAGAGCTTCTTGCGCCGACACGATGACAGGTTCCTTAGGTATCGATTGTATCGGCTAAATCGGGTCACTGCGGCGCTCCTACAATCCCAAGTACGACCAAATCATGGCTACCATATACAGTCCTAAATGACAAATTGTGCGCTAATAATTACGCTCAGAAGAAAGAATAAAAAATTAAACGGCCACGTTTAAGTATCCAGAATTGTGTATATATGAGAGGTTATAAGAGACATGCACATAGAGTGCAGTAAGTCTGGATCATCGGGCTGTACCAACTGGGCTTCGTAGAGGTATGCAAGTGTGGATACATGACCACCTTCTAAATTTTCTCTGTCTTCATATCGCTCGAGATGAGATGCGGACGCAGCCGCTAGTCGAACCCGCGACATGGCCTTCGCGAATGCACACAAAAGAAGCCGTAATACCAACCATGAGAACATGGCGAAATCAGGCACGTGCTTCTGTAGTATGTAAGACGTATTTATTTCAAATTTATACAAAACGTGACGCAGACCGCCTGACTTTGGCTGATCGTGCACGCTATACAAGTTATAAGTTTCATGCAACAGCCCTTCTGAACGGTGGTCTCGCTTAAGTACATACTTGTTGTGTTTTTTTTTGTTGCGTGGCATGCTGTATTTCAGCGTTTGTATGTTCCCTATCTGCCGCGCACTGTGCACATCATTCCATCAATATGCCCACATCTGGGTAAACCACTCCAGGCCGAAATAACCAGCCAAACTCATTCAGTTCTCATTAGAGCACCTATATCTCCATGCAGAAAGAAAACAACAAAGACAACGGCTGCAACGACCACAATTTGTAAATTAGGATCCCTTCCAAATTCATCCATTCGGAAGAGATGAAAACAGGAAAGGACGTACGAAAGAATCTAGCTAACGTGGTTGCTTGGGCGAGTTGGTACGACATGATTCACTTAAAAAACAGCGCCAATAACGAGGGACTCTTAAGAGAAAGAAGGAGACAGACAGCGGCACTGTCAAAGAATCTAGCCACCCCCCCCCCCCCTCTGATGCCCAGGGCCGTATCGTTACCCAGGAGAAAACGTCCCATTCACCCCGCGGGATTACACCAGCGCATTGAACGCTCGCAGCATGACGACTACATAGCGTCGGCATTGATTTAAGATTAAGTTGCACACTGCGGCCAGGTTATACCGTCACCCCCGGAAGCTTTTCAGGCCTGCGCGTCACGTGACGTGACGTCGACGACGTCACATCGCGCCGGCCGCCCTTCGCTGGGTGGCTGCGCCAGCCGCGAGCGCCCTTCACGCCTACCGACTCGGGCGAGGTTCCTTGACACCATGTCCGCACGATTTATCAAGGTATCCATTGATTGTATGGTTTAACGCGCCGACGCAATGCAGGCGATGAAGCGCGCCGTAGGGGAGAGCTCAGGATCAAGTTTTACTACCTGGGAATCTTTATTGTGTGCCGAAATCTCGTACACACGGGCGTTTTTGCTTTTCGCCTCCATCAGAAATGCGGCCGCCGCAGCCGGGTATCGAAACTGCGCCCTAGTGCTCAGCAGCGCTACGCCTTAGCCACTGAGCCACCGTTGCGGGGGAACTTATCAAGGTATCAAGAAATAATGAATATCGTGAATGGAATAATGCGTATTTATTTATCACAGCCAGACGCCGTCTGTACAAATATCACAGTGCACATTGTTCTCGGTCCAGGCAGACGACAGGCAACACAAGATGTTGCCCTTAATGCTGAAAATATGCCAAAAGTACAAAACACAATATCTTGCCACATAAACTCAGAAAACAAAACAGATTGTAACAGCAAAAACATCCCCGAGCTTTGGAACAGAAAAAGCACACTTTCATTTAAATTGTAGGTTAGAGGAAAACATACCATTCGTTTATCATAGTAGCAGTAGCAACACAAGGTATCAGGTTCAAACACTTGCCAAAAAATACAATACAAAAGAACACTGGTGACTAAATTGTGGTCCACAGCATGATAAATGACAGAAAGAAAAGTAATTGTACTGCCACAGGTAGGTGCATGTCCTAGGGAAAAAATCAAACAAAAATCTAAGAAAAAAACAAATCACAGTGCACAACATGTCTGTACACAGAGTGCACAAGGAAAGTGTACACAGCTTAGGTACCAAAACGGACTGTACAACTGCTACAGTGGGCACCGAGGCAGTTCGAGTTAAAAAAAAAAAAGAAAAAAGTACAGCACCTTTAAAAGCTAACAACTTGTAAAGAGATACAAAACTGGAAACAAGGCTCAAACAAGGGAATGTATTGCTTGAGCCAGGTGGCAATAAGTGCAGCGCTCCTCAGACAGCATCGACAGGTTGTTCAAAATTTCCAACAAGGAACTTACTTTTTGAACTGAGTCTGGTACAACAGCGCTACCAAGGTTCTTGATTGGTGAACCTTGATAGCAGGCAAAGACTTCAAGGTTTGCAAACACGGTCAATGACGCATTCAAACAAGGTTCACGATAGTCGATAATGTTCAAAAACATGGAGCACTCTTCTTTATGAATCACAGTCCACTTTGGAGACACTGACACCCCTTGCAGGCGAGCCCTTAGTTCTTCGAGGGACGAAAACCGGTCTCGTTTTTGCTCCGCTTCATATGACGCCAGCGACTCTTCTACAGCACGGGCGAGTTGGGAGGCTTCTTGTCGGCTCCTCTTGGCGTCAGGGGTTTCTCTCGTGCTCTGGTCTCGTACTGATAGGTAGGACGGACAGCCGGAAAATACCGTTGGGACAGATCCAGGACGCAACCGTGGTACTGGGAGTGCAACTTCAATAACTCTCCCTGTCCTTGGATCCGTCTACGATGTCGTCTTCTCAATGCATGAAGCGTCGAAATGATTCGCGCACACCTGCAAAAACGTTTCAAGAACGTCTGAGACGCCACTTCTCAAAAGAAAAAAAATGCGCTCCCCGTTTGCATGACCGCGTTTACAGTCCGTGTAGCTAAAACAAAGTCTACCTACGTTTCGCAAGCATCTAAATAAAAGCGCTGCGCTAAGCGGTACAAGCAACATGAAAGGAAACACGGGAGCGTGATGTCACCGCACTCCACGAAGCGCTTCCCACCGAGAGCTTGCAAGAATGGACGACACCACGGCACTGTTAGTGAACAAAGCGCAGCTGACCATCCTTGCTGCGAACGCTGCTGGCGTCAGCGCTTCGCGAGGCCCGGCGGCCACACGCTCAAGTATTTCCCATCATAGGTGATTTCTACCCGAACAAGCAACGACAAGCTAAGAACAGGAGCATCTCAAATTCTTACCTTAGTGCACGAAGTCGGCACGAAGTCCTTCCTAGGAATGGCGCGTAGCCATTGTTTGAGAGCGTCGGCGTCTTTAGGGAAGGAAAACACTTGTATCTTCTTTCCTGTTTTGTAGTTGCCGGTGCATCCGGGTACACAACACTTATTCGGCATTGTCGCATCACTCCAGCATCACGCACGGAAACGAAATTGCCGCAAAACAACAACGGAAAGCAACAAACGTGAAACACCGTCAACACCACGCCGCCGAACCGTCACCAACCGCCGCCCGCGCTGCGCTCGCAGCCGCTGCGGCTTCCCCGAGAGTCGGCCGGCCGGAAATGACGTCAAATTGCTGGGCGCAGGCCTGAAAAGATTTTCCGGGGGTGACGGTTATACTGAATCAGTAGAGAGAGCGCCCTCTGACGCGCATTCAAACCGAGTTCCGCAAACAAACGCCAGCGATCGAAGGAAAAAGGTTCATCCGCGGTGACCTCAATAGAGAGAGGAAATGTGTTAGAATTACGGGTCGATGTCTGCGGAATCGATACGCATACGCATACATACACATCAGAAGCCCATACAGAACACTTTCGTGGACGATAGAGGGTTACAGCGGCTCCATCAATATTAAAGTGAACTCGTGTCTCGGTCACACTACAAGCACCGAATGTATTTACTTAGGTAAATATATAAAAAAAGGTCTTACTCAATTCAAGTTTCCAATATTTGCTGCATACTGTTAGGCTCTGTCAGATGTTTTTGATTAAGAGGGTAGCATCAGTACTAATGACGAGATTAATACAGAAAGTAAAACAAGGTTTTGCACTATATATATATATATATATATATATAGAGAGAGAGAGAGAGAGAGAGAGTAAGCACAGCAAACGTTCATCGATAACCGCAGCTATTACATATACATGATTTACATGCATGCACTCTTATCGATTTTAATGTCCCTTCGTTGATTTACGCTTTTTGAGGCGCGCTGTAGAACACGCTAAAAAAAGGGTGTCATTTGACACTCTTTTTACACATGTGAAGGGTCATATGTCTAGAATTGGTTTAGAGAGGCACATTGACTCTTTAGAATAATCGATGCAATCACTCCGTTTTAGAAAGCCGTGCGTCCGAATACACTTTCCTAACGAATACTTTGACGCACGATTGACTATCTTTAGGATATGTTCGATGCAGCGTCTCTCATAATCAAATGGTCGTTTTGGGACGTTAAACCCCACATATCAATCAAATATATTCGGTGCA
This sequence comes from Rhipicephalus annulatus, assembly GCA_013436015.1. NCBI lineage: Eukaryota > Metazoa > Arthropoda > Arachnida > Ixodida > Ixodidae > Rhipicephalus > Rhipicephalus annulatus. The sequence continues at coordinate 185,166 of WOVY01001378.1, read as the reverse complement.
ATGAATATGGTTTGGAAAGTCGTCCGTCCTATACTACTCTCCTAAATAGTAGTAAGCTACCAGACTGACCCTTTTTAGGATAGTCGATGCAATGACTCTGTTTTGGAAAGTTGTGCGTAGCACTACACTCCTAAGGAGAGTCCACGCGCCTCTCTGAAGAGAGTCCTAGACATGCGATGTTCGCAGCTATATAAAAAGAATGCTTGGAGATATATGTCCGTGGTGTGTGGCCACACCAACTCTGTTTCACATCACGTGGGAGTGTACGCATCACAATGAAGAACACCACAACATGAACAACACAGAGGAACAATGGGAGGCGCTGCTGTCCAGCTCGGCCATTGTTGATCAGCGCTGGCTGATCCAACGGTTAGAGATGATGGCTAGGGCCGGCGGAGCCCTGGAATAGGGGCCCGACCATTTGGAATGCGCCGCGTTATGCGCAAATAAAGTTTTCTCTCTCTCTCTCTTGGAGTACATGTCATGCTTTCCAAATACGAATTATAGCCCGTTTGTCTTCTTTATACTGAACAGAAAGTTCCATTTACTCGCGCACAATTCTTTATTTACAATAGAAAACGGAGGTATACCACGGAGTAGTTCGGCACGTTGAACTGTTCTGCAAGAACACACAGGCACGCACGGAACCGAAACACGTACACGCGCGCGCACAATACCACAGAAACACACACAAACACGTGTTCACGAACTTACACGGGCGAGGGGAGCCACAGCCACGATATAGAAAAATTCCACTTTCTACGCACAAAGGGAGAATTCATTTGGTCGAGCGCTCCTCGGTGAACATTTTTTTATTGCTGAGTTTTTCTTATCTCTTAAGAGCTGGGCGTGACACGGGGCGACGTGCCACAAAGAACGCCCTCGCGCGACCGCGGTCGTAACCTCGGGGTCGTTATTCAATCGCCTGATGGAAGAGGAGCGCAGCGCCGCCTGCAGGACCGCACACGCAGAACTATATACACAGGATAGCCCTGAGGGCACGGAGCTCTTATCCTTTTTTCTCTTGTTATCATTTTTTACATGAAAAAATAATAAATATCTAACGATTTCGGTTTCTGCTATTAGTCATCTACCCACCGAGGCAGAGCGAAAAGCGATAAGGCCCGCCATGGCGCGAACAGACCTATGTAAACCTCTATGAAAATGAATTTAAGGAGTCCCTACCTTGTTTTCAGTAGACTATATACCACACGGAAGATTTTTACAGAGCTCTTCCATTGGCACAGAGAGACTACTAACAAGTCGTGCGTCTGCAACGATGGACTATTTCGCCATTAGCGATTTCAGCAAGACTCTCTCTCTCTCATGTCATAAATAAACCTATAGAGGAAGATTTTAACTGTTTCATACCAAGCATTAGAAACATATATATATGTATCTTGTATCTCAACTACCACCGCCGTCACCTAGGCGAGCTAGAAACAAAGTGACATGTAAACATCGCATGCAACATCGGATTTAGTTATTAGATGCGGAGCATCTTATACTCGCGCCTTGTAGTGCGCCGTCCGCGCCGTCCGCGCCGTCCACACCGCTTCTCGAACATTCGACAGCAGACGCGCGCGCATGCGCCGTCGCGCCGTCGCCCACTCTTCCACCATCTGTGCATCCCTTCCTCCTCTACACACCGCGCGCGCTTCACTCCTCCACCATCTGTGCACCCTTCCTCCTCTACACACCGCGTTCGACATCTACAATTCTCCTGATTCTCCAGTGGACGCGCATGTGGCGTCGCGCTTTGAGAACATTCAACAGCTGACAGTGCATGCGCCGTCGTGCTGTATATATACTCAAGGTCGGCGCTCGCTCGCTCAGTTGCCGCTCGTCGGTTGGTTTGTACGGCGCGTCGACGTCCAAGGTCGCGGTGAAATGAATTCCAACGAATCCACAAACACAATGATCGACGTCCCTTCGACCAGCGCCGCCCTTTCGCATACGTGTGTACGTGTTCACTCATTTAACACCCCCTCCTACAACCACGTTAACCAATTTAGCCATCGACCCAAGTAAGTCGCAATTTAACACCCCATTTCACAACCACGTTAACCAATTTAGCCATCGACCCAAGTAAGTCACACTTTAACACCCCGTTAACCAATTATATGCTCCGCATCCTCCTCAGTGTTCCCCCGAGGGAAGCTGCGGGCAATTTTTTTTTACCAGGACATGACCGTGGATGATCAAATCGAACGTATCACAGCACCCGCAGGCTGCCACAAATCCAATCAAACCGGATCAAATAAAAGTATACGTCAACATCTTTATTTACAACTAGCGATTGTGGTCGCTAGGCGAAAAGCGGTTATCAAACGACCCGATAGTGCCCGAGAGCCCTCAGGCACTTTCAAGCGGTTCGAAAACCAAATCATGTAATAACCGCGTCAAAGCCCTATATCAAGTTGGAGTTCATGCTCTTGTTATATAGCTTCGCATTCTGGCCGAAAGGCGCTACGAACAGCGCAGATTGAAACGCACAAGATCCAATACTCAGTACACATCCGCCACGAGGGCGTGGCGGTGCTCGCGGCTGCTGACCCGAAGGTTGCGGGTTCGACCCCGGCTGCGGCGGTCGCACTTCGATGGAGTACAAATGCCATAGAAGCCACGCGTGTATATACTGTGCGATGTCAGTGCACGTTAAAGAACACTGGATGGTCGAACTTTGCGGAGCCCTCCAATGCAGCGTCCATCATGATCGTATATGGTGGTTTTGGGACGTTAAACCCCAGATAATAATAATAATAATAATAATAATAATAATAATAATAATAATAATAATAATAATAATAATAATAATAATAATATATATATTATTATTATTATTATTATTATTATTATTATTATTATTATATTATTATATTATTATTATTATTATTATAAATACAATACTCAATATAGTGTGCTTTAGTGACCCGCATTTTCAGCTGCACGGTCATATGATGTTCACAAACCAACTAGCCCACCTAACAACCCTCGTGCAGTGTGGATCAAAGCTTTAGGTATACACCACCATGAAAGTTATTATAAGAAAAACTGTTCTCAATCGAGGTTTTCATGCCCGGGATGAGTCTTGAAACAGATATGTGCTACAGAAATCCGTGGTAAGTCCCACTAGTAATTATATATATATATATATATATATATATATATATATATATATATATATATATATATTATATAGTTGGAGTCATAATTCAGTGGGCCAGTTAGTCTTCGTGTAAACATCGCATGCAACATCGGATTTAGTTACTTTACCCGACGTGATCGTGGATGATCAAATCGAACGTATCGCAGCACCCGCAGGCTGCCACAAGTCAAATCGAACCGAATCAAACATCATCCCTGATGAAGGGAGGACCCCTCCCGAAACTGTTGGGATATAAATATATTTATCCTTGTTGACAACGCTCCCGTTGTGCCATATCCATATATATATATATATATATATATATATATATATATATATATATATATATATTATATATATATATATATATATGTGTGTGTGTGTGTGTGTGTGTGTGGTGTGTGTGTTTTACTGGAAAACATGAAAAAAAAAAACAAATACAGGAGTACGGAGAGCGACGAATGGGTGGGGCCTCTATTCCGGGGCTCCACTGGCTTGGGCGGCTCGCTGCGCCTGGTCAAAGGAGCGCTACTTGCACCCCCAGATCCTCGCTGGCGAGCGGAGTCTCCCGTGCACTGCTCCCTTCCGGAAATGCCGCTGCCTATTTGCGGCCGGTTAATTTCGGTTGGACCATTGTGACAATCCCACGTTATGTGGGCGAGAGTGGGCGCAGCTGCCTCCGCATCACGTACAGCTATCGCTGCACATTGCGGGGTGACTGGCATGCCTCTACGAAAGATGTGTGTCTTCGTATATACGGCGCCAGTGCAGAGCAGGGTGTGGTACACTGTACCATTGTCGTTATTTGCTTAATTGGTAATCTGACATAGTGGAGTTTTTAAAAATCTAAATACCCGTTAAGACAAAGATAAGGGATGAAAATACCATACCATGGACGAAGGATTGCTTTTTATTGCGAGAATCTCGACGCAACAGAGCCTGTTTTCTTGTACTGCTGGAACCTGAATTTTCAGAGAAATGTACCTTATCGTACATTAGAGGCACCTTTACTCCTCGACCCATACAGAATCCGTCCCTTACCACTCAAGCCATTGGTGCTCAAGGATGTCTCGCAATATGGAGGGGCTGTCGTCGTTGGAGTGGTCGGCCGCTCGGTTGGTAAAAAAACGCGCGAGCTGCGACGTCCGCTCTCATTACCACCGAGTCCTGCGTGACCCGGGCAGCAGATGACCGCAAGGTCCCGCGTTAGGTTCCGGTCCTACTAGGCGAATGGTGTTGTGTGGTATAGTCTTCCCGTGTGAGAGAGTCTACATGGTACCACGAAATCAGTAAGAATAAGGTACAATTGTCCCAGGATATCCTCATGTTTTTTTTTATTGTAAACGCAATGGTTGTAGCTTCTGCGGTATTCGCGGACACGGCCCGAGCCGTGGCGCAGTACTAATAATATTATCAGGGCTTCAACGGCCCAAACCTGCCATATAATAGAGGGCTCCGAAAGTTCTGGTCACCAGGCTTTTTTTTTTGTAACGTGCACCTAAATGTAGACACAAGGGCCTAAAATATCTTCGCCTTCACCTAAAATGCAGCCGGGATTCGATCCCGCGACCTTCCGGTTAGCACTCGAGCGCCGTAGCTAGACCATCGTGGCGGGGAAAGTTCCACCACTGACCACTGGTGCACTAAAAACGAAGAAAGCAACAGCTAACCTCACAAGTTGCCCCACCGCTGTGGTCTAGTGGCTAAGGTACTCGGCTGCTGACCCGCAGGTCGCGGGTTCGAATCCCGGCTGCGGCAGCTGCATTTGCGATGGAGGCCAAAATGAAGTAGGCCCGTGTACTCAGATTTGGGTGGACGTTAAAGAACCCCAGGTGGTCGAAATTTCCGGTGGCCTCCACTACGGCGTCTCTCATTATCATAAGGGGGCTTTGGGACGTTAAACCCCACATATCAATCAATCATCAAATCAATCAAGCCTTACAAGTGGCATGCGCGGTACCATAATCCCATCACTGTCACGTGATATTTTGCATGTAGTTATAAAAGGTGGTGACTACACAACCACCTCGAGAAAGAGTATACTCAATAAAGGGCAGTGATTCAAGATATCGGAGCACATTAAGCGAAGGCTTCTTCGTAAACCGGTGCATTAGAGTGACATGGTCAAGATGAAATAACACAACGCTATACCACCTCAAAGCCTCAATGTTTAACAAACCGTGTTTAATAGCGAGCAGTACGTGGTACAACGTATCTGAAAGGCTTGCGAAACAGAAACATAAAAAAAAATGCGTTAGGCTCACGAACGGCAAGGCACCAGATTCGCAGTTGAACCGGTGCCCCTGAAGCGGACCTGGTTAATTTTTTTTTTTGTGTACTATTACAGGACCGCACGAGAACTGACGGTACTGACGTGTTTACAGTGCCGTGCAGTAAAGAAAGTTAGATTATGTGGGGTTTAACGTCCCGAAACCACCATATGATTATGAGAGACGCCGTAGTGGAGGGCTCCAGAAATTTCGACCACCTGGGGTTCTTTAACGTGCCCCCAAATCTGAGCACACGGGCTTACAACATTTCCGCCTCCATGGGAAATGCAGCCGCCGCAGCCGGGATTCGAACCCGCGACCTGCGGGTCAGTAGCTGAATACCTTAGCCACTATAGACCACCGCGGCGGGGCAGCAGTAAAGAAAGCCCTGCTGCGGTGCAGATATTCCTTCGGGCGTCCTCCGACGGCGTGGCCCGTAAGCTTCGTATTGACGACAACACACACACACACACACACACACACACACACACACACACACACACACACACACACACACACACACACACACACGCGCGCGCGCGCGCGCGAAGACGCGCAAGACAGATTGGGACGTATCCCCGCAGGGGCGGCCCGTACAGGAAGTGGACCACCGAGATCTTGGACACGCGCTCTTCCGATTACCCGAAGAAGAAGGAGCATCTATAGACACATATAATGGTGACCCGCGGCTATGTGGTCAAGCGCACGCACACAGGAGGCGGGCAAACCAGGCTTGGTCCTCATTCTCTTTTTCTTTTCATATACCGATACACGTTACACGACATGTCCATTAAGGAAGTCGTGTCAAACGCTCGGCCATCCCGTTCGCCCTGACATCTTCGGAGGATCGACCGGTATACCCCGTGGCCTAGTATACACATATATGCGCGTCCTTTTTTCTTCTTTTCGTTTATTGTGTGTGTGTGGCACGGTACATTCCCTCGCAAGGAAAAAGAAATAACGTGCGGCATTCAATTGGACATCGTGACAAAGTAAATGAAAAATCTAAAACCGAATTCAAGGCGATCAATTTGTGAGCTGTATTACGCGCACGGTGATTACGCCTAAGTAAACAGAGGCCCGGCGTTTTTATTCCATCATTATGAAAAGAAGAAAAAAACTTCTTGGCGTTAATCCCCCCCCCCCCCCCGTCTCGCCCGAAGGAAACTGCCACTGTTAACAATGTTCATTCATTTATTGGCTTCGCGCTGTCTTGTGCTGATATTTCAGGGCGGTGGTCCACAAACTATTTCGATCAATGCCACACGGGAAAGCGGCAGCAACAAACGTTTTCGACGTTGCAAAAATATTTTCTTGCGTTTACTTTCGCGTACGAAACCGTACTAGATAATTATGACATCAGCATAACCTCCCAAATCCCATCGATATGGCAACTATTCTTACGTCATCCGGATGACCCAAGTGCCGTCAATTTCCGCTTCGGTCGTCAAAAGCTTTAGACCTTTGATCATCTGAACTAAGTATCTAAACACTGAAAAGAGCATGTGAAGCACACAGAAAGTACTGCTGCTGCTACGACTACGACTACGACTACGACGACGACTACTACTACTACTAACGGTCAGTGATAATGGTCGTTCGCAGGGTTGCATGTACACGCAGAGCCGAGATGTACGCGCCGACATTGACTATAGGAAATAGTAGCCTACGTGCATTTCTTTATTTGCTCGGAGTATATAATGACCGTTACTAATGCTTTTTTGCGGTTCGGCTGAGCATTTAACTTTATGTATTATTATTATTATTATTATTATTATTATTATTATTATTAAGCTAAATGATCAGCCACACAAAGAAAGCATTAGTAGCGGTCTTTATACACGCCGAGCAAATAAAAAAAAATGCCCGTAGGCTACTATTTCCTAGTCAATATCTGCGGGGACATCTCGGCTCTGCGTATATACGTGCAACCAGGCAAACGACCGTTACCCTTGACGACCGCATAAGCACACATCCATCATAGATGCTTTCTAGCTAGCGCTTATAATGTGCGACTATATATGGTATAGAGTGCCAGGTCGAATCGTCATTCCGCCCAGTTTTTAGATGCGGAAGCATCTTATACTCGCGCCTTGTAGTGCGCCGTCCGCGCCGTCCGCACCGCTTCTCGAACATTCGACAGCTGACGCGCGCGCATGCGCCGTCGCGCCGTCGCCCACCATCTGTGCCGCGCGCGCTTCTCCTTCGAGAACATTCGACAGCTGACAGCGCATGCGCCGTCGCGCTGTATATATACTCAAGGTCGGCGCTCGCTCGCTCAGTTGCCGCTCGTCGGTTGGTTTGTACGGCGCGTCGACGTCCAAGGTCGCGGTGAAATGAATTCCAACGAATCCACAAACACAATGATCGACGTCCCTTCGACCAGCGCCGCCCTTTCGCATACGTATACGTGTTCACTCATTTAACACCCCCTCCTACAACCACGTTAACCAATTTAGCCATCGACCCAAGTAAGTCGCAATTTAACACCCCATTTCACAACCACGTTAACCAATTTAGCCATCGACCCAAGTAAGTCGCACTTTAACACCCCGTTAACCAATTATATGCTCCGCATCCTCCTCAGTGTTCCCCCGAGGGAAGCTGCGGGCAATTTTTTTCGTTCTCAGTTTTGTATAATAGCAATCAACCATCTTGCCTTTACATAGCGAGTGTTTCTTTTAAAGCCGTCCAAGCACGTCCGAAGACGGCGAACGATCGCAAATTAGCAAACGTGCTCCGGGGGAATAAAACAACGGGAGCGCGGTCAGCCGTGAGCGGGTCGCGAACTGAACAGACAAAAAAGGAAAAAAAAAATCTAACCAAGCTATACGACGCATTATTGCGCATTCGCGAAAACCGGAAATCGCTTCACATCGGGGCACGCGATTACACGTATTCCATCTGCGACGTTATTATAAACAGGTCCATCATATTTCGCACTCATTAAAAATAAATAGAAGTGCGCTGCTGTTACTCCTCTAACGAAAAACAGAAAAAAATATACTTGCGGTCAAGTTCATTACGACAACCAAAATCATTACACAACCATGGTCTCAATATTATGCTCGGCGACAAAAATTGAAAATTCATGAAAACAAACAAAAAAAGCCAATACCCCGGTTGGTCACCCATGTGAATCGTTTTCCGCACTAACATTGATCACCCATCCTGACGTCATGAGGAAGTTTTTTTTTTTTTACGCGAGGAATGAAAACAGCGCCGGAGTGCAAAGAAACCTTCGTTGTTTTTATAGTCGAGCAGGAACTAAGTAGGGTGGAAGCGTGACCCCATAGCTCACGCAAAAAAATGCCCCTCCCCCCCCCCCCTGTCCTCCCCACCATGCTGCTGTAAAATATTCACGCGTGACGACCGGTGCGTATACCGTGAAATCCCGCGTAAAAGACACACCTCAGTGTGAGACGCCAAGTGCGATACCTGGTATTGTGTATTCATGACGTCAGTGGCCTGCGTAAGGTTATAGAAAAAGAAAAAAAAAAGACGCAGGGTCCCCTATATAGTTGTCTTAGATGACAAGGCTTAATTCAATTATTGAAAGACAATCGTTTTTCTCGGAATACTTGAACGCAGAAATTTCTGCCTGCCTGCCAGCCTGCCACAGGAAACCTTTCATCGACACTGCCAATGTATTAGCTGAACGCCTAGTCATCTCGAAGTGCTAGCTGCGTTCGCACTTACTTACGAACATTGTCGATCAAAAAGCAAATATCACGCATAACTGGAGCGCAACATCTGCACGGAAGTATCACGTGGCGTGTTTCTTTACTAGAAAATACAGAGATACGTAATTCTAAAGACACTGGTGTTTCTTAGGCTGCACTGACAGTGCGACGCTATGCCCGAAAAAAAGGCCGGCAGAAGACTATTGTCTTTCAACAAAAATTGAAGCAAAGTATACGAATATGCGGCCAATTTTTCTGTTTCAGTAGGTCCTATCCATCGCCTCACCCCCCGAAAACTTTTTACACCTAGCACGGTTTCGCATGACCTCATGGATTGGCTCAGCTATACGACCGAGGGAGGGTGTCATTTGATGTCGTCATTACGTGATGTCACATTATACGACACCACAAATTTCGGAGATGCGTGACGTCATGGTGAGGTCACGCGATGGCGCCGTTGCGCGACGATTTTTTTTTCGCAACACTCGCGTCAACGCCGACGCCTTCTGTCGCGACGTATCGTCAGGTCGCGCCAAATCTCGAACACGCCTACAGTCTCTACAGTCGATTACGGCGTTTCAAGAGGCACCTAAAATGCTTTCGACTCTATTATAGCTCGTAATACTGAGCACAATACAAGAAGAGAAAACCATAACGAGAAGATACAGAAGCGTACTGTTGTGTTCTTATTAAGTTTTACTTATTAAGGCTCCGGATGGTTTTGAATCAACTTGACTCTAGACCATTCTGTGTGCAGAAGATTCTCGGACCTTGCCCCGCCACGGTGGTCTAGTGGCTAAGGTACTCGGCTGCTGACCCGCAGGTCGCGGGATCAAATCCCGGCTGTGGCGGCTGCATTTCCGATGGAGGCGGAAATGTTCTAGGCCCGTGTGCTCAGATTTGGGTGCACGTTAAAGAACCCCGGGTGGTCGAAATTTCCGGAGCCCTACACTACGGCGTCTCTCATAATCATATAGCGGTTTCGGGACGTTAAACCCCACAAATCAATCAATCAATAAAGATTCTGGGACCTTGGGCATCTGTCTCAATTGCGCAGAAAGTGTCTAAAGCACTCGTACTTTACTTAAAGACAACAAACCCGAGCGACCGCCGGTAGACTGTGTGTGCTCCCCCATTGTGTGTACCTTATCTCTCTGCAACCTTTTTTTCTCCCCATCATCCATTCCCCAGTGCAGAGTAGGAAACCGGATGTGCGTGTGGTTAACCTCCCTGCCTTTCCTTGCATCTTTATGTCTCTCTCTCTTCTCAATATTGGTGTACGAGTAATAGTGACTTTTCAGAACAAATCAAAAATAGTGGAACAAGTGAGTCGTATTGCCCGAAACGTTGAAGAGACATTTTTTCTAACAATTAACGTAGAGCAATGTTGGCCTTCTAGTGCTCGCAATTTTAACGCTAAAACCACGAGCCATGCCTGAATAGCGAATAATCCCTTTCCTCGCATGTCTTCGTTTTCTGCAATAACAACACGTTGAAATAACAACGCGTTCAGCACGTTAAGCATTGTACGCGCGATATTACGCACGCGCTGTCTGAAAAGAAGTACGGCGTTTTTTTACGGCCACGGCGCAACGTTATAATTACTCACGCAAGCAGCTCAGCTTTTTCTTTTCTTTTTTTTTTGTTTCGTGATAGCGCCCGCGGGAAGGCATCACGCTAGGCTCGGTTTAATAACTGCGAGGCGCGATTACGGAAAATATGAAAGAACGACGACAGAGATATAAAATCTCAGCGAGAGACGGATTGGCGAGCGCCAAGATTTTATTGCGCCGGGAGTACCCGCAACGGGGCGCTGCGTATGCAGAGCAGCGCTATCGCTTGGTGGCGCTAGCCACCGCACGATCTAAAGGGTACAGCCATATCCATCCATCCAGCGCAAAAAAAGGTCGCGCAAGAGCTCGTGGCCTTACTCTGTACACACACATACGAAAAGCCACGGGTGGGCTTTTGGGACACAGGAAGGGTTTATGATAAGCGCGCGCTAAAGCCATACGTGCCACCCATATGGCCGTCAAAGTTGACGTTTGCGAGTCGTAAAAGTCGGCATATTCTTTTTTTTTGCCTTTTTGATCTCATTAATATAAGCCGCGAGCATGATCACGGCACTAAATTGAATTTATACGTCGATGGGAGTGCGCCACCAAACCCCCTCAACTTTAGGAAGCGAAGCACGTATCTAGACGTACCGCTAGGTCTATCTAGTGCATTATTTGTATGTTCAGTCGCATATTGATTATTTAATTAGGTAGCTAGTTTGAAGTTACGTTATACACATTGGCCTTTTTCAATATATGTCATAAAAACGAGCCCACAGACAACAGTAGTACTACATAGAACGGATAAAAAAGATAATTTAGGGGGCACAAAACAGAGTTGTTCAATAACAATAACAATACTAATAAATAAATTAATAAAGTACGGGAGGTGATTATGTGTCTGTTTCCTTGGTATGGCCCCCTTTACGTCATAAATGCTGAGGCAACCCTGTGTAACACATTTAGGAAGGAGAGCCGTTTGAAAGGCGTGACCACTCGACATACTAAATCAGCACGTCTCCTGCGAATCAAAACGCTGGCTTTTCCGCAAGGCTCGTTCGCCTAGTGGCTGAGCCTGCTGCACGTACATCGAGGTCCGATGAGGGGCGATCGACTATGAATGAATGGATGAGTGACTGACGTATCAATCAATCAACCAATGAATCAATCAATCACACAATCGAGCACACACCAAGTCTGCTAGTGGTGCCGGAAAGAAAAGACCACGGCGTGCCACATGTACAAAACATAAAGCAAGCAACCAGTGGTGATATGGAGGAGCTAAGACAAATAAAACAGGCTATTTCAACAGAAAGATTTTTTTCCCCGCGAATGCCACCGCAAGGATCTTTATAAAAAAGCAGGTACGGTACGACCAGCCCCTACACACACATTAAAATTTCCCGACACCCAACATAGAGCCAAATAAATATCTCTCAGCAAAAAAAAAATACAAAAAATTTCAAAGGCAATAAGGAAGGAAACGGGAAAGTTTAAAAGAGTCAATAGAGCGAGGCATTTAATATAGGCCGATTGCCGACCGAAACGGGACAATGAAGCTCGTTATGCAGTACGCGGAGGACGGGGTCTCCTGCGAGAATCCCGGGCCATAAATTCGTTTCTTCTTCCGCGCACCCTCTTTTCAAGTGCACCAAAGACGACGACGACGATGACAAAGGCATTATACTACTCCTCGCTCTCGTCTTCCGGCGACCTCTGGGGAGCCTTCTTTCCCGCCTTGGCTTTTCATACGCTGCACAATGTGGAGCCGGGGGAGGAGGAGGCGCCGGTGGTGTAGTAAGGAGATTATTATTTCGCACTATTCGCGACGGTCGACGAAAAAAACGAATTAAGGTTTTTCTTTTTACTTTTCTTTAAAAGTAAAAATAATGTCTCGAAGGAAGAAGAGCACTGGCGGGGATGGATAAAAAGGTGGTGGACACAGTGAGAACGTCCTCCGATGTGTGTGTGGGTATGTATATATATATATATATATATATATATATATATATATATATATATATATATAATATAAATATGAGCCTCTAGAGAGATGAGAGATACATAAGGGCCTGAAGACAGCCGGAAAGGGCCGGTTTCACTCCTTGCAAGAGCGGGATTTCGCGAAGCGGTGAGGCAATATGAGAAGGGAAGCAAGGGAAGAAAAGGAGGGAGAGGAGCAGAGCGAGTGTTTAAATGCGCCATGGCAATATGAACGCCTGGCGGGCGCCACGGCTTCTGGAAATGAATTCGGAATGAAGCTGCGAGAACGGCGACGAAGAAGTGCACGCGCGCGATCAACGCGGGTTTCGTGGTGGTGGTCTATATCAATAATAAAAAAAAACACTCGCTCTCTATATATACTCGGACCGAGACTTAGCACTTAGCTTTCGGGACTCTCTGGCGTCGATCGTGTCCACTATGTAAACGTTATATATATATATATATATATATATATATATATATATATATATATATATATATATATATATATATATATATATATATATATATATATATATATATATATATATTGCAACGAGCAAGGTTGCGTAAAAACACAGGTTATTATTCGAGAAACGTTAGCCGCAACAAGCTGGTACAGGCAGGAACCCGGCAAGCACGAGCCACACACGGACGTCAACGTCTTCTTTCACGCTGGCACAGAGCTGGCGCCACTATGCTTCGGTACAATATATATATATATATATATATATATATATATATATATATATGTATATATATATATTTATATAAGAAGCGTGCTTTGTTTTCAAGAACGGTAATCGCAAGTTCTGTTTACGTCAGCGTGAGTAAACCTTACGGGACAGAAGACAACTGCGCAAGCGCGAAAAAAAAAAAAAAAAACACCGCCATGCATGCACCAACCCACAAGTAAATCAGATTGGAAATCGATTCAGTCGACTAATGTTCGTAAACAGTGAATTATAATTAGTTGACGTGTATACATGCACAATGAGGTTTTGTGGTTAGAAAGTTAAACTGAAATGGACGTCCTGCAGGTGATGACAATAACTATTACAACAAACAGTGCGTGCTGTGTGTGTGTGTGTGTGTGTGTGTGTGTGTGTGTGTGTGTGCGTGTGTGTGTGTGTGTTTGTGTTTGTAGGTTTGTATGTGTTTGTGGCCCTCATGAATAGGAAATAACGCTGACGCTGCAGCCCATGGAAGCACGATGCAACGCCGTAGGGGAGGCTACACGTATGAAAAAAAAAGTGCAGAGGCAACATGTTTTAGAGCGGTAGAGCAGGCATCGATAGCGGAAACGGCCGAAGTGAGCAGGCTACGTACCTTTATCGCGCGCACACACGGAGACAAAAGGAGGCTTCAAGCAGCATCCCATCGTTTACGGGGAAAGTTTCGATGAACCGGTCAAAAGAGGGAGTGATCAAGCTTGTTGCGTAGAAAGTACACAGATCGATATGGGTAGACGACGACACGCTAAAGCAAAGCGCGATCGCAGCTCCCCCAACTTCTGGAAGCGTTCGCTTCAACGGAGCTTTTTTTAGGCAGATAAAAGAGTGCTCATTGATTATTCATGGCGAAACACGTCTCCGAACAGCCGACGCGTAAGGGGAGCACGGCAGAGCGCGTGGAGGAGCCGGCAAAGGACATTCAGAGACCAGGTTGAAAGGGAAGTACAAAACCACACCCTTTCTTTTTTATCTTTGTTGCAGAGAGGAGGCATCACCTATCCTGTAGTCACGTTTCACGATATCGTCGAGAACTGCACACCCCGAAACGGAAACCAGTCGTTGGGGGATGTCGTCGTACGCTTCGTTTACTAGCTGTAAAAGTTGTATACATGCTTCCAACCGATGGCTCTATATCTCCCGTCACTGTTTCAGGCTTCGCAGATTCCGATATTCACGTGGCTCTAGGTGCGAAACAGAGGAAGACGGTATCGCAGAGCAGCTGGTCAGCTGACTGAATTACGTGAAATCGTCACCCTCAATTCTGAGATATACACGCTACACCACTTCGCGATAGAAATCGTTCGGTATAGGTGAAGACTTTAGACGAGCACAAAGGGGACAAGAAAGACGGGACAGTCAGCAGGGAGAGAGTCCCGTCTTCCTTGTTTCCTTTGTCCTTATCGAAAGTGCACTGCTTCGAAAGTATAAGGTATGATGATCGATCTCCGACTGCCCCTTCTTGCAACCCTATTGGACCAAGCAAGGAGCTGGCGGCCAACTAGCTTACAGGCGCGCTTCTCCGCGTAAACCACTCCGCATTTCTCCTGACCAAGCTTTACTCTCTGAGGAGGCGATGCTCAATATATCCGCAAGGAAATAAAAAAACGAACAAAGTAACAAACAAACAAACAAACGGATGAATGAATGAATGAATGAATGGATGGATGGATGAATGAATGAACGACAGCTAAACGTTGCGCAGAGAACCACAGCCGAGCTGGAAAATAGCGTGGACCGTGATGTTTGCAAGACACCGTGCGCACACACTCCAAACTATAGAAGCCGAGAAAAAGTACAGACACGTCCAAGCCACAATCGTGCGCCGGCTAACTGTCCCTTTCGTTGGCTTCGGCTTCTCCTTCGGCTCGCTGTCTTCGAACGCAAGACGTGAACGTTGGCACGTGCGGGCACCGCACATGGCCACGCGAACGTCGAGAGAGAGAACGAGAGAGAGAGTGCAAAAGGAACGCGCGGGAAGTCACACCGACAGAGCAGCAAACAAACAACATAGGCACGCAAGACACGCACAACCAAAGCGTACGGCCGGCACCGCCCAACACGTACGCTTCGAAGGAACGAACTTGGCCCAGTCGGGCTTCTGAAAGCGCCGGCCCGCCATAAATACATCATTCAGAAGGTGTTGGCAGAAAAGGGAAAAAAAAAACCGCGAGGGAAAAGAAAAATACCGCGACCAACCAATCTGGCCGTTATAACCGAAAAAAGAAAACACGTTGAATGAGGAGCAAGACTCCCAGACGGAATACTCACACAGCAACAGGGGTCTGTTTGGTTGCCTCTGTATATTCCACCCACGGCCACAGCGGGCGAGGGAGGCCTAACGGCACGTGCACCCGCAAGTCAGAATCCAATCCAAGACGGCGACCGAGACCGCTCGACGACGCCCAGAGAACGAGTTGAGAATACGCAATGAGAACTACGCGCAATCTGTGTGCGCTCCCTCGTACAAGGCCCGTTCTTTTGTTGGTCTGTTGATTTCTTTTGTGGCGCGAAAGTATACAGATGGTTGTTGAGTAAGATACATGCGATAGAGATACGACGGTTGAATGGAAAACCACGAATAAATACAATAAAAACAAGCAAGGAAGAGCGGCGTTTAGACAATGGATAGATAAGGTAAGCAGGTTACACCGTTATCTCTCTATACAAACTTTGCATAGTCGTAATGTAGTAGTTGTAACAGCGGGAGAGAAAAACAAAAACATGATGCGCTATTTTTCGGTTAGGTGCAGTCCCAGAGGGTGGAGCCCTCAGTACAGCGCTCCCATTGGCTGCAGCAACGCTCGGTTAAGATAGTCGAGGTCTAGTTTACGGCGGCTAATCCAAGCGCACGCTGCATGTAAGTGAATTAGAGCGCGAAACTGAGATAAGCGCACTTGTTTAATCGGCGGTAAAGGCCCGTAGAACAGGCTGTCGGTATAATTCCAAAAAGGGATCTGGAAAACTGACTTTAATGTCTTCGCTTTAGTGGAGCTAAAGCGAACTTTATTTTCTTGTAGCTTTGTTTCATTTGGGCCCCGCCACGGTGGTCTAGTGGCTAAGGTACTCGGCTGCTGACCCACAGGTCGCGGGATCAAATCCCGGCTGTGGCAGCTGCATTTCCGATGGAGGCGGAAATGTTGTAGGCCCGTGTACTCAGATTTGGGTGCACGTTAAAGAACCCCAGGTGGTCAAAATTTCCGGAGCCCTCCACTACGGCATCTCTCATAATCAAATAGTGGTTTTGGGACGTTAAACCCCACAAATCAATCAATCAATTGTTTCATTTGGGTTTCTGAAATATTTCCTTATCGATGACGTAATGATACATCTTGAAAGCACCGAGGTGTTAACAAGTATAGCCGCACCTCTCCGCCACTTCCCCACCCCATAACGGAAATTCAGGATTGACACCCTGCGACGCCTTTTGTGGACAGTCAGCACGTGTTTCGGGCTTAGAAATCTGTGGCTCCTCATACCAGTGTGCGAGAAGAAGGCGCCAGAACAAGTAATAGCGGAGGAGCCGACATTCAGACTACGTCGCTTGTCACCGACCGTGTCGAAAAGTTCGCTCTTGCGACATGCCTCGCCTCGAAAACTTCACGTCACTTCAATTTCAATTCAATTGAATTTTGTTTTCAGAATATGCGCGCTGAACGGTTCCGTCGGGCTAAAAGCCACATAAGTAGGTTGACGGGGCCCAACGATCAGACTACACTATAAAGGGCAGTAACAACAAGCAGTGCGGTGCAGCGGCGAGCAAACGAACAAGTGAAACAACTTGAACATCATTTTAAGTACATATACTGCGGGTTATAGGCATCTTCAGCACAAGAACTGCAGGGAAAAAAAAGTGAAAATGATGCATGTGCATGAAAAAAAAGTTAAAAAATGTAGCATACAACTAAATACCGCTATAGCATAAGCTATAAACAGAAATATTAACAGTACAGAATAATAACACCGTAATACTGTAGCAATACAAGCAGCTATCGAGGACAAAATCAAACACTGCGGCAGTCGTCATCTCCGCCACCCCATCCGAAACATTTGTACTGCGTACTGTGGGAGAAACCACTCGATGCTATCCCGAAGGGCAGTGCAGCTCACGAAAGAAACTTTAGGACCCATTATATGACTGTCAGAAGCAGAGGTGGGCTGTTATACTATGCATAAGGATTAACCGATTCTCAGAGACTCTTTCTTTCTTTCTTTCTTTCTTTCTTTCTTTCTTTTTCTTTCTGCTGTTATACTACGCATAAGGATTAACCGGTTCTCAAAGATTCTTTCTTTCTTTCTTTCTTTTTTGTTCTTTATTTTTTTCTCGTTCTTTCTTTCTTCCTTTCTTTCTTTCTTTCTTTCTTCAAAGAGCGGACCGCGCGATTCGTGCATCTCGCTTGACGAGATCGAAACAGGTCGAACGGGTGCAACAGCACTTCCTCGATTTGGGAGCACTATAATAGCACTGAACTACGGGGTAAGATACAGACACTTACACATCTTACACCACACACTGAACAAAGCAAGTCGGCCCCGGAAACATCCGACGATGGCGTAAAAAGCCTGGTCGATCACATAATCGTGCGCCGTCAAGCAATGCGTTGCGAAGACTGGTGTTTTACGTTCATCATCCGCATTATATCGCATCCGTCATCATCATTTAGCGCCGCTTATGGCGCGTCCTAACCGCGATGACAGCTCTTTAGTGGTAGTGACGTCCTTGGTGCATTGTATGCGGTCGGTAATACCTGCTGTTGCCAGAAAAAAAAAAGCGCCAGAATCACAGCATCTAATACAACCGATGACATCAATAAAGAACCAGAGCAGTCCTTACACGCTATTCATCCCGTTAGCGTCATTATTGGGAGTCACACGTTCTATATCTGAGCTGCATTGGAGAACAGCACATTGAAGCGGTAGAGTAAAACACCTGGACAGCACCGTGACCTGCCCTAGATGGCAACACACGACCGAGAGAACTGTCGTCTACAGATTGAATAACCAGTTACGCGAATATCTGTGCACGTATACGTCTTTGCGTATCGATTATTATAAGGAATTGAATTTACATTGAGCAAGCAGGTCCACGTTGACATAGTCTACTTTAATATGGATAGGGAACTACATACTTTCAACGAGCGCAAAGCGAGAGGCAGAGGCGTACTGCACCGAACTAAAGCCGAAGAACCACGCGCAAAAGGCGACAAGACGACAGGAGCACCGGCGCGAGAGAGTTGACAGACAACACGAATGGGCCATAGGTGGTGCCCTTGACGGAGTGGGAGTTACGGAAGACAAGTCGACGCTTCGGAAGGAAGGAGGCATGTCAGAGATGTCCGACGGATGCCAAGAAGGCCTCGAGCCTTACATCACGTAATCAGCATTGGCAAAAGAAAGCTACTTTCTTCGACGTCTTTTCGTTATCTTTTCTTCGGAGGAGTGGCCTGATGTGTGGCCTTTACGAGGCAGTGTTATTGGCGGGTTTGTCTGTATTGTCTGGTCAGTGGTAGGTTTTACCCGAAGCGCTTTCGTTATGGTAGAAGAGAGAAAGATAGTGTAAGGGAGGGGGGGTGTAGTCTGGTCAGTGGTAGGTTCTACCCAATGCGTTTTTCTTATATTGGAAATGAGCGAAATAGGAAAGGGCATTTGACAACGTGACTAAAGCCAGGTCTCGGATCAATTTCCATTAATCGTCGAGTCAGAGTGCGAGGTACATATTAGAGCTCCCGTTCTGCGGGCGGCGAGGCCTATCGAGGGCGCATGATGATGAATAAACTTTATTTTCGTATCCGGCATGTTTGTAGTCCGGGCTAGACCGCACAATGAAGGTACCGGGAGACCTTCTCTCTGTACAGCCTCCCTGGCCTGCTGAATAGCCCATTTTTGGTCTTGAACCTCCGAGCTGAGCAGCACAAGCCGCCACTGCTCCCGGAGGACCTCAGTAGAACTTGTTAAGTTGGGGCATTCCCATAAGATATGTTTGTAAGACGCCTTTTCTGTTACACATAGCTTACATTTATTGTCCGGGTGTAAGTGTGGGTAGCTCCTGTGGAGGTGCACAGGGTTCGGGTAGCAGTTTGTCTGTAGCTGTCGGTATTCCGATGCTCCTTGCCTGTTTAGACTCGGGTGAGGTGCGGGAAAGACGCGCCTTGCTTCTCTAGAGTGTTGCGTGTATTCTGCGTAGCTTGTGAATCGGTCTTTGTGTGGTACGTCGGCGGCGCCAGGGATGATCACCGAGCAGTGTGGTCGGGTTGCACGGCGAGTTAATTCTCGCGACAACTCGTGAGCCAGCTCGTTCGAATTGGATGTGTCAGTCTCTGTGTGCACCGGGAACCATACGAGGAATTTGGGTTCATCTACTTTGTGTAGTTCTTCGTTATTAACGAGGATCCTGAGGGCTTGCTGTGAAATTCGTTTTTGCATAAAATTTCTGATTGCTATTTGTGAATCGCTCAGTATGAATGAGTGTTTGTTGGAGGTGATAGCCATGGCTATGACTACCTTCTCAGCCTCCTCTATACTGTTTGTTATGACAGAGCACACATGAATACAAATGCCGGACGTGTCAATCACGCATAGATGAAAAAAAAATACACCATATCTCGGAAGGGAACCATGGTGTGATGCGGAGCATCGCGGTTGTGCAGCGCGAGCAGCATGTTTTTTAAATCAAGAAACTCGCTAGCAGACGCTGCCTGCGTCGGTGTTGCGAGACACCTCGGGGAGGAATGTCTAGCAGAGAGCGGGGGGGGGGGGGGGAGCGAGCGTAGGTTATCAGACGCTCCCTGCGTCTGCGTTGCAAGGCAGGAGAGGGAGGCGTAGGAGAGGAGAGAGGGGGACGCGTATCAACGCCACCGAGACTGGAAAGAATTTCCTCTAGGTGGTGTTGCGCGTATGCGCAAAGGGGAAGCGAGCGCAAGCAGGTGGTAGGAGAAAAGTGGAGAGAGTAACGCGCAGCTGTTGCAGAGAAGAAAGAAGGGAAGTCGCGCATGCGTAGTATGAGTGCGGACTACGGACACGTGACATATCCGCGAGCAAGAGATGCTCCGCATCTGAAACTACCGTAAACCGGCCACTTCCAGCCAATAACGTTGTCTCGCGAGGTCACGTGTTGTTAGAACGAGGAGTTGCTTGGGGTGAACTGTAGTGCATCCATCCCCTCCAGCAGTTCATTGATTCCTCCATGCCTATTTGTTCGCTTGCACCAGCTTCCCCCAGCTCTCTATCACTGTATCTGTGTCACGAAAACCAACCGCCCACTTCGGCGTGCAAGTCTTGGGCAAATTAAATTCGGCGGGTTCCAATGGCGCTGCACAATGTTCACACACTGCTAGTTATTTCCAATCTCCACACTGTCAGCATTCACAGCTCGGCTTGAGCACAGGCACATTGCATTGCGCACTCGCTTTCCTTCCTCCTCTCCCATTCGTTTGAATCCCTCGCTCTTTTCAACCGCCGCCTTGTTTCTCGAGCGAAATCGGAGCCGACTGAAGGGTTCTTTCAGAAACCAAGCCTAGCCGACCGCTTGCTACTGCTTCTCTGCCCCTGCTACCCTCAGCAGAAATAAAATAAAATAATCAAAGCGAAAACACATAATGGCGCGACTGTGTGCGTCTGTTCACGTCAGCACGCATTCGTTATAGAGGGATGCAGGGTGAATATATATATATACACAGCGTTCTCAGGACAGAGAGGAGTGTTCAGAGGCGACCCTTAGTGGCCACCACGCCGACTAAAAACGCACGCGCGCGGACTGCGAGCAGCTTCGGACCTGCAAGCAGCTTTGCACCCGTACGCTCGTTCAGACCGTTGCCGCCGGGGAGACGAAGGGGCGGTCGCAGATGGCGCCGACGTGGACTTGACGAATGGCACGCCACCCGCCCCAAGAGTTCTTTTTCAGCGGTGCGAGCTTGTGCACGCTCGAAGGGGTGTTGTTTTTCCATCTGCCTCCCCCCCCAAGATTTGCTTTCCCGACCCCGGACACATCCCCCTCCTGAAGATGCTGCTTTCCCGTTTCATTTAGTTTTCGAAACGTTTGCACACCACTCCAATTTCTTCGCGTTGTCTTTAGTATTCTATAGTTTTACGAAGGCACTCACATAGATCAGCTCGAACTCCCCCGCATTTTGCAACTCAATTTGCCTGGAGCGTTTCTTATTGCCTTTGTTTTGTTTTCGCTCTGCGTACGGGCTTCTCGTTTTGCACGGTCTGAAGAAGAAAATCCGTTAACAAAGCGGCGAAGTTACGGCCACGGTATAAGAATACGCCGTGGTTACGGTACACTCTCCTAAAAAATAATATCAGCGCGCGAATTGTCCAAGAAAGTACGACAGGCGAGCCAGGAATGTAAGCTAAAGGCTTATTTCATGAAAAAAAAAATCTTGTATTCCCTGCGAAACTGCAGAAAGTCCTGCAACTGTAACGGTTCGATTGAAGAGTCAAATGCAAGCATAATTAAAACTGTTCTCCAAAAAATTTAGAATTTTGAGCTCAACAGAATTCAGTTTCCGCACGCTGGCTGGTAGATGAATGCTCACGGACAATACGCACAAAATGCATACAAATGTACCTTGTACAGACTGCGCGTGCAGGCGACTTTAGGTGTATAGAAGGAAATTAACGCATACTTAAAAATACAGTGCATGTCTTAGTTCATACGTAAACGTACGATCACTACCACCTACAAAACTTGCTAAAGCACCTTACAAAAAATTGGCCCCGTATCTGCATGTTTCACTGCAAATGTCGTCGAAAGACGATAGTCTTGCGTGTGGTCAGAGTGAACAAAACGCTTATATGATGTTCTGCGCGAGAAAATCGGTGAATCGTATTCTGGAAGCGCCGCGTTAGAGAGTCTTAATCCATGCAGCGAAGGCGAACGAGCGCATCGAGTGCCGACCGGTTGTGCCCTCGCGATCTCCGACATCAGCGTAGCTCAGGCCGACTGGGCTCGCCCTACGTCATCTCCTGACGCCGATCTCCGACGACAGCGTAGCTCTGACCTACTGGACTTGCTCTACGCCATCTCGTGACGCCGACAAGAGCTCTCGCAAGTGGCTTCCCGTCCTCAGACTCCTGTGACCGTGTTTCTATCTTTCCTATCTCTCCTATCCCCTCGATATGTCCTCGCTCGCTGGCTTAGCGAATCTCTATTTCTCTCTCTCTACACCTTTATTCCTATCCTTTTAATTCCTCCTCACCCCCATCCCTTGTGAGCTACTGTTGAGGTGTCGCTCCCTGATGCAGTCAGTTACGGGGCTCACTTTTCTCTTCTTTTCCTTTTCTTAGAACCAATTCAGGCACGTCAGACACGAACGCCATCTGGCAGTTATCTTCAAAAACGAAGGAAGGCGTGGGCGCCCGAAAAATGCGCGCCTGTCTCGGAGGCGATAAGAGGTACAACGCAAAGGGACGGGCAGGTGCCACCACCGTGTCGTCTTAGCAAAGCGTTGGAAATACTTGTTTTTTTTTTCTTCTTTTGAGCATCGCGTTGCGCCGTCAGCGCAGCGTGATAAACGCTACAGTCCTTAGAATTGTGTGTGCCTTCTCTAGTATAAAGACACACATACAAAACATCGACGTGTTGTTATGGTGCCTCAGATATGCGCAATAATTGCTTTTTAATTGAGAGTCACACAAGTATGAACGCTGAAATTTGAGCAATATTGGTGGGCGCTGCGGACGGGGTTGGTCGTTTGAGGCATCGTTAGGTGTCTTTGGGGGGATCGTTACCGCGAACAAACAGACAAATGTACATACATACATACATACATACATACATACATGAATACATACATACAGACCAACATTCCGGCGTCTAAGGTCCCCAAGAAAGACTATCCTCTTTAACATATCAAACGAACACGACGGACCTGTTCGACACGACAATGCATGAACTTTTGAGTCAACGCTTGAGTGCTGCGTCATGCAACAATCGCACCATCCGTGCGTTAAAACGAAATAAAAAACGCAGTCTAGATAAAATGAAGTATACATTGGCTACACGGTATTATTAAAAAAAAGAAACGTAAGAAACAGCACCATGAAAACCAATGATCGCACCTGTGATGTTGGTAAACACCCAAATAAGTTGTAACCGAGCGCAGGTGGTTGCAACGAAACGAAAAAAAAAACAAGAAAAAAAGAAGGTAGCATATTTTACGACGGTACAACTGGCCCAAACGCTGGCTATGCGAGCATTGCTCATCATCCTGGACTGCTTGCACTGACATTGAAATGGTGCAGGCCCTGGAAAAGCAAGAGGCGTATGAAAAACGGCCCAATTAGAACGGAGTCACGGAGAGGCAACGAACGGGGCTAATACATTACCCACACATAGAGCGAGGAGTGGGAGCTACCCAAAAACAAAGAGGGAACGCAATTAGCATTTTTCACACACAGCTGCGAGCGCAGTTATAATATGTAGGGCGTATATACAGAAAGCAGGGCCGCCAGCTATTTAGCTTAGCACAATGAGATACAAAGGCGAGCGTGTAATCCACTTCACAGGGAGCAGGTCAGCGATGAGCAAGGGAAAGAGCACGCCACTAAGTAGCAGTCCTTTAAAACACAGGAATAGAGAGAAGGGAGTCACAGATTTAATCAAGATTCACGATCAATGCAGCCGCACGTACGCTTAGGGAGCGAGAAAAGAGCCAATTAAGTCTGCGAAACCGCAAAAGGAAAGCCAAAAAAAAGCAAAATACGAAACTTGCGAAAAGCTAAAGGTTCGAACGGAGGAGCGAAAACAACGGATAAATATGAGTGCACCGATCCCTAAATTCGGTTCCATTATTTGCAGAGCTCGGCGCCATCACATTCCTTCTCTCCCATCAACGTTCCCTATTTTCGCTTTCACCTTCTCCCCATGGGGATCGACCCAAATGAGATTTCTTTCGTTAACCTTAAACACTCGCCTCCCCGTACGTGTGTAGAGACATTACGGGGAGGGGGTGGGGGCGGCGGTACTCTGCCTGACGTCACCGCTGATATGATCATCATCATCACTCCTAAAGGTTTCGGGAAAACCCCTTACCGCGTTAGGTTCTCTTTTCCCCTTTCGCCTCTTCAGTCCACCTCCCTTTTGTTCTCCGAATAGGCAGGAAAAAGTCATCTTACGTGGCAAAAAACAGAAAAATAAAAAGGAAACATGAATTCACATGTCTGTGTTATACCACCTCCATCGTGTCGTTTGTCCCTTTTCCTTGGTGTTGCGTTTATGTTCGTTTTATCATACGTTCTGTCGCGAAAGTGCTGGCGTTTCGCGATTCCATCCCCCAAACCTATCAGCCGCTCTCGATCCATCAGGGAGGTTCGGTGGTGGTGGCGGCCGTTCCCTTTTCCCACTTATAACAAAAGTCTTCCCCCCATCGCGGCCCTTTTCCTCCAGAAAAACCCCATTGGGTGCTCAGCCAACCCCGCTTTCCCACTCGTGCCCCCCTTTGTCCCTATCTAGCGGCTTTTGTTTTCACTCGGCGCCCATTGTTCCCTACGCCACTAAGCTGCACGTTATACTTTGTGGCGCACAGTTTTTTGCTTGCTTTTATGCTTCCTTTTTCGCTGCAAATTGCATTCGAGGTGCCTTTGCATCCCAACGCATCAAGGAATGCCGGCCATACGCGAGGCACCAATTCGATTTTCCAGCAGGTACCAAGAAGAGACAAGCCATTTTCGCTTGAGTCCACCCTTTTGTTTTTCTACAATACACATCTTATTTGACTCCAAAGCAACTGCCCACCTAAAGAACAGTTTTTCTCGATTTTTGTACCGTGTTGATTGAAATATGCCTGAAGAAACGTTTAGGGGCAAACTATGAATAAACGAACACACAAAACAACGGCTGTCCTTCCTCTTGTACGCTCTTTGTCCTCGTCCAATTTGAGCCGAAAACTACCTTCAGTGATCAACCAACAACCATTAGCTCAAACCGAGAGTCTTTTAGATTGAAGTAACTTTAGATCCATTGTTATATCTGTGGCAGAATCTATCTATCTATCTATCTATCTATCTATCTATCTATCTATCTATCTATCTATCTATCTATCTATCTATCTATCTATCTATCTATCACGAGTACTTCCAATCTTATTTTCCTGCGTCTTCGTCTCCACCTTCATAGCTTTTCACTGCTTTTTTTATTACATTCCATTCCGAACTGATAATCTCGCTCTGTGCTTTCCAGCTACATTTTCTCTGCGAGTTCAATTTTGATACTTCCCCCTGCACGTTTCCCCGCCCAGTCTTGCCTAGTGGGGAAATGCAAGAGGGGAAAGCGAATTGGGGAAGCGAGACCGTATCGCCATTTCCCTTCCGCCATCCCTTTAATTCGTTCAGTCAACGGGAGGTTAGTCTTCATTAGGGACGCATGCATGCTTCTGCACACGAAGTTTGGGCAAAGAAGGGTGGGGAAATGGGGAGGGAGATGATTCCGGCAAACGAAATGAAGACGAAGAATCGCGCGAGGTGACAGGAGACAAAGGGCGATGTCGCGCGTCTGGCGCGGTTTTAATGAGTTTATGCGTATACCGCTAAATGACGGTGCCTCTACAGCTGCGCGTGTTCCGCAAGCACTCTGCCGCAGTGAACCGACAGCAGGACACACAAGGGTGATTAGAACGGGTGCAACACGCACCGGACGCCAGAGGTATTTTCGTCGCATTTCTCCCTGCTTTGCGTGCGGCGTGGGCAACGGTGCTTAGACGGGGTTTGGCGAGCTCGGTATTTACAATTGGGACCATAGCTAGAAGCCACTTAGACTTTTAAGACCCTCTCTGCAGTCTCTATGCGCGTGGCAACGAGGGGCCTTATATTATTGAATCATCGTTATTTTAATGATCATTGCAGATACGAATGCCTTCCTCTGCCGACCTGAGGTCACTCCTGTTTGCCCGTCAGAATACCATAGTTCAAACGCGCTCGTTGGTCACCCGTTGCGCACCAACATGAAATATTACGTGTTATGATTGAAGAAATGCGTGTAACGGCTCGTTTTCTCTGTTGAATGAACGAATGAATGAAGGAAGGAAGGAAGGATGAATGAATAAATGAATGAATGAAGGAAGGAAGGAAGGAAAGAAGGAACGAACAGGAGCGAACGTAAAGGCAGGGATGTTAACCAGTCTAGACTGACCGGTATGCTACTCTACACAAGGAAAAGGATGAGGGAGTTTTAAAGATAAGGAGAGAAATAGGAGAGCACGCACGCCCGAAGTCAAACACCTCGAAGTACAAATCAAAGTCAAACCCTGTCAGTTTATAATCACTGGTGAAGATCTGACGACTTGAAGATGTTGAGCACCGCCTTCATCACCTTTTCGCACGATGACCTCTCAGGACGACATTCCAGCATGGTTTCAGCCGTCGTCAGTCTACAATTTATGCAAGCTAGCGCGACTGCAAGTGATTTTCTCTGCGTATTGTAGTGAGGAACGTTTGCAGAAGACGTGCTGTAGTGTATCCTCACAATACCACAGTTGTCACAGAAGGGGTTGTCAGCCATTTCGATACTAAATTAAAATTACTTCATGAAAGCCACTCTTAGCCATCAACGGCAAAGTCTAGAGTCGCACCATTTCAGCGTAGTCCAGTAGGCGTCAATAGACGTAAGGTGTTCGGGCTGTAGTGGAGTTGATTGCACAGTCAGCTTGTATTCCAAGTGGAGAGAATGATTTCCCGTGCGGCCACTCGAAGTTGGCTAGCAGCGTCGTTCCTTGATAGCGGTATTGTCTCAAACCTGTTGCCTAGAAGCACTGATCGAGTAGCATTGTCAGCGTTTTCATTGCCTATCATGCCGCAGTGACTTGGCAACCGTTGAAGTGGAACGGTGTCCTTTCTCAAACGCAGTATGGAGGAAATACCGAACCTCAAAGAGCAGCTGTTCGTATGGTTCATGCCACAGGACTGACTGCGAAGACGGCGGAGCTGCCTTTGAAACAATGATGCCAAAGAAAGTTTAGGGGATTAGAAGTAATCGTACTGTAAATATGAAGAAAGGTAAACGAAAAGTTGCCGACGGCAGGAAACAAAGCTGCTGCCTTCGAATAACTATCTTCAAGTAATTATCGTGAACGTTCAAATTGAAGACCTGTAAAAAAAAACAACGGCCCAACGTGCTGCTTCGTTATTGATAGCATGCCTCTATAAAAAAAAATATATATATTCACCAGTGTTGAAAGTGAAGACTAGCAAATTCTTGTGCATGCCTTAGACGATTTGCAAGTCCATTTCTTTTGCGGTGCTACAATGAAGGTGAAATAAATGACCGGTAATCAAGAAGGCCCCGCAGACACCTTAAGTGCCGTTATAAAAAACGTTCACAAACCGACAGTTATAGCACGAGAACAGAACGACGACAAAGCGACAGAAGCACACAAGCGCTAACTTCTGTCGTCGTTCTCTTGTCGCGCTATAGGTCTTTGTCGTCGTTCTGTTCTCGCGTTATAACTATCGTCATGTCATATCAACTAGCCCAAACTTCCACACTTTTAAGTTACGTTTACAAAACGTCTCGACATTCACCGACACCGGGCACTTCCGGACGCGTTCAGGGAATCCACAACGGCGACTGTCTTCGCCCACAGTTTACGGCCGTGGCGCGCACTAACAAATGACTGGGGATAACCAGCGGGTTGTTTTCTCCCGTTTCCCTCCCATCGGACAAACCGGGACTGGCTGCAGCACGCGCTCGACATCAGTTCCAGCCCTAACGAGGCGCAGCAAACAAGCAGGGCAAACGAGTCGCACGGGCTCCGAATAGAAGAGTGCCGCTTGTGAAAAAAAAAAAAAGAAAAAGCCACCCTACGAGTCGCTGACAGCGTAACCTTGACCTCCGTCGGCGCAGCACGAATGCCCCGGCGCACATTCTCGGGATTCAGGAGCGGCGGTTTAAGTGGAAGAGAGAACGTGGACGTAAGAACAAGGCAGGACTTCTGGGGGAGAGAGGGATCGAGGGTGAGGCTGTAGAACAAGTGAGAGGAAGAAAGGTGGAAAGAAAGAGAGAGAGAGTTATGGTAGGAGGATGAAGAGCAGGCAGCGAGTGTTAATGCAGAAAGGGAGGTGCCGCCGAAAAGATACCGCCGGGCTTTCCGTGTCGTTCATATTTCGGTGCAGCAAAGAGACTCACCCAAAGAGCCGAATACGATTACTCTCGTTCGAAGGTACTCCCTGCGACTAGCAGAACGCTTTACTTAGTTAATTATATATCGTGGATAGCAATTGGTTAGAATTAAATTTGCTAACGAACACCTTGTTGCCTTAGCAGTCTTCCGAGAATGCTAATCCAACTATAAGGTCAAACGTGCAAAGTCAATGGCAAATCGCTACGGTGGGCTAGCTGTTAAGGCCAAACCTCATAAGCGCGAAAATGCACGCGACAGCGACGAGCGATGCGACGTAGATCGTCTTCGCGCGATCAGTCGCTAGCGCAGGCAAACCTCATTCACGCGATGGCTTTGGCGAGCGAATTCCACTGTTGCTGGCATGAGGCCGTCTACTCGCACCAAGAAAACCGCGTAGCGAGCGCTATGCAATTTAAAAATAAGATATGTTGTTGTGTAATAGAACGGAAAGTGTTTATGAATGACTTTCAGCACTTTTTTATATGCACATGCGTAAACATTGTGTTATTTCTTGTTGCGCATACGTGAATAGGGCAGGGTCACGTGCACCTATGTAGTCTTTGTCTTTTCCGGTTTTTCGCTATTGGCTGCTTGAGCCCAGCACTTCCGGGCGATGAGCGACTGTTTCCAAATCTGGAGAACCGAGCGATCGCGCGAAAACGAGCACGCGACACGTCGCGCGAACGCCATGTTTCGTCGCTCATAGCGTCGCTCGTCGCTGTCGCGTGCATTTTCGCGCTTATGAGGTTTGGCCCTTATAGTGCTCGGCTACTGAGCCAAAGGTCGCCGGATCGAATCCCGCCGGCGGCGGCGGCTCTTTCAATGGGGTCGAAAGGCTGGTTGTCCGTGTGTTCAGATTTAGGTGCACGTAGAAGAACATCAGATGATCGAAATATTCGGGGCCCTCCACTACGGCGGCTCAATTCTTCATATCGTGCATGGTTTTGGAAAGAGAAACATGAACAGTTAGTTGATTGTTATTATAATCAGCGGTAGGGAGAGTGAGAGAGAAAGATAGAGCAGCTTTCTGCTTTTGGTACAATATCTTCGTTTGTAAAATGTTAAGAATAAGTCTATTCGCTTGACATTAACTCTTATGAATCCTAGCCAAGGTCTTTTTTTTTTCATTCCAGTGAATACAAAACTACGCTCGGAAGAAATCCATCGTCAAAAGAGGATTAGTAGCCGGTGCAACAATTTCCGCCCACGTACAAGACTATGTTCGAGCAGCTGTCTTGCACAGGTGCGTTATTTATGGCAATTTCATAGTGCTGCGCTCGGTTCACTATATTCACTTACGTACAGTCCTGGTGAAAAGTTCCCAGACCGCACTTTCATCGAAGTACTTGGGATAGTGGCCTAGGAACTTTTGACCCCCACCACCATGCTCCCATTTACATACGCAGAGTTCATATACAGCCGAAGTGTGTACAAGATTAGAATCAGTGTACGCGATATTTGGAGCGCACGCGAAAAGTTATTGTGAAGGCGAGGAATTTCGTCTCACGTTCCATTCTCGTAGAAACGTCTTTGTGTATACTGTCCGCTGACTTTCGTATACTCTCACAGAGCTCCTTAAAGACATCTCTCACATCAGCAGCTGTGTTCCTTTAAGACGTCGGCAATATCAAACGAACAAAAATCACGGCATATCCACGTAGTGAGTGATGACAAGCGGCGCGAAGAGACCGTCAGTCTGTCCGCGCTTCCGTCCGTCCGTGCATCCGTCCATCCGTCCATGCATCCGTCCATCTATAGTGAATACTCGAAGTACCGCCATTTCGTATTTTTCCATCATATATTCATCATATAGAAGAACCGCCATCCAGCCGACTATACGAGAGGCGACTACTACTACTACTACTACATACATCGAGGACGCACGACCCCCGGTTTTAGGAGCTTCGCCCTTAAAAATGCAGTGCTGCCGAACTTCCTACTCCGTCGTCACGCAAACCTTTGACTCTTGCTTAGCGCACATGCACGTTTATCGTGCTTAGCTATAATAATAATAATAATAATAATAATAATAATAATAATAATAATAATAATAATAATAATAATAATAATAATAATAATAAAGACACACGACCCCAAGTCTTCCAATCAACCTCACGGAATACACCCTTCTTTTTTTTTTAAACACGGTATACCATATCCGAACCACCACGAGGTGCCGCTCCCAAGCTGCCGCTTCTTTCTTCCACTCGGTTCATTACGTACCCGCGAATCGCTCGTCTTTCGGGGCGGCCACGACGAGACGATCCCATGTTGTGCCGGCTTTGACGTGTATACCGTCCGCGGCGCCCCCTGTCTCACGGAAGGGGAGGACAGTCATGAGGAAGCTACAATGCGTGACGGACAGAATGAGGAAACACACCAAAGACGAAAAAGAAAACGGGACGATACCGTATGTACTGATGCAAGGCGTGTGCCGCCTTCCAGGTGCGAATCACTTCAGGATGCACGCTTATTAGCACGGTATGTGATGTAGCCACGGTTCAAAATAAAAATGGGCGTGCGCTATCTAATTTCTTGCGATGGGTGCACTGAAATTGTAGAAGGCAATAATAAGCCCAACAAGCAGACGAAGGCTTTTGCGGAGCTGATACTTTTTCCCCCACATGCTTATGGGGAACTGAAACCGGGCATGTCAGGAAGCTTGTTTAGAGAAGACTACGAAGAACTTCAGGGTAAGCTTTATGAAAAGCTGCATTGTGACGTATCTGCTGTATTCTGAGCTGTATTCTTTTTCCAAACTACCCAACTTAGCGTATTACTATCTGCGTTTTTAGTGTTACTGGTGTTACGTTTTTGGTATTACTCACTGTACTTTTAGAGTTGGCAATTGTTTTTCAATATTACTTCTTCTATCTTGAATATATAAAGGAATTAAATCTAATAATTAGCGATTCTTTCTTAAAACTACCCGCTTCTTGGCCAATCCCTCTGCGTGGTTGGGTGCCACCATTCAAGGTTCTACTCTCTACTCTACTCTGACGCTCCACGTTAGTGTATCGAAAGCACCCTTCCGTATACATGCCCAGTTCAGCGTCGACGAAATTTCTCTCAAAGCACTACATTCTTCGCCCCTACCGGGTTTCGATTTTATATTCCTATAAGCCTGGCATGGTGAAGCTTTTGCGCGAGTATAGAGCGTGTACTGGGGCGCAGGGTATACCTCCCCACGGTGGTCGGCAGTGGGCATGTCGCCAACCCCTGCGATCGACCCTTTTGAAATGCGCGCCTGAGGAACCGATACATAGCGCACGCAATAACAGCAAACCTAAAGATTCCTTGTGCTAGTTAAACTAAAAGAAGGATGTGGAGGGAAAAGAAACGCAGGAAGGTCAACCAGACGAAAGTCCAGTTTGCTATCCTACGCTAGGGAACTAGGTGAAATTCGATGAAAGACAGCGAGAAAAAATTAAGTGAGAAAACGAAAAAAGAATCGAGTGAGTTTAAACGACACAGCTGCGTGCGCCATTCCGGACTCGGGATTTAAGGCGCCTCACGTTCCACTGTAGACATGCCGTGTCGTGGTGCCTGCTGAAGGCTTGCAAGTCTACTGGATAAAAAAATATCCAGTGCCTGTTGTACGGACTGACCGTACAACAGGTCCGCTGAGCTTTCCTATAATGAACGCGCGAAGTCTGTCTAACATTTACAAAGCACTACACGGAGGTCGACTTGCCTTCTTTGGGTAACTGGTCATTCGGAGATAAAGTTTGAACTATTCCAGATGAGCAGTGATGTCGCTGCGACTTTTGCAACGTATGCCAAACTTCATCGAATGTGTCCATGCCTCTCTTGGTATATACAGGATGTTTAAAAAGGTGGCCCTGTAGCTTCGAAGACCACCAACTCCAGTGCCAGCGCAAGAACACAAGAGTCCTTGCTTGAGATTGTCGAGTGCGTCACAGACGTCAGAAATGTCTTCATATTCATATAACATAAGCATATCATCCCTTAAACGTGAAACTGGTCTTTCGAATCTTTCAGTGCGCCGCCGCATTACCAGCCTTTGTTTGCTAGCCTTCACAGCCCTCTTAGTCAAGCACCCTACATCGTCCCACCGACGCGCATATCTCACCGCACTGCCCACGCGTTTCAAATTGCCCGTCCACATGCTCGCACTACTACTTTTTCTGCCTCTTTTTTTCCCCCGTGTAGCAGTGGACTGGAAAGGCCTTCCCTGTGACGTTCCAGCCATCACGTGTCCATCAACATTTAAAGAGAAGGTCACCGCGCACATTTCCATTTGAAAACCTGTGTACATTTACCTGTAACCCACCCCTTATGTAATACCCCCTACATGGGGGTCTTTAAGGTATTAAAGTGATGTGATGTGATGATGTGAAATGTGCGAGCAGAAAAGAAATGTGAATGTTTGTCGAAAACGGGAAGCTTCAATACTCGAAAGTCCTGAACCCGATATCTTAAATCCGATATCCCAAAGCTAATAACTGCAAGAGTGGGAGATTCTCGTGGCATATATGGGCCAACATACGGTACCTCACACGACGAGAATAGGGTGCATATATAGGAGCCCTCATTCCATCCCCGGTGCGCGTTCTTTTCTTCGCGCAATCTGCGTCGCATCTCGCGCTGCACAGAACAATGCAAGAGTCAGCGTCCATTGAAAGAAAAGAATAAGTATATATAAGGCGAGACAGAAGGTGAGAGGCTACACAGAGCCGTGGCCGGTCATCAGGAATCCACGCCTACACGCGGCGGCGTCGGTGAACGCCCTGTTTCTCACGAAGCCCCCCACACACGGTTCCCGGCAGCAGCGTTTTCGGAAGCAAGGTTGCCGTGCGGCACGACGACCGTGAACGAGCGAGATAGGATGCGAAGTCGTTACTCGGTATGCTGCACTTGAATGTAAATAGATACACTTGAACACAACTAGATGCACTTGAATGTAGGTACAGTTGAATGTAAATATGCCTTTGTATAGAAGTGCTCGAGCCCCTTCACTGGTATTGTTCGTTAATAAGGGCGAAAAGCTTCGTCGACTCATCGAACGCGAAAACTGGCCGCCTTTGCCACACGAGCGGCGAAAAAAAATTAACATGTGATGACATGACCATATGATGTCAGAAAGTGTTTATATTCGTGATGTCGCCATGATGACGTCACAATACGACAGCGTCGCTTTGGTCATGGATGAGCGGAGGCTGGGCAAAACCAGGTGACGTGCACAAGACTTGAAACGCCTTCGATCCTGGAGGCAGTGCAAAAAGCTTTCGCAGGAGGAGTAGGTGTGGGGGATCAATCGTACATCGACTGAATAAGAGAAGATGGATTTGGAGCCTTCGAGTCGTATTGGGCGAATGAATGCGGTACCTTACGAGTTTGTAAAGTTTAGTTAAAGATACACTTAAGGGAACAAGCAATTAGTTTAGACTGACAAAGCATTCCTTGAGGAATGTAACCATATAGCCAATTTCGTAACCAAGGATACATTATCAAGAAAGAAAAAGAAAGACATTTTTATTTTGTAAGTTTCGCACAGGAATCTCTGCACATGAATGTTCACGAGAAGTCGCACCGATGATCTGCGATTCTTCCACTCGGCGATTATTGTGAATATCGTTACGTCTAAGACGTTTGCCTCAAATAACTGGCAGCCTCCACCTCGTTTATACAAGTTCACTTTCATCTCTAAAATATACCACGTTATATACCGCATTGCGAAAGTCTGAAAACAAACTGCTAATTTTACAGCCACCTTATTTTCAGCTAACACAGTAGATAACCAGCTCCGCAGCTCAGTTTTCAGTTCTAATCAAAAGGTGTCGGCGTCCACGGTGCTGTTCGAGCCGCAGGAGTCGCAGTTACAAGACAGTACGCCCCGTGTAGTCAGCCCCTCCGAAAAGCTCCCGATGCCATCGTTCCCGCGCGTCCACGCAACGCAGAGACGATCGACCGACAGGGCATTCCCCGCCGACGTTCTACCGGGAACCGCGCCACGGCGAGAGATTTCGGGGACCCGAACCGCGCCATCGAAGCACAAAAGCCAGCGCCGCTGTCTCTACACACGGGTCGATCACCTCCTCTCTCACTCACATCGCCCGGTTCGTCAGCAGGTAGGACGCGGGCCAATACATTTCGGAACGGGTGGGAGGATGGGTTTTTTAGCCGACGGACGTTTCACCGAACGAACACGACACACTCGAAAGTGCAACGCAGACGCTCAAGCGCGCCCATGTACTGCAGGCTAACAGCGCGGTGGTGCACAGACGTATATTAACTATACTGACGCCGACAAGAGCTCTCGCAAGTGGTGCCCCGTGCTCGGACTCCGGTGACCGTGTTTCCATCTTTCCTATCTCTCCTATCCCCTCGGTTTGTTGTTGCTCCTTCTGGCTTACCACCTCACGTCTCCTCCTATTTTCAACACCTTTACTCCTACCCCTTTCATCCCTCCTCACCCCCACCCCTTGTGTGCTACTGTTGAGGTGTCGCTCACTGAAGCAGACAGTTACGGGGCTCACTTTTCTCTTCCTTTCTCTCTTAAGAATCACCCTCTCGTATATTAACAAGGGTAACTGTTCGGGTTTAACGTCCCGAAACCACGACACGATTATAAAGGACGCCGTAGTGGGGGGCTCCAGAAACTTCGACTGCCTGGGTGGGTTATAGACGTGCAGGAAGTGAACTGGCTTCAAGCATGTTCGATTTCATCGGAAATTCGGCCACCATGGCCGGTATTCGGTTTCGCGGCCTTCGGGACCGTCGCGCTTTGGTACAAGCTACAAATTCCCGTGCCGTAATTATGCAATACAAAACAAACGAGAACAAAAAAGAAATCCTGCACTATAGAGGACTACGCACAACGGCACACGTTAAAAGAACGTTTTCAACTATTCGTATTTGCCGACCTGCTATAAGGAGCGCATCGCCTTCTTTTAAAAGTTTAATTCGTACAGAAGATGAACCAATAATAAAACTACCAACCATACAAACAATAAAGCAGTGTAGATTTCTAGGCAACTTTGACACACGTCCTGGAAAAGCCCTCAGGAGTTTGAAAGAAAGAAAGAAAGAGAGAAAGGAAGAAGAAAGAAAGAAAGAAAGAAAGAAAGAAAGAAAGAAAGAAAGAAAGAAAGAAAGAAAGAAGAAAGCATCGTCAAAAATTGTGGAACAGCTATTGCCGCAAACAGAAGTTGAGACAAGATTCTAACGAACGATCCCAGCAAATATTCTTTACCAATATATGAGACTAACTAAAAAAAAAACGACTAGTATCCGCTTAGGCACGCAGACGTAAAAGCAATTGCACTGTTCTGGAGCATAGCGAAGACTCGCTCCGAGCACCGAAAATTATGATTACAGCGCATTTCACTGTCCCTGCTTGAAAGCGAATTGCGATGTTCTAAAAGATAACTAAAAATGACGAAGACATTTCAAGTACCGAGTGTCTCTCTTGACCCTTGGATCGTTGTGGGGAGACAAACAGGCCGCTACAGCGAGCGATCACCAATGTGAATCACGTTCCTCCCATACATACCCGGCTAATAGGTCCTCCTATAAGAGGCGGGATCATAAGGCAGATGTACACGCAGAGAGCAAATAAGTAATCTCCCCCCGCACGTGGTCTCATTATAGGACTCGGGACTCCTCCAGAACAAATCCTTTCCGAGACTGCCACTTCCATCCAGCAGATGGCGTGGGGCTCACGAGAGCAAACAATTTTTTACGAGAAGCAACACGGCCGGCCCGTTCATCATGGTTGCGACAGCCGAGACGACGAGGGCGGAAGTGACGGAGACCGGAAGGCGACGAAGATTAGACGTTAGAGAGAAGAAGCCACGAAGGAACCGGGCGAGGCTTTTAAAGCCAAGCCAATCCGCCTCGATGTTTCCCGGCACCAGAAATTCTAAGCGATTGTTATTACTTTTTTTTTATCGTTCGTATCACAGGGCACAACCGAAGCGACTGCACATTTTTCGCGGCTTGTATTTACCACATGATTTCTACGAGAGGCGTCGAGAGCTAGAAGCACCAGCATTTGTCTTCTTTTTTTTCATTGTGAAAAGAATTCTGTGGGGAATCCATTTCAGGCTTCAAGATGAGGAGCATTAGGGGCTTCTTAGGGGAATCAGACTTGGGGAAGAAAAGGGAGTCGGGATCTGAGGAGGCCTATTAGAGTGAGTGGAGATAATAGCACGAAAAAAGAAACGGAATAGGGTACGTGACCTGACTAGAATAGGTTTTATAGGTAATAAGCATGGGTGGATGCATGAAGACAACTTTATTGTTGGTAATGAGCATAAGTTTCATAGAGGGAGGTGTACAACTACACGTATACCTGACGACAAACCTTTCCGGTCCATGCACTTCACAACAAATGTGAATAGCTGCTTCATACACGAAGCTGCTAATTTAATGCGTAGCTGTCGGCACTTGCAGGCTGAAATCTTTAATTATATGTCATATGCTCTAATAGCTCATTTGGAGAAAGAAAGCGTATACGTGATAGAGATCGCTGCGATGCTTGCCTTTTCCAGATGGAAATCATTCTTCTTGTACACCTTCGCTTCACCATTTCTAATGACATTAGTAAGCTTGAATTTAAGAAAACAGGTAGTTCATTATCTACACTTTTTACATCTCTTCGGTAGTTCGGATTTGCGAGGGTGTAACTGAAAATAAACGAAGTAAACCTTCACTTCCGAATGGTTAACGGAGTCTAACCCATCATGGCACACACCGCAGTCCTGACAGCCCCAGTCACGCTTTCAAGGTTGGTATATACTCCGGGTCAGAGGTTGCAGACAGTCGCCGGATAAAACGCGTATTTTCTCACTCGAAATACTGAGTCCTGAAGCGATGCCTTCTTAAACGACGCAAAGAAATATCCCTGCGTCTCGAAACGGACCAATCACGGCGAGCCATACACGTTCTTCAAAGGTGCTCTCGCGAAACACCTCGCGTGGGGAAAAAAATGTAGGGAGGAAGTCGAGAAGCCTGTCTGACATTGAAGACACGGGAAAGCCAGGGAAAGGTGAAAGAGCAAAGAG
This sequence comes from Rhipicephalus annulatus, assembly GCA_013436015.1. Classification (NCBI taxonomy): domain Eukaryota; kingdom Metazoa; phylum Arthropoda; class Arachnida; order Ixodida; family Ixodidae; genus Rhipicephalus; species Rhipicephalus annulatus. The sequence goes on along the minus strand of WOVY01001378.1, from coordinate 147,650 downwards.
TGATTCGGCAGGAAAACGGGAGTCACGAAGCAGAGAGAGCGGTCGCGAAAGAAAAAAAAATAGTAAACGAACAAGAAATGGGGGCGGTGCACACGCGGTAAAAAAACAGAAAAGAAAAACGATCGATGCGCCGTTCAGCGAGAATCAGAGAGAACAATTCCCGGAAATCGTGGTCCCTCGGTTTCCCCATGATGGAGAAGTTGGAACCACGGTGGCTGGAACAGAACTTCACAGTCGGGATACGCGGACTGGGACGGGGAACCAATGGGAAAGAACAAAAGCACGAGGGGAGTGCAGCGGTACTTCCGCGAACAATTTGGGGAAAACATAAAAGCAATGGAAAGTTGCAGGGAACGGAAAAATAGGGAGAATTCTCACGGAGAGAAGTCCGCGGGAGTATATATACATAAAAAATAAATAAAAGCACCGCTAACGTACGAAACAAACGCCAAACACCACGAGAGTCAATGTATAGTTCCAGGAAACGAGTGATGTAGAGGCGACTAGATGCGTAAATAATTATTCCCGGGAAAGTAAATGAGCAAACGAAAAAAAAAAGGGGGGGGGGAGACAGCAGAAGCCAGAAAGGTAAAGGTTCCCGAACGAAAAATGAAAGAAAAGAGATGGGGAGCTGGGTAATTTTGCGAAACAGAAAGACATGTTTAATATCGTCGGCGAAACGGGCTGAGATGTGACAGGTCGGATGAAGAAAAAAAGATACTGCGTTAACAAAATTAGGACATCCAAGCATTAGCAGACGCGCACACGAGACGAGAGGTGACAGGACATACAGGTTTCGTCATAGTACAAGATTAAAAAAAGGCCGTTTCATTTGTGAACGTAAATGAAATACCTTCAACCGTACTGTCTTTGTTGGCAAAAAGAAAGAAACATTCCCGTAATTGATAAAAGCAATATAAAGTAAGACAACGGGTTCAAGCAATAAGACGCAATAAGACACTTCAAGTGAAGCTCACCAGAAATCGGGACGTTATGCTGCGGTAAAAATGGAAACGGGTCTAAATAGATAACATGAGAAGAACAGAACGAGTGAATTGCGTCGGACGAAACGGCCAGCGAAGAGCAAAGGCGATGCTCCTGAAGGGATAAGGACAATAGCGAGTTTAATGTCTAGGAAAAGGAATCCAGATGAATGGGAAAGCCTTCAGGAAAAGGGGGAAGAGTGCAGAGAAGACGCGCTTAGCAGAAGTATACGACGGCGATAACGGGAAAAAATCTTGAGCGCCGATCAGCTGTAGCGAAAAGAACGGGTGTTCCGAGCCCACGGCGCATTTGCTTCCCATGCCCTGCCGTCTCAATTCCGTACAGCGCAGTGAAGGTTGCGCGACAAGCGCGAGCCAATGGACAATCAGGGCTGCGTAGCGCTCCATAGGAGTGACAAGTTCGTGACCATTGTCCGCTACTAATTTTCAACAAGAAGGTCACGATATCGAATGCCGGCTGGGAGGCAAAAATGTGTGGGGCCCGTGTACTTGATTTAGGTGCACGTTGAAGACCCGCAGAGAGACAAAAACTTCCGGAGTCCTCTACTACGGCGCATCTCATAATCATATTGTGATTCGGGGATGTGAAACCCCAGGGGATTCGGGGATGTGAAACTACTACTACTACTACTACTACTACTACTACTACTACTACTACTACTACTACTACTACCTTTGGCGAGACTTCGAATGAGTTGACGTGGCATGATGAAAAACGGGATAAAGGAGATCTCATTCTCTTGTTCCTGACTGGCTCACCCGTCACGTAGCTCCGATCGCACTGTACGGAACTTTGAGATGAAGTGGAGACGAACCAGCAAACGAGGAAAAAAACGAAATCTAAAAGAGAGGGAAATTGGGAGGCGGTGACGGAACGAAGGTGGGGAGAAAGGGTAGCGAGCGTGACAGGCACCCTCCGCGGAGCTCGGCCGGTAAGAAGTTAATGAGCCGAAAATGTTAAACAAATCTGAAAGAGGGCGCCATCTGAGACGGGTGCTGAAGTATACGTACGACGACGAAGAAAGTTCATACAACCACACGTCGGCGTAAAAGCGGGGAAGACGAAAAGCAGATAAGGAGCGTAGGGAAGAGTGGGGATGAACGAGAGATAGAGCTTGCAGAGACGGGTACAGAAGGAACACACGGCCCAGCAATCAGCGCGGGAACATGGGGATAGAATGGGGATGTGGGGAGCGTGTATGAAAAATTGGCGAAAGGGAGAGAGGCTGGCAGCTCAGGAAAAAAAGTGCATGAAAACGAGGAAGGGTAAATACAGGGGACCAAAAAAGGCGCGTAGGGAACAAAGGCATAGCAATATGCGCATACGGCAAGATATAAGAGGTTCTGAAGAACACGCTCCCGCCTTGAGGGCGCAGAAAACGACTTGCGATCTCTTTCTTTTCTCTCTCTCTCTTTCTTTTCGAGAATCGATGCTGTAACCATACAGTGCGCTTCAACTCATTGTTTGGCGGCGGCCCGATCCTCACAAAACAGGAAGGCCGCAGGAGAAGTTCCGTCGCATCTCTTCAACGAAGCATCACTCAATGCTGGCAGGCAAGTACGAACAGCCGTTAGATGGAAGCGGTAGATAGGGAGGGGGAGTGGGGTGATGCACGCGGGAACATATCAAAATGCGAAAGTTCCACGGTGTATTTTGCATGGCATCAGCAGATATAGCATAGCGAGTCGATGCGACCTGGGGTAGAGGCGTGGTTACCGCACGCAACCCATGCATAAATCTGCTCTTTGCGCGTTCGATGCTGCTGAAGGTCTCACACCATTTTCTGCGGGCGTCATTGATGCTTGCGTTTACATGACGGCCATTAGGGATGTTATAACGGCAAGCTTTCTTCCATCAGTCCTTCGAAAGTTTTCAACTGTACATCAGTAAGAGGGACAGTATACAAAGAGAGAAAGAAAAGACAGCCGCTGATGTTAACCAGACGCTATAGTAACTGGCATGCTGTCCTGTATACTGCGGTGGAAAAATACACTCTTAAAAAAAAGAAAGTCACTTGATTACTTTTCGCGAGTCTCGACTTGCGAAGTACATATATGGCTTTTTAAAAAGAAACGTGAACTTTCTTTAGGAGATCATAATGTTGGCCACGGAAAATCTTGTCACTTGAAAGATTTTTGACACGTCTCTTTAAAGAGTCGTAGACATTGTAGTTCAGAACCCAGCACAAAAATTAACGCAATACTTTTAAATATCTTTTAAACTGTGGGGCCGGAAAGTGGGGCCATCATGTTGTTCATAGTACTGATGGGCAATTTTTTGACAGAGAAATTGATGCTTATTTTGGTCATGGTTGAATTGAACTACTGCCGATTTTGGTTTCTTGTGTGCATTGCTATTTGAGTGCCAGTTATTTTGGTTTTCTGTTTGTACTTACTATTGTACTCCCTTTCTGGTATGACCCTAAAGCGAGGGTTCACAGTATTAATAAATAAAATAAAATGAAGACACAGAGCGAGCAATAAAGGCATACATAACAAAAGCAGTACGATCAAAGGGACACGGGGGTGCTACAATTAGAGTATTTCAGATATGCATGCATATCGCAGGAAGACTAAGCTTTCTGCAATCTACCACCCTTTTTGAAATACTTTAATTCAAACGTCTTCGTGTGTGATTGTGAAAACACAAGCAGTAGCAGACGGAAGGCGACGCCATGGGATATGAAACCTTATTAGTGAGTCAATATAATTGGCCTATATAGTGGTGTCCGGTCGTACTGAGTAAGGCGCAGGCGGTGAACGAAGATAGAAAAAAAAACATAAGACCTCACCACTCCATCATGCCGTCAAGGTTAAGGGAAATCCGTACGATAACTGTAGTACGTTATAGTAGCACTCAGCCTCAACCGATGCTGCGGGCGCCATGCATTACACACAACTTCATATTTCTCGCAAAACGACAAGCTACAACACATACACCTTTTTAAGAATTTGTCACCAGTTCTGCCACAGGTATAGATGTACCATTGAGAATGCAGTAGCAAAGTTGCAAGGCAGCGGTATTCGATTAGGTTGCATATCTCTCGTGTAACGCGCTGTTTAATCCACTACCACGTAGCACATATATAGAACTATGGCGAATATTCAACCTCAATTTGTTCCATATCACGCTTCACTATATAGCTAGCAGGATCATAGGATCGCGCCATGCAATGTTACAGCCTGGTCATTTTTTTTTTAATCTCTCGAGCATCGACTTGTGAAATATAAAACGGGCACGGTAGTTTTACTATCGGCGATAACGAACGAGACCAGAGCCACAACAATAGGCGCTACCCTGGCCTTCTGAACACATTGGTAATTAATAATTATTTCTGCAGTTTTACGTCCCGAAACCACGATATGATTATGGGAGACGCCACAGTGGTCAAATATTGCCAAAATTTTGACAATGGGCATAGGCTTCTTTGACGTGAATACATCTAGATACGATTACCCGGATGGGTTTTAGTGCCACCACACAGTACAGTTAACCGCTGTGTTTCGCATCTTTAACAACTTAGCCAATAGTTTTACGGTAGACGCATAGCAATAAAACGATTGGGCTGGTGCGTACGATGTTTCATGCCGTCTTTAATTTCCGTTGCAATATATACAAAAACAAGAAGACATCGGCTTCCCAGCCCAAGACGAGAAAGCCCGTATGTCTTGGGTAACATAATCTAAATGCACAGGGGGCCCCTATAGCGTTTCGTCTCCATGGTAATGCGACCGTCAAGGCGTCACCCCCGGAAAATCTTTTCAGGCCTGCGCCCAGCAATTTGACGTCATTTCCGGCCGGCCGACTCTCGGGGAAGCCGCAGCGGCAGCGAGCGCAGCACGGGCGGCGGTGGTGACGGTTCGGCGGCGTGGTGTTGACGGTGTTTCACGTTTGTTGCTTTCCGTTGTTGTTTTGCGGCAATTTCGTTTCCGTGCGTGATGCTGGAGTGATGCGACAATGCCGAATAAGTGTTGTGTACCCGGATGCACCGGCAACTACAAAACAGGAAAGAAGATACAAGTGTTTTCCTTCCCTAAAGACGCCGACGCTCTCAAACAATGGCTACGCGCCATTCCTAGGAAGGACTTCGTGCCGACTTCGTGCACTAAGGTAAGAATTTGAGATGCTCCTGTTCTTAGCTTGTCGTTGCTTGTTCGGGTAGAAATCACCTATGATGGGAAATACTTGAGCGTGTGGCCGCCGGGCCTCGCGAAGCGCTGACGCCAGCAGCGTTCGCAGCAAGGATGGTCAGCTGCGCTTTGTTCACTAACAGTGCCGTGGTGTCGTCCATTCTTGCAAGCTCTCGGTGGAAGCGCTTCGTGGAGTGCGGTGACATCACGCTCCCGTGTTTCCTTTCATGTTGCTTGTACCGCTTAGCGCAGCGCTTTTATTTAGATGCTTGCGAAACGTAGGTAGACTTTGTTTTAGCTACACGGACTGTAAACGCGGTCATGCAAACGGGAGCGCATTTTTTTTCTTTTGAGAAGTGGCGTCTCAGACGTTCTTGAAACGTTTTTGCAGGTGTGCGCGAATCATTTCGACGCTTCATGCATTGAGAAGACGACATCGTAGACGGATCCAAGGACAGGGAGAGTTATTGAAGTTGCACTCCCAGTACCACGGTTGCGTCCTGGATCTGTCCCAACGGTATTTTCCGGCTGTCCATCCTACCTATCAGTACGAGACCAGAGCACGAGAGAAACCCCTGACGCCAAGAGGAGCCGACAAGAAGCCTCCCAACTCGCCCGTGCTGTAGAAAAGTCGCTGGCGTCATATGAAGCGGAGCAAAAACGAGACCGGTTTTCGTCCCTCGAAGAACTAAGGGCTCGCCTGCAAGGGGAGTCAGTGTCTCCAAAGTGGACTGTGATTCATAAAGAAGAGTGCTCCATGTTTTTGAACATTATCGACTATCGTGAACCTTGTTTGAATGCGTCATTGACCGTGTTTGCAAACCTTGAAGTCTTTGCCTGCTATCAAGGTTCACCAATCAAGAACCTTGGTAGCGCTGTTGTACCAGACTCAGTTCAAAAAGTAAGTTCCTTGTTGGAAATTCTGAACAACCTGTCGATGCTGTCTGAGGAGCGCTGCACTTATTGCCACCTGGCTCAAGCAATACATTCCCTTGTTTGAGCCTTGTTTCCAGTTTTGTATCTCTTTACAAGTTGTTAGCTTTTAAAGGTGCTGTACTTTTTTCTTTTTTTTTAACTCGAACTGCCTCGGTGCCCACTGTAGCAGTTGTACAGTCCGTTTTGGTACCTAAGCTGTGTACACTTTCCTTGTGCACTCTGTGTACAGACATGTTGTGCACTGTGATTTGTTTTTTTCTTAGATTTTTGTTTGATTTTTTCCCTAGGACATGCACCTACCTGTGGCAGTACAATTACTTTTCTTTCTGTCATTTATCATGCTGTGGACCACAATTTGGTCACCAGTGTTCTTTTGTATTGTATTTTTTGGCAAGTGTTTGAACCTGATACCTTGTGTTGCTACTGCTACTATGATAAACGAATGGTATGTTTTCCTCTAACCTACAATTTAAATGAAAGTGTGCTTTTTCTGTTCCAAAGCTCGGGGATGTTTTTGCTGTTACAATCTGTTTTGTTTTCTGAGTTTTATGTGGCAAGATATTGTGTTTTGTACTTTTGGCATATTTTCAGCATTAAGGGCAACATCTTGTGTTGCCTGTCGTCTGCCTGGACCGAGAACAATGTGCACTGTGATATTTGTACAGACGGCGTCTGGCTGTGATAAATAAATACGCATTATTCCATTCACGATATTCATTATTTCTTGATACCTTGATAAGTTCCCCCGCAACGGTGGCTCAGTGGCTAAGGCGTAGCGCTGCTGAGCACTAGGGCGCAGTTTCGATACCCGGCTGCGGCGGCCGCATTTCTGATGGAGGCGAAAAGCAAAAACGCCCGTGTGTACGAGATTTCGGCACACAATAAAGATTCCCAGGTAGTAAAACTTGATCCTGAGCTCTCCCCTACGGCGCGCTTCATCGCCTGCGTTGCGTCGGCGCGTTAAACCATACAATCAATGGATACCGTGATAAATCGTGCGGACATGGTGTCAAGGAACCTCGCCCGAGTCGGTAGGCGTGAAGGGCGCTCGCGGCTGGCGCAGCCACCCAGCGAAGGGCGGCCGGCCGGCCGGCGCGATGTGACGTCGTCGACGTCACGTCACGTGACGCGCAGGCCTGAAAAGCTTCCGGGGGTGACGGTCAAGGCCGCGGGATCGGATCCTCGGATGTTGCGCCGGTCAGCAGCAGTCGGTCCACCATAACCACAAAACTAACTCGGCGGCTTTTCTGAACAAGCGAACGCACGGATAAGGCCGACGGTTTGTACGCATCTCAACGTCGGACGTATCTTTTTGACGCGACGTGGCGCTTTTTCCCGATGAAGATAGAGGGCGCGGCGCCGGGCCGAAGTGACAAGAGCTGACACGCTGTAACAGGTACGTACGGTCAGGTCCTTAAACGTCCACAGCGTAAACTAGGCAGCGCTCGCGTACGTGTGTACTCTGGCTGTGTTCCAATTCTTAGACAGCACGTAGACAGTCTACGAAGACTGCTTAGAAGACAGCATTCGAGCCCATGCTGTCCAAGAAATCATGGAGTTTCTCAAAATTAACTAGAGGGCACTCTGGCGCTGCGATCGTTCAGCGACCATGCGAATGATGGGTAGTACGCACATTTGCCAAGTCTTCGTACTTGGGGGCGGCGAATCGTACTTGCGGCTTCGTTTATTGCTGTGTTTCGGTTTTGTTTTGAAAGAAAGATTGAACCCTTTTGAACTTCGTGAGCCAATTTGGAAAGTAAGTCTAAAAAAAAATAAAATGGTGAAGCGCAACCACTGAACATTTGCTAATACTTGTTTCGTGAGAAAACAGCTCCAAGCCACACGAACACACACGGAGCCAAAAGCAGGCCAGAAGTAAGAATATTAGACAAATGTGTGTACTACCCATCATTCCCATGCTCGCTGAAGCGCCGTGCGTTGCAGCTCCTATAGACACTAGCGCCAGAGTTCCCTCAAGTAAGTATTGTAGGAAACTATGCGAGAAATAGAACACATTTAGACGGCTGTCACATAGAGAAAGAAGCCCCGCCGCGGTGGTCTAGTGGCTAAGGTACTCGGCTGCTGACCCGCAGGTCGCGGGTTCGAATCCCGGCTGCGGCGGCTGCATTTCCGATGGAGGCGGAAATGTTGTAGGCCCGTGTGCTCAGATTTGGGTGCACGTTAAAGAACCCCAGGTGGTCAAAATTTCCGGAGCCCTCCACTACGGCGTCTCTCATAATCATATGGTGGTTTTGGGACGTTAAACAACACATATCAATCAATCAATCATAGAGAAAGAAGAAGACAAGAGCGGACACTCCGCGAAACCTGGCCTCAGGAAGTGCGTCACGACTACGTAACGAACTAGTGCTCTCACCAAACGTCAGAGGGCGCAAGCGCAAAAAAACAGTTATAATCATTGCAACAGAATTGTTTTCACAAAATAATAATTATACGCCCAAATTTGGTATGTTCTTTATACATAAAAACAATTTATTCAACACACCTTACGCGATTATTTTTCTTCAGCCGTACTGTCATAAACACCATCCACCCAGCGACAAGCCCATGCATGACTGACAGCGAGAAGCTTTCGTCGCTTTCGTCAACGTCGGCTGCGTCGGCTGCGTCGGCATTTTCGTGTGTGAGACAACAGGTGAGGCACGTTTTCAAGCGAAGCTTGTTGAATGACATGTTGTTGAGCTTGTTGGGTCATTTTTTCAGAAAACGGTTACACCTACGCGAATAAGACACCATGCAACAAACATAGAAAGATGCACACACACACGTTGCGCTTCGTGTGAGCGAGTTTGTTTCTAACGAGGCGTCTCATTCACGCAGTTGTAACCTTTTTCTGAAGCTTGTAAGGCCTGGGAGGTTCGCTAAAAAGAAAGTTTGTGGCTCTATGCGGCGGCTATACGGGAACATTGTGCAACGTATGCAGTATAGCAAGGGCGGCACGGCGTCAAGCCGAGGCGACGCGTGCTGCGTCTGCCACGGACGCGAGCGTCTGTGCGCTGAGCATAGCTGGGCAGCTAGAACATAGGCTCGGTGGCTCGGTGCAAAATATTGAGAAGCGTTCGCTGGGCCTCGCATGCTTCACGACGCGTTTCCCGAAGGCTCGGAACACGAATAATTCTTGGTGTGCCGGAGGCAAATCTGGACTAGTCATCTTCGTTTCTTCGCTAGCCTTGTGCCACTAGTGCAAGCTGCTCACAAATTTTTTGGACGTTTCCAATATAATTTTACCGCACAAATTTCAACTACGATTTTTCTTCCCAATGTACTGCTGATACTGCGTACGTACGAAGGTGTTCTAAAGTTCCCAGGCCGCGATACCATTGCATTACAAGGGATAGCGGCCTGGAAACTTCTGAAGATATTTGTACGTGGTCTTGACGTATATCTTTGTAAGTCAGAGTTTTATGGGTCAGAGATGTATCACTGGTTTTGCATTGTGCATCGATTAGCTAATCATTCAAAGGGGTTTGTTGGTACACTTATGACGTGCACATATATTTTTCGTAATTTGACAGCGAAGCATCCACTTACTAACATTTTCAGACCGCGCTGATGCCATGCCGTCCGGCGTTTGGCAGAGGTTGGCAGACGTCAACCACAAACCATTGTAGGTTGGCAAATTACAATTCAGGCAATTTGTCAACTATGGGACGACCTCTCCAAAAATTACAATTTTGAATACCTGTTAACACGCAGGCTTCAACAGGATCCTCTGGAGAACATATTTGGCCCCATTAGGAAAAAAAAATTGCCCGCAGCTTCCCTCGGGGGAACACTGAGGAGGATGCGGAGCATATAATTGGTTAACGGGGTGTTAAAGTGCGACTTACTTGGGTCGATGGCTAAATTGGTTAACGTGGTTGTGAAATGGGGTGTTAAATTGCGACTTACTTGGGTCGATGGCTAAATTGGTTAACGTGGTTGTAGGAGGGGGTGTTAAATGAGTGAACACGTACACACGTATGCGAAAGGGCGGCGCTGGTCGAAGGGACGTCGATCATTGTGTTTGTGGATTCGTTGGAATTCATTTCACCGCGACCTTGGAAGTCGACGCGCCGTACAAACCAACCGACGAGCGGCAACTGAGCGAGCGAGCGCCGACCTTGAGTATATATACAGCGCGACGGCGCATGCACTGTCAGCTGTCGAATGTTCGAGAAGGGGGAGAAGCGCAACGGCGCATGCGCGCGCGTCAGCTGCCGATGTTCTCGAAGCGCGACGGCGCATGCGCGCGCGTCAGCTGCCGATGTTCTCGAAGCGTGACGGCGCATGCGCGCTACATTATACATCTAGCGAATGTTCGTGAAGAGGAGAAGCGCACGCGGTGTGTAGAGGAGGAAAGGTACACAGATGGTGGAGGAGTGAAGCGCGCGCGGTGTGTAGAGGAGGAAGGGATGCACAGATGGTGGAAGAAGGAGGAGGAAGCTTGCGGACGGCGCCGCACTACAAGCCTCGAGTATTAGATGCTCCGCATCTAAAACAGGGTTGCAACACCAACCCCAATGTAGCACAATTTATTTGTGGCCTGAAGCACATCTGCATAAGAAAACTCTTCAAGCTGTCAGAATACGGAAATGTCGAGGATGATGAATGTGACCTCCTCCAGGAGCAGCTCTCGCCATTCTCCCTCACCAGTGCGTCTCTTGTGGATAATGTGGAGTGTGCACAGCCACAGCCTGACGACTTTCCCGCTCTAGACGATCTCTCTGAACTTGCAAATGCGACCAACATTCACTCCCATATTATCGATGACTCCGCTGCATACTATGTAGCTGGTTTTCTCATCAAACACTTCCTTCGGAATGCATGTGACGGTTGCAGTTGCCCACAGTTACTGAAAGACGACAGTGAGACGCTTAAGGGTACCCACCAGTATTTCACAATGCTCAAAGCATACCACGTCCCCAGCAAACTTTTTGGGAATCTCACTGTGCCATTAGAAGCAGCTTTTGCATACGAACAACAACTTGAATCTCACTTTCTTGCCATGATTGAGGTCACTGCACATCACCTGAAAGTGTGCGATGTTTTGTATCACCATCTGTCAAGTGTTGGCGATTTTCATTTCTGCTCTGCTGGGTGTCGCGCGAAGTTCCTGAAAATGTTTTGCGGGGTTCGTTTATGTTGGCATGTGCGTTTTGTGAACCGAAACTTAGATAGGGTTAGGTTCCAGTCTTCAATCTCAGGCATACAGCTTGACAAGTTCAAAGGTTAGCAATTAGCGGTGGGTTTACACTAAAGTATTCGAGTTGAGCCGAATCCTGCAATAGCTTTGTTATGTTATTACTTCGTTGCAGCAGACTTCATTATGGTCTTGTATGCTTATATTCAGTTCAACTGGACTAACCACTCCTTCGTTGCTTACATTGTTTTGGTTACCCGCTATGAGGCGTAGCTTTGGTTACCCGCTATGAGGAGTAGTGCTTTTGGGACGTTAAACCCCACAAATCAATCAATCAGCTATGAGGAGTAGGGACACTGTGTATTCACTCGAAGTGGTTTGCATAACCTTAAAAAGAATGTTGGGTATCCTGTCTGTATTTTTGTAGCAAATGCGGGCGAACTGTACACTTTACTGTGGGTCGCTTGGTCACTGTGTATGCTTTATCTCTCCAGCTCAAGTAATATATCGATAACAAAACCGCTTGTTGAAATGTCTTCGAGCGGGTAAGGAACACAGTATGAAGTGGGCACGGTTCACGTTATCACACTTTTCGTATTTTAGCTTCTCATCAACCTCCTCATCTCGCCCATCAAAATTTTCAAAAGAATACCCAAACTTGTAGCGTTTGATGGGGCTGCGGGCGCTGCCATTTTATTTTTATATAGCTTGTGAGTGATAACGTACGATGTAGAGCATTTGTGAAAAATAATGAGCCAAAGTGGTTTCCTTCTACTATTTCTTAGCCCTGTAATACCGCTCTCGTAACACCAATTAAGGTCCACAATTCTGGATAAGTGATGACTACAATCTATTTTAGCTCGCAAGCGTCACAGCAACACCCAGACGCAAATCACTTGGGATCTTAAGTTTTTGATGATAAGAAGAGCCACAAGACCTGCCAGTGTTGTAGCATAAAGTTTGTCTTTCACGTAGTGAGCAAGCTGCAAAGCCCTACCTTTCTGAGGACAAGCAGGCATCAAGTCTGCTTTTTTTTTCATTTTGGGCTAGCTGTTCTTAAGCACAGCCAGCACACTGCAGCTTTGCCTTTCTGCTATATTGTGTCGTGTGGTTTCTGTGCACTCTTTTTTTTCTATGCATTATTTTGGTTAACCCCAGGCGTGATTCGCGACTTCATTGCTGTTTATATGTCACTTCTTCCTTCTTCTTCAGCATTGTGCGCTGTGTTTTTGCCATAGATCCTTACTTACCCACGGGCCCGGTGTGTCATACTTCACCAGCTTCTCGGCTTCTGCCAACTCTAGCGATGTGTGCGTTGTCTGTGTTCTCTCTGTATTTGTTACAATATTTGTTACAATTATTTGTACGGCGAGATGCATTTGTTGTCTACCTTTGCCATATTGTGCTTTTTATATTCTCAGACTCTACCTTGCCTTTGAATAAAACATTGCGGATACTCTGTCTCTTTGACTGATATATACATGGATCACTTGTTCCAAAAGAACAAGTGATCAACAAGTGAACAAAAGAACAAGAACAAGCGCGATGAATAAAATCGTAGTGAATTATCACTACCTGCATCTCTCTTTATTATAACTTAATCGAAATAAAATGAAATAAAAATTCAAAATTTGCGCCAGTGAAACCGAAACAGGAAGCGCACGCCACTTGCTCTCACCAACCACCAGGTGTGCTAGGGTCGATTGGGCCGCTGGGGTCTATGGGAGTGTCCACTCTTCACCTTTCTTTATTTCTCTATAGCTGTCACGCGACGATGCGCCACCTCGCGTCGAGAAGAAAAAGCTAAAATAAAGAAACGTAACAGTTGTAATTTGTGGCTTATTTCGTGATGAAATTGAAAAAAAAAAACAAATAAACGTTACTCACATTGAGCTTCTGGGAAAGCATCTGCTTGTGTGCAGATGAACATTCCGGCGAGATTTAATCTATCCGAGCCATGGAGGAAGGAGAACTCCATGTATCTGAGCGACTCGCTGAGACGCCATCTTGTTTAGACAGCAATGTAGCCTGCAACGTATTTGTCTGCGATGCGGTCTTCTCGGAGCTGTCTATGTTGCCGGCTACGTGAGAATTGGAATGGGACTTAAGGTGGCTGCCGTCCATTTAGCTGTCTATATAGCCGTCTACGGTGAGTATTGGAACCCACCCTCTATATGCACTTGCGCATCACGTACAAAATATCGCTACCGGTGAATAACGTAATGTGGCTCTCCAGCAATGGAGAGCCACATTACGTTATTCACCGGTAACGGCTCCCCAGTTCCGCGGGTGGACACTATCAGGGTCCTTGGAATGTTTATCGAGTCTAACGGAGCCAATGGAGCCGCCGTCAAACGCATTTGTTCCAAGACCGAAAGCGCCCTCGGACTGATTCGAAGAATCGCTAACAGGCACCGCGGAATCAGGGAGGACAATCTGATCCGGATTATCCACGCATTCGTGCTATGTCCCCTCGCTTATTCGGCGGCTATGCACAACTGGCTCGTGTCGCAGCGCAACAAAATCAATGCCCTAATCAGAAGAGTCTTCAAGCTGGCCCTTGGCATTCCCGTTCGAACGCACACGGAAGACCTCCTGAAGTTGGGAATCCACAACAGGTTCGAAGAAATTGTCGAAGCCCAAGAGTTTGCACAGTTTGTCAGACTGTCTGGCACCCCAGCGGGTAGAGCCATACTCGGCATGCTGGGACGAAACCCCACGGTTGTCGGTCCTGACGCTGTGAAGCTGCCCAGCGACGTAAGATCCAAGATCCAGATTGCGCGGATGCCGCGCAATATGCATCCAACCTACAACGAAGCACGAAGACGAGCCAGGGGTAAATCTCTGCTCGCCAGTGCCCGCTTGGACAAGGATCGAGCCTGCTTCGTCGATGCTGCTTCGTACATTCAAGAAGAAGCCTTCTCCTCAGTGGTCGTCGACTGTGATTGCAGAGTCATCAGCTGCGCTACCATCCGCACTTCTAGTTCCAGCGTTGCAGAGCAGGTTGCCATTGCTCTTGCATTGACGGACGGTGTACATGACACAATTTATTCAGACTCCAAGGCCGCTATCAAGGCCTTCCAGATGGGCATGGTGGCTCCCCAGTCCTACAGATTATTCAAAAAGTCAAAGACCCCAAAAATCACTCAATGGTCTGGTTTCCTGCGCACCTTGGAACCATTGAGGGTGCCTCGCTCAATCCCAACGAGGAGGCGCACTCGGCTGCACGAGGTTTGACTGGCCGTGTGCCGGGTAACGCGTCATCTCCTGGGCGACCTGAGCCTCTCTGCTCGTACAACGAGATATGCAAGCACCACTATCTGTCAAGAAGACTGCTGCCTCTACCACACTCCTCGCTATGCAGGGCCCAAGCTGTTACTCTCCGACTGCTACAAACAAACACTTACCCGAGCCCTGCGGCACTGCACACAATGTACCCTGAACGGTTTCCAAGCCCGGACTGCCCCCTGTGTGGTGGTTATGCGGACTTCGAGCATGTACTGTGGGGCTGCGCCTCTGCCGGTCCCCCTTTCACCCAAGAAGAAATGAAGCGACTCATTAAGGCCCAGGACCAGACCTCTCAAATCCTGGCCGTCCAGAGGGCCTGCGCGAGGGCCGTCAGGTTTAACCTGATGGTCCCCGAGTGGGCCTAGCCAGGTGACGCTGAGTTTACTCGCGTCTATTGTGGACCGAATAAAGTTGTTTCACTCACTCACTTACTTCTCACCTATATCAGGCACTGTCATTCACGGCGGTCGACGCTCGCGCGATATTGTTCAAATACTGCAAGGGTAGGGAGCCTTTATGTGCGCGCCGCCTCCGTTATGAAGGCCCCATATATGCAAGGGTATACAGGGTGTCTTGCATAACTTGAGCCAAGAATTTGAAAATGAAAGACACTTCAGTGACGAATCGAACCAAACGCTTACTACTCACACTAGCCTGTAGGTACTCAGGCAATTTTTCTCCCCATACTAATTAATTATTAACTTCTAATTGCGTATTTTCAAATTATTGGCTGGAAACCTAAAATATGAACACTGAGATGTAGAGCACTTTCAGAAACCACCGAGTGAACTGTTCCCTGTACCATACGTCTAGCGCTGTTATTTCTTCCGCGTTGTAAATAAAGCCTTTAGCAGCAATATTGCAGTGCGCTCGCGATCCGTCACACGGCTTCTTTTCACGTCTTGCGGGCTTTCTTTACAGCGCGGAAAAATAAAAGTAACAGCGCGAGACGTATATTACAGGAAACAATTTAGTCGGTGGTTTCTGAAACTGCTCTACATATCAGTGTTCACATTTTGGCTTTCCAGCCCATAATTAAAAAAATAGGTAATTAAACATTATTGATTATTAGTATGGTGAGAAATAAAAAAATAGCCTGAGTACCTACATGCTAGAGCGAGTAGTATGCGTTTGGTTCAATTCGCCTCATAAGTGCATTTCACTGTCAAATTCTTGGCTCAAGTTATGTGGGACACCCTGCATACGCTCGCCTCCCAGACACCGTTATTTTCCAGACAGTCGACCCTGTAAGGAAACGAGAGCGCGCGCTATACTTGCGACGCAATACTCTCAACAACGACGCAAGCACCCTGACGTCCGGATATTTGACGAGACGGCCCCTTGGAGCTTGTTTACGCGTCTTTACTGTCGCGTCGCGCGCCGACAGGAAACGAGACGCGAAGAGGATATATACGCGATCACATTACTTGTCTTCCGCTCGGTGCCCGTCTCTAAGGGCGGCGAATCGTTATAACGCACGTGCACACACATCGAGCGCGGTGACGCGACGCTCCTCAGTGACGTAATGTCCTACGATCACGTGATGTCGCGACGCCGCTGCCGGATTCCGCGACATTAGAGAGTTTTAGTACTGCGGAATGGTGCTACGTACGCATCACGCAATCGCCTTGCGTTACGTGGCGTCATTTGCCACTAATCGGATTTTAGTACGCCGTAGTACCCGCGTACGTAACGAGCGTGAAGCGGGTTGCGCCATCTGGTAGATCAAAATGGAAGTACGTGTTGTTGACAGCCAATGTGAGCCAATCCAAGCGTTATAGCCAGATTATGGCCATATTTTAAGCCACAGAGCCGGTCTTTGCTTGCCTTCGATGCCGCCATTTTGCAAAACGAAGTCTCGCGCTGTCGTGAACTTGTTCGAGAGCGGCGCGATCACCTCATACGTACGCACGCACGCATCTCATGCGTGCGTACGTAGCGGCTGCGTACGTAACGCGATACGTGCGCGTTGCGGTCTGCGCATGCGCACTACGCAGAACGTGGCGTCCTTACGTACTCAACGCCGCCACGTACGCAGCGTACGCAGTACTAAAACTCTCTATTCTGTCGCGACGGGAACGCATCCGATTCACAGGCCGGATTCGCATAAAGAGCAGAACCAAGGCGGGATAGCTTTTATGCGGGGTTCACTGCTGAGCCCGAGGTTGCAAGTTCGATTCCCGGTGGCTTTGGTTGGATGCGTGCGAAATACATTAGTGCACGTGTTTATACTTAGGTTTACGTGTACCCACGCTCATAAAGGGCACCGAATCGATAGTCGAAATTATATCGCCTACCAAGCCAATCCGACGTCATCACACTGTGGCTTCTTATTAGCTTTTGTTTTTTTGTTATTTTTTGCGTTACAAGGATTGATCACAATAACCACAAAAACACAAAACCTTCTCCGTTATACCATCATCACTGGAACTTGTCAGATTCTGAGCTCCGGCGTTGTACTAGTTCTGGCGACGCGCCATTATTTCGACTGTTCGAATCGCCAGTCGAATGCCGCTCGATTTGAGTTCTCCGATAGTAAAGCCATTGCCCTGAGTGTCAAATATATTAGGCGAGTGATGATCCACTATACATCCCTATTTCAATTCGCATCGTATATAAGATACACGGCCACCGTTTCGGTACCGGAATTCACATGCAGAGCTCCATTTTTACACACAATGAGTAAATATATATGACCCGACGCCAGAGGTGTACTTCTTTCTTTCTTGTTTCCAGCAGGATGAATTAAACAAATGCAATCAACTTCCCGATTGTGTAGTTTTACAGTTCCTGTCTCATGAGTTCCCGGATTCCATCTGTTCTTACGTTTATAACGAACAACAACAACGTTAGAACAAAACTGCGCCATGTCACGTACAATAGAAAGCGAAGAAACGTCAACTCCGCTGAGGTACGAGAAAAGCAGGGTAAAAAGGCACGCTGGACATTGAGGGCGAAAATGACGAGCGGCATTGGCGCGTGCCAATGTATAGCAGACCAAAGGAAGCAGCGACAACCGACGGCGAAGCTAAGAGGCGAAAAGGAGGCAAACGGGAAGAGGACCTGTCACGCGGGTCACATCGCAACACGCGTCCAGACAGGAAGGACACCTCACGTCCCCATCAATACACATACACACACAGGTCACACCACGCGATCGTGCACAAGATCGAGGGACGACGGCCGTAAAAGAGAGGCACTCCACCGGGTAGCGCACGTCGTCAGACGAGCCGAGCCGAGTCAAGCCAAGCTGGTACCATGCCAAGTCATACGGGATGAAAAGGAAGAGGGTCACGTGACAGTTTGGGAAGCGAGTACCCCGATGCCGGTGGGGACAGACACAACACGTGATGGACGATCATCGAGGGAGGCCATTGTAGTCGGGGCGATATGCACGCCGGCAATTCAACGCAGGCCCCTCGGCTGACCCGCAGCGCGACGGCTTACAACGGCAAGCGCTTTTGGGGGCTGGAGAAGCCCCAGCTCAATTCCTTATACTTCTATTTTTGTAGGCCCTATTGCACTTTTTTTTATTTTAGTCATTCTGAGTTGTCTTCCGGCTTGATACATGGCGATAAATATCCATGTCGCCACGTCACACCTTGCCTCCCCTCCTTTCACGGGGGTCGCGGTGGGCGCGTTTAGGGAGTCGCGCGGTGGACTCAGATAACGCGGCTTCGCGCGCGCACTCTTGCGGTGATGACGCATTTGTTTAGGGAGGAGTGACGTCATGTATAGAGAACCGAGCTGGAGAGAAGCTTGGTAGTAGTTTACGATTGTTCCACAGACCGACACCATCTCTGGCAGGTGGATGAGCTGTATGTACGATTGATTGATTGATTGATATGTTGGGTTTAACGTCCCCAAGCCACCATATGATTATGAGAGACGCCGCAGTGGAGAGCTCCGGAAATTTTTACCCCCTGGGGTTCTTTAACGTGTACCCAAATCTGAGCACGCGAGCCTACAACATTTCCGCATCCATAGGAAATGCAGCCGCCGCAGCCGGGATTCGATCCCGCGACCTGCGGGTCAGCAGCCGAGTTCCTCCGCCACTAGATCACCGCGGCGGGGCGAGCTGTATGTACGAGAAAAAAAAAAGACGTTAGAGGCTATTACAGTGGGCATTCGCATAATTTTCTTATTATTCTTCGCTTTTTTGTGCGCAGATGGGTCAACTGTGTCAAATAGTATTAATTGTTGCTCTAGGCATCTTCTAGTGCAGAGTTATGTTGTCAAGCTGATGGCTGCTTTTGTGAATATGTATATTTCATGCAATTTTTTCTTCGATTGTATATTGTGAATGTCAGTTTAGCACTCCCGCTGTTACGCAATGGATGACATATCGCAATGGATGACGCAATGGGTGTTACGCAATTTAGCACTCCCGCTGTTACGCAATGGAAGACGCTTCACTTCACTTTAATTTTGTTAAAAGCCTCACACCCGAGGTTATTACATAAGGAGTTGGATTTACAAAAGGTTACATTATTTTAAAAAAAGATTAATATGTTAAGAGGCTGTCAGAGAACCACCTCCTACGGTCTACTAAGGATGTCTCGCTTGACGTTAAAGACGACTGGTGAGCTAAGGGGAGGGAAAAAAGGGGATACTGCAGGGCCCAACTCATCAAGCGCGTAAGCTATAACGCGAGCGCCAATATTAAACCATACGCAAAGCGACGTGGTCAGCTGATATCTTTCGCGTGGGAACCACATCCTTGCTTCCCGACAGGCGCTTCCTTTAAAAAAATGTTACACGCACGAAATGAAAAGGTGCGTAAATGAGGAAGAAAAAGAGGAAAACACGTACATATATACACTAAGGCAAAACAGAAACCCGAACGCGTTCGAAATAGGGAAAGCAAAAAAAAATCAAAATGAAAGCGCGGCCAGCGATCGCGGTCATAGCGTAAGTGTCCCATAAATGGCTTCTCCTCGGGCATAAAATATGGCTTTTCCTCCCCTGATCTCTCCTGGAACTCACTGATCTCCCTTCGATCTCCGGAAAGGAAGCCCCGCGCATCGCCAAAAGCACCTCACGCGCCTCCCCTCCACCCGCCTTTCGCTCCGCAACCATATATACCTTCCCCCAAATCCCTTCGTTCCCCATTCCAAGGTCCGAACGGTCCCGGAGCGCCATAAGCAGCTAGGGACGTTTCGCTATCACGTGTGTTCCCGGCGCTGTCGGGAAAAGAGGGGAGCGGGCTGATCGCCGCCGAAACGTCACCCATTACGGAGACCGTGGCGCCGAGCGAGTCCTGACCGAGCGATATCCGGGAAAGCGAAATAAGTATATAGGGAAGAAAAGGAAATAGAAATCCGGGACATTTGGGCGAAGCCAAAAAGCGTCGCGCGTCGCTAAGGCAGCCAAAAAGACTCCTACTGTAAGTCCGCTCATCTTTCGTTGACTCTCGTTGTCATCGTCGTATCACGAGAAGAAGAAAAAAAAACGTGACCCATGTGGACGCACTTTTCAGTAAGATCTCCCAGTATCCTAAACGAGACGCTGCAGCTATCAAAGTCACTATGACTCTTTACTACCCGTCTTCCCTTTCCCTACACTCCCTACGGTTATGAAAGTATGGCGTAATGTTTATCAAAGCTCTAACCGACAGCTATTTTGAACTTGCTGGACACGCATGTATTCCGGAAGATTGTACGTGCGTGGGAGAAGGGGAATCAGTAAGGCCTTGGCTAAGAGCTAGAACTGCTATAAAGAGGAGCAGATGCTAATGTATTCAAAAACGGATTCGCACGCACATTAGAAAACTATCTGTGAAATTATTGCAAGTAATAGAACAAGCATGTCAACGTCTATAGGGGACGAAGTACACAGTAACAAAGCAGCCAGTACTGCTATTACATAGGGTGTTTCAGACATCGAGCATCAAGGTATTTGGGAAGCATCAAGTGCGATAAACCTGATAATATGTGGTCACTAGCAAATTGACCACTGCCTTGTGAAATAAAAGAGTATGTTTTAATTGGTATATTCTCAGTACTGTCATCAACATTATCAAAAAGAGCATTGATTTTCTTTGATTGTCCTTGATTGAATTTGTCGCGGCTACCAAGTGATCATTACGGCCAGTAAAACGGGACAAAACTCCCACACGGACATCATGGACGACACTTTTGTAGCCACGGAATGTGTTACTGTGTATACCCGAAACGTAGCTCACACGTAAGAGCGGTATTTGAGGGTCCAGATGTGCACGTGTTTCTCAGTGCATCCAACTCGGGATTGGGGCTGAGGTGTATACAAAAATAATAAAAAAAAAACTCGCGCCGTATATCCGAGAACACGCGTGAAGTACCACACACTATGCGCTGGTCATACACAACTAAGCTTCAGGCCCCGAAAATTATACGGCCAAGCACGATTAAGGGGGCCCGGGATCGGGATGGCCCTTTCGCGCGGTTCGAGTGCTCCCCACATCCCTTATAGCCGTATGACGTCACACTCGTAGACTCGCCCCGCCCGTTTGGGTACTTTATGGACATCCCGCCACCCCCATCTGGGCAATCTCACTCCCTCAGCTGGATGGAAGAAGCTCGGTCGGAAGAGCGGTAAGTGTAGCGTGACGCCTGCATAGGCGCGAATTGGCACAACATGGCGGATGTGGCACGTACGTACACAATTTTACGTCGGGCGTCCGCCCCCTCAGGGTCGGTATATAACACCCTTCTTAATCACCTCCGCCCTGATAAGGTTCGTCCCAGTGTCACCGCTGTAATAACAGCCCACCGCCGCCACGGGGTGGCGACGACAAGTTTTTGTGCTTACAGTGTCACGTGGCGACGCCTCTGTTGTTCAAGTAGCCAGCAGGGTAAGCACGTGCGACACCGCCTGACTGCACTAGTGATCCAGTGATGTAAATACAGAGGGAAGCGGGGTCGCAAAGCAAGAGACAGCAAGTGTGTGATGGCCTGCAAAGCCGTTCGGACATCCTCGGGTGTCATCTCGGAGTAAAGCATAGCGCCAAGCCGTATCCATGTTCTTTGGCCACAACTGGCGTTTGCACCAATAAACACCACCGCCATCATAATCATCCGATAAGCGCAGAGGAGGAAGCTGCGACTGCTTTTCGCTATTTCCTAAGTGGACATTTACCTTACGTAATCTCACGTGGCCCTGCTGCTTGAGTTTTCTACATATTGTTTCTGTGGATTGTCCCCTGTATCTTATATTCACGTTGCATACCTGGGTTCTTGTCAAGCTCCCTTTGCGGAGAGAAGTTTGCAACTAACGCTGTCCTTCGTCAATGTAATGACGAAAATAAACTTGATCACAATACATGAACCCAGTCTCTATGATGGCTGGCCATGCAAAGTATTCTGAGTGCCTCTTTTATTGTTATAGTGCACCATATACCTCTTCTTGGCATACATATTTTCTTTTCCCCGTGTTATCATTAAGCGATGACGAATCAATAACTACGGGACAGAGAGTGCCTCTTAAGCATGAACTACGTTCGCATGTTAACACGTGGAATTGAAAAGCCAAAACGAATATGCAAACGTTGCCAGAGCAACGGAGAAGTACCGGCAAGCTTTGTGTCTACTGTAACGACAGCCGGGCGAACCCTCCACAGACTAAGCCAGAGTTTTCCGAGTAAACGGAGCAGACGCGACAAGCAGGGGACAGGGGAGAGGAACTCCATCCGACTCTCAACAACGCCACCGGAAAGAATTTCCTCTAGGTGGTGTTGCTCTCAAGCGCACATAGCGAGCGAGGGAGCGAACGGAAGTCATCTCAAACGCCTGGCTTGATCTGAACCGTCACCCCCGGAAGCTTTTCAAAAGATTTTCCGGGGGTGACGTCTGAACGCGCGGAAAACCCGCTCGTAAGACGCATACTCCCTACTAGAACCATAAACGCGCGCCTAACCATCGGGTGAAGCCAGGGGGCGCTCGTAGACGGGCAATATACGCGCACCAGAGGGCAGCAGCAGCCGGCGCCGCGCCTCACGGATCACTGTTAAAAGTAACATATGTCTCGCGCCGTGATTCGAATGCGTGCAGCGCTATATATACGAAGAATAGCTCACCAATACAATTCCGTCGTCAGAGTTCATGAATACTTGTGCTGTTGCATCAGCAGTGTTGGTCTTCAGAAATGACTCGCTATATTAAGAAACCGCACGGTTTTTCATGCAACACTGCTTGTTGGTGGGCAAATTGGTGCATACTCAGCGTGGAACAGCGCGTTTATAGACGGGTCAGACAGCTACAAGAAGCGCGCATACAAAAAAGCTGAGTGCAAGTGTACTGGCGAAGAGCTTGATATTGGGGGTGTTTCGCTGTGTTGGTGCCGCGACGCCCATATGTTTTCCTCATTTCTTGCGTGTCCCGTCTATATAGGCACGGGGTTACACACTCGGTTCTTGATGTATTTGCCTAAGACAACTGTAAGGTCAAAACAATCTTCTTTTTATCCTTGTTCTTTTTCATCATGAGCCTATTGACATAGATAGCGCCTTAGGGATCAGGTTAATGGAATCGGCAAAAAAGGAGTGGTTCAGACAATGACGTTTAGTCCAGCTGCCAAGAAAGAACAGCGTCCGTATATCTATGAGTAACGCAAGAACTTTAAAAAAAATTACTGGGTCCCTTTTGCACTCGCGCAGGACCACGTGAAAGCCATTTGCTTCTTTTTTTTTTAAAGTCGATTGCAGAGAACATGATCCACCCCTATCCCCCTGAAGGTTTCCCACTTCTAAACATGGGTTTGATGACATCATCGTGTGACGTAACGTTAAGCAACATCGTAATGGCATCCGTCATCATATGATGCCTGTGCCATCATCGACGTCAACAGCGAATTTCGGCGATATATGACGTTATTACGACGTCAAACGGTGACGTTATCGCGTGAAGACGATTTTCTTTAATCACTAGTGTTAACGCCGCCGACGCTGGACGCCCGCAGTATTTTTTTCGCGTTTAAGGATGCGTACAAGCCTTTCGCCGTAATAAATATGACAGCCTTCGAGCAGTTCCCGTACAGCCGCCTCAAGCAGTGCACGGTTCTTCAAAGCAGACGGGTAACCTTTCCCTTCTTTTTTGGGGGGGTGGAAGGGGGAGGGAGTTTGCAGCACACGACGCAACAGCGTATACACACATACGCGAGCGCGTCGCCGTAGCTCGCTGCTACAGCTACGGCTGTAAAACTACTCAACTCAGCAAGCCGTGCGCGACCCTCGGCTGCAGCTTTCCGTCGCCGGTTCAGCTGAGCCGCCCGTCTAGCGGGGGCGAGGAGCGCACATCGCCGCTCCAGCGAACCAGGCTTGCAAAGCAGCAACGACTGACAGCCGCCGCCGGTTTCTACGATCGCAAGCTTCCGAGGCCTCCTCGTCTCCTGCCCCGCAGCCCCAGGATGAGTTATGGCCGGGCCACGCGGTGCCGCTCCTAGACGCCAGCCTGCTGCTCTCTTTTACGCGTGCAGCACCGCTTTTGCAAGCGCCCGTCGAGAGGAGGCGCGACGGCGCTGGACCCCGGCTTTCATTGCTGCACTGTCGCGCATAGTACGGTGCAGTGCTGTGTGGGCTATTAGCGGTACACAAGCCTGCGTGTCGCGTGAGAACAAAGTGACGAAATTAGATACAGAGGCGAGAAAAAAAAAGAAGACAAGAAAGAGGTGAGGAACGTTGGTGGAATGTTACACAAATTGATGTCGTCAGTCTTAAGAATTGGGAAACCTGCAAGTGTTGAAGATTGGGCAAGTTGGTTCGTGATACTTGAACTGGCATAACGCATTACGGTAAAGAAGAAATTGCCGAGCAGACCGACACGAGTCTGTTCAGCCATTTTTCTTTACTGCAATGCGCTATAACAGTTCAAGTATTGGGAAACCTGCCTACACTGTGTGTTGAGGCAATCGGTGAGTCAATCCCTGCAAGATTCAGGAACTTTTTTTGAGCGAACGTGAAAAAAAAAATGGCAGTGGCTTAGCTCAGCTATGCCAGGATATACGTAGCGTTAGCAAAGGTTCAGCTGATTATTCTTAGCTTTCCAGATATCATGCTTACAGCTGTTCCAATGACACACACACACACACGGTATACGTATTATGTGGCACGTGCATATTTATTTTGCCGGGCAACTACTTCGGGATCCGATGAGTTAAGCTTCTCCGCTCTACTGCACCGTTGAGCAGCATTTGCACTCTCCTTCTCCATGGCTATACCACAGTGGCAAACGCCAGTCAGAGGCGCTATCAAGCGGCTCCAGCGCAGTGTCAGATGGCGACTGCACAGGGAAGGCGCGCGCGTCGGCGTCCATATGTCTACCAAGGCTATGACGGCACTCCTCTGGAAAGCGCACACCGGCGGCGGCGAGTCGCGTGCGGCCGAGTGCGAGGGAGGTGCCGGCTCCGGCGCGTGACACCACTGATCGTCTGCGCAGCGCATCGAATTGCGCGCACACCGGCGGCGGAGTATCATTGCGTATGCGCAGACCAGTGCCACGCGAAACTGGCTCAGCGAGGCCAGTGTAGCTAACACTACAAAATCAAGAAATAAAAAGAGCAAGAGACTAAACAGAGATTAGTTTGAAATCTTTTGCCGTTGTCTTAAGTCTAACGTTTTGCAGCCATACTGGGCAGCGATATTAATTACTTTTCAAGTAAGGCTTTTAAGTTAAAGTAACTTTCGAAGAATGTACGAAGCCTCCAGTTCTCTTGTACAGACTTCTAACCAGAACCTACATAAGTATTCTGAGTACGCAACTTGCACCATTCTCAAGAAGAAAAAAAAAAGAAGGCGATTCTTTGAGATGTCTCAGATGTATAAGTGCAGATTGCAACCTGCCCTTTCCTGCTCTTCTCGCATTGCGCAGTTCCAAATTCGAGATACAGCATTTGTTTTAGCTTTTGGGGGAAAATATTTATAGCCACACAAACTTCATGAACTGATTTCATTTCAATGAAATCAATTCGTCGACTGCATTCCGCCCTTCCTGCAATGTCCATTGCCTGCAATGAAAGCAGCCATTCTACAAGTATATCGCTAAATCGGCAGATAATTTTTCATTTCGTTTTATGCTTGATGTTTAATAGCAACCGCCGATTCGGGTGCCTTCTACAGACTATTTCACGAACGGGTTTCATTGCCGCCATGCTGGGCTTTTCGTATTTTTATCAGGGCCACGGTGAACGCGTGCATACACACGAAAACGGTTGCGTTTAGTGCATTCAACGTCTCTAGACTGTATCAACTGACGTCACGAGATAACAAAAACAATAAAAGATCCATTATGTTACAACGGACGAAAAGAAAAATACTAAGGCGCGCATACGAGAAATAGACTACTTTAAGGACGGTTCCGAGTACCACCATTTTGGGCGGTCAAACTTTGCGTTTCGTACTTTCACAACTGAACGAACAACGTCACGCTGGACGCATATGCATGAAAACAGTTGGGTTGGTGCATACGATATTTCACGGCCTTATTATTTCACATCGCAATGCACAAAAACAAGGAAACATCGGCCTAGCAACCCAAAATGGCGGCGACCAGATGTCTAACGGTAAATATCCAATAGGGAGGGCCGAACCTTTGTTTCTGTTCCCACGAGTCAGTCCTCTTATAGCTCATCGGAAGTCCACAAGTGCGATTTTCGCTGTCATGGAGGTTGACAGAAGGCCGACCGATGCACCTGTCTTTGTTGTTATCTATGTAGAGATTACATTATTTATCTTGAATTTCTCGAATTAAAAATGTTCAGTTGACAGCCAGCGCTGTGTCCGGTCGTATATGTGAGTCTTAGTAGATTTTTCCCTCGTTCTTGTCGCGCTGTGACGTAATGAATCAGTACCAACTAGCCCAGTCCACTGCACTCCAAAATAAGACATTCGTTCAACAGCCTAGCATAGCGGTATTTTTATGTTCAGAAAGCAAGAATGTCAACGCTCCTGCAACGCGACACACACTGTCGACAACGCCACCTTGCGCGCTCTAACCGCGCCGAGACTGGCAAGCTCGGTGCGGCAAGCTGCACCGGTCAAGTATATAAGACGAAGCCAGAGCCAAGCCACATGTCGAGCCGCCGCTCCCCCAGAAGACTTGCTCCTCACCCTGCTATAGAAGCGGACACAGTCGTCAAACGCGCATTGTATATGCATCAAAACGGAGCGGCTACGCGGGCGACACAAAGCGCGCCCGCCAGGTGGCGGTATACACAGCGGTGTATATACGAGGGAGTGCTGCATTGGTGCACGCACGGCCGCGGCGCGAAGGAACCCTTCGCGTGCCGCGCATAAATAAACTCGGGCACGCGGCCCATCACGCCACCGCAACTGCACGAAAGAGCCCACAGACGGCGCTCGAGCGACGCGGCAGCAAGACGTGAGGCTTTTGGGGCAAGAAGAGAAAAAAAAAAAGACCCAGTCTGCAGTCGACCTCAACATGACGCTTCGCGAGCGCATGTGCGGTGTAACTCTCACTTACGACCGTCTTCAAGTCACAGAACCTGACTCGTGCGCGCATACTTGAGAGTTGGAAAGACAGAGGCAAAGCAAGCGAGCTTTATCTTTGATTTCCCAACTCGATTGATTGACTGATACGAGGTGTTAACGTCCCGAAATAACCATATTATTATGAGAGACGCCGCAGTGGATGGCTCCGAAAATTTCGACCACCTGGGGTTCTTTAACGTGCACCCGAATCTGAGCACACGGGCCTACAACATTTCCACCTCCATCAAAAATGCAGCCGCCGCAGCCGGGATTCGATCTCGCGATCAGCAGCCGAGTACCTTAAGCCACTAGACCACCGCGGCGGGGCTTGATTTCCCAACTCCCAAAGAAGAATTGCGTACAGCAAAATCAGAAATTCTTGCGTGAAAGTTCGGTACATGCACACATTTATTGTATAACAGACTTAAATCAATAAAAAAATAAAGGCATAGGGCAGAAGCCAAAAGTTAGTTTTGATGATAACGAAAAGCCGATTAAGAAAAAATAATAATCTGGGAAACGGAAAATAAAGAAGCCAAACCAAAAAAAAATTATAAGCATATCCATGGAGCAAATTATGATGAGTGGGGGCGAAGCATCCGTCCGTTCGTCCGCTCCTATACCACACTAGAGCACGCATCGGACGGACGCTTCACCACACTCATCGTCCTTCACTCCATGAATATGCTGTTGATTTCTTTCAATAAGAGCGCCATTTATTCTTTTTAGTCGTCAATTATACGAAAATCACTAACACCATCTAGTGATATTATATTCAAGGAGATATAAACACAACGCCATCTAGTGAGTAATTCCTACAGTAGAGGTGGCTACATAGTACTATACTACTACTGAGGAAAAACGACCTCCCCCCCCCCCCCCGTGATGTTCCACGCAGAGAATTTTCCCTTCTGTGCAGGGAATCTTCCCAAGGTCACCGCCGACATCGAACCCGCGACCTTATGGTCAGCAGCCAAGCATCGCAACCGCCACACCACCGCGGCGGACTTGGGCCTCTTTCTCAAAAGCGCGCTTCGTAGCATATAACGCTAACCACGCCCTACACGAAGAAAAACAAGAAGAAGAAACGTTTCAGCTGCGGGCTCCTAACAACCCTAGACAACTGGCAGCCGAACTCGTCTGCAAGGTCCGGCCACTGCTGAGATGGCGGTCTTTCCCGCTCCGCGATGGGGTGCATCGTGCTGCATCATCCCCAGGGCGCGAACGATAAATAGAGAGAAAGAAAGAAAGGGCAACCCTGACTGCACGAAAGCGAGGCGGCGAAAAAACAGGGCGAGAACAAAGAACGAGACGGAGGGTGGAAAGACAACAGCAAGAGAAACACGCACGCATCACGCTTCGTTTAACGCCCCCAGCTTGTTTCCTCGCTCGCCCCCCATCACTTCTTCCTCCTCTTCCTCGGAAGCTAGAAGCCAAGTCGCCCCTTCCGGCCTCTGCGCAACTGACCACTTGGCAGGCCGTGCCGGGGAGCTCAATGTCGCGAGCCCCGTTGTAAATATCTCGGCTTGTCCCGACTACCGAGGCGGCAGCGCATTCTTCTCCGGATACACACACACAACCCTGGCCACGACGCAAGCGCGCAGTTCCGAACACGCGGGAGGCGAGAAGATGCATCCGAGTCGGATCGGAGAGGGTTGTACATCGGGGTTGACGTTGGAAAAAACGCCAGGTTAAATCATGCACGCGCGGCTTAACTCGACAAAGTGACCACAATGATGTTACTGTATATGGCTTCTTTAGGAGCCGTATACAATAACTCTGTTGCGGTAGCCATATATGGGTAAAGTTATTGTCACTGTGTATGCCTTTTTTCGAAGCCATGTACACTTGTGTTATTCTATGCGGCTACACAGCCATATAGAGTAACAGTAGTGTTACCCTTACGTTACGGCTACACAGCCATATAGAATAACACTACGGTTACAGTGTATGCCTCATCTACGAACCATATAAGGTAAAATACGTGTTACCGTAAATGGCTGTGTAGCCATAACACTAGTAGAGTTGGCTAAACCGTAACACTAGTAGTAGATGTACCACTACATGCAATAACTCCAGTGTTACTGTATATACGCTACTGTATAGCCATACGCAGTAACTTTAGTTGCCACGAGTGGAAAGTGTGCCTGTGAGGCAATTTGAGTGTCCATGAGGGGGTTAGGGACCGCGCCAAGGGCAATGGATGGGAAGAAATGGATAGGCGTAAATTTTTCAGGAGAAAACAAGGCGCCAGCGGGGGGGGGGCAGAGAGCGGAAACAGGATTTACCGATAATGTAGCGTGCATTTGAGGAGAGAAAACCACGTTGAGGGAGGGGGGAAGTGTCTTGGATATACCACGTAAGGAAGATAGTTTCCGGTCCATTATAGTAACTCAATGAGTGTCAACGGTCGGAAAGACGTTATGGGACTATGAGTGTGCTAATGCGGTTAATTAGGATTGATGAGGTGATTATAGCTGATGGAATTTGTGAGAATGGTAGGGCAAGGCATGGGCCGGTGCGCTTACGGCATCATTTGCAAATAAGCGTAGTCCCTAAATTAGTAAGGGCACAACAATCGTTTACAAATCCGCGACCTTCGGTTCAGCAACCGAGCACTATAACGGCTACACCACCGCTGCGGACTAAATTTGTAGAAGCAGCGGTATCAGATTATCACAGTCTCTAGCTATAAAATTCAATGACGCTTTCGGCGAACATATGCCAGCGTACTTAAGCTTCCTTTTTCTCGCTGTAAAAAAACAAAATCACGTGTGCTTGAGAAGAGCGTCAAAAATTATTCGCACTCTCCCCCCGAACCAAGTACTTTCGAGCAGAATGAAGTCGCATAAGCGACGAGTATATCGACAAAGCGCGCTGCCTCTGTTACGCCACAAAAGCCCAGTCGCGCGAGCGCCTATAAATCCCATCGTAACGTCTGCCACAGCGTGCTCGTGTAATCCGCTTTGCAAGAGTCCCCCTTCACCTTGACGACGTCTTCTTCAATAAATATGATCACTTCTATCGCTTTCGTCGCACTGAGGCGACAAGAAGGGCGACAGGCCGAGGTCCTTGAGGCGGGACAGACAATGCGAGACGGCGCAAGAAGACAAACCGCCTGGCACACCCTCAAGCCGCGAAGCCAACGCACGAGCCACCGCAGGTCCCTTTTCGACCGGCTTCGTCCCTTTCGACGCGCCGACATGCAAGCCGCACGGAGAAGGAACAACGGAGCTGGATTAAGAGGTTTCCCCCACCTTTTAGCCCTGCGAGTGTGCTCTCTATTCGGCGCACCCCACATTGTTGGGTGCAGGATGCCGGAAGCGCGCGTATTTCGAAAGTTGGATTACGGCGAAGATGAAAGAAAGGCTCGATGAACTTTTTGTCGATCCACCGCCCCAGCTAAGCGCTGCAGGTCAACGCACGCAGTGACAGAGAATGAGCGGTCGATAGCAATGTCGACGACGCTTCTGCTGGCGTCCGCAGCACTTTCTCTTTATCAATGAGTATGTGACGCTCGTGATAGCGCTGCAGTGATGCTGTGGGGAAGCCAAGCGAAGGACGGAGCACGTTGTAATTGAATGTGGAGACATCTACCCGGGTGTTTGGACACTAGCCTGCTTAAAGCTTTGGGCGTTAAGGACAACAATGGAAAGATGAACAAGTCATCGATAGAAATAAGTAAGATGCGGCTAGAGAATCGACCGCCGAACAGCATAGATAAGGGCAAAAAAAAAGTAGTTAGACAATTAAGGTCAGTCTCTCGAAAGGCGTAGAGAGTTGGGCTCCGTACTTACGGCCTTTTCCTTTCCACAGAAAGATTGACTTTATTGAAGTACACAAAATACTAGGCCACCGTAGTTTTTTTTTTTTTTGCGAACTTGGTGGCGCGCAGGTCACCACTCCTCTATAAACGGGACACTCATAGCATCTATCTATCCATCCATGTAGTCTGCAGACTTTGCGAAGTATGGAGCATTTCGAAAGGGCCTGCTGCAAGTGAAAGCGTACGCCGCGCTGCAAAAATACATTATGTGTGAGGGCGTTTTGTCGACGCATATCGATATACAGCAGCAGAGTTTCGACGTGTACCAGGCGATAAACTTTCAGTATGGTGTATCAGTGTAATTCAAACAAGGTTCAAATTTAGAAGAACATGGGGAAGCTTAAAACGATTAGGGCTCTTGAACACGAGGTGTTTTGTTGGAGCCAACGTTTCGGCCGAGCCCTTGACTCCCTGACGCAACTTCCTTCAAGAAGGCAAGGATTCACTGAGCATGAACAACTTCTTAGTCGAAAACGCGGACAGGAGCACGTGAAGAGAGTTCGCAAACCTTCACACCGGCGTGTTTGCTCTCTGGAAATGCTCACACACGGCGCTTTAGAACATTGTATAATTTTTCTACAGGCAAGCGTGGTTTTCTATACAGCGCATGCTTGCCACCACAACCACACCACAAAGAATGCATCAACGTGCGGACCTGGGAATGAGCCGATCGTATCGCTTGATCCAGAGGTCCCAGGATTGCACCGTATAGTGGATGCTCCTACGTATCCCTGCCACATTTACGAAAAGTCTGACGAAAAGCCTCGTTATACGCGTGCACGTGCTGCACACAACTACCTACACATCGACAAGAGTAGATGACTTGAGTGTACAAGCAGTGCTGCCACAGCTGTCCACATCTTCGGGCCGGCACCTCGTGAGGGTTGGGTGGTATGAACAGAGGCCAGGGATATACGTAGAGATGTCTTCGGGGCTTCTTAGTAAGGAAGGCTGCCGCCCATGCCCCAGCGGACGGGGGGTATATGCTATGGCCCAGCTGACTTGTAGACACAGCGAAAGGAGGGGGGGGGGGAGATGGTCGGTTCGATTCCATACACGGTCCAAAGACAATAAGGAGAGCAGCCCGAGAAATTGGGAGGCCGGTGGCCTGCAGAGAGAAAGAAGGGAGGAAGACATTCTTCACTTCATTGAAGGGGGAAGTCCCAATTTGCCGACGCCGCAAGAAACTTGCGAGGCCTCCTGATTAAGATCCCCCTCTTCTCACGAGGAGGTCGAAAAAGGGGGGTGCGCCCCCCTCCTACAGCGCAAACACGATTCGGGGGGGCGCTCCTTGGCTTCTTTGAAGGGCCACCTTTCTGGTCTCAACGATTTTCCTTTCCGGTTTATTTCTTGTATTTTGTTGACTTGCACTACAGGGCGTGAGATAACGCACCCGCCCAAAGCGTCTCTCCCCCGGCGAGGTAACGCAAGGCGATTTGTACACGCGCACACGTGCGAAACAATTTTAAAAAAATGCGCTGACCCCAACGGTCGCAGCGCTGCTGGAAGAACCAGCTTGCTACATTTTTATTAGCTACGACGTCCGAAAGACGTCTTCTGTGTTTACGTCATCATTAAAAGAGCACCGACATAATATTGCATCTTGTTTTTTTTTCCTGTTTCAATAAGCAAAAATAAAAGTAGTCATAACTATTAAAGCAGCACATAGCCGTGAGTAGCCAACATTAGAGAAAAATCTAGACAACACTAGCTCGTGCTTGCATCGTGAACTTGTTAGCAGCGCAACACTTGAAACACAGGACAGGGAAGGAGCAAAGAGAAAAAGAAAAGACGGCGCTTTGGGTGCAGCACTCTGCACCCAAAGAAAAGCAGCGCCGACGGGGCGACGGCCATCAGAGGGTCCCCGAAGTCTCTGCCGTCCTCTTTTGCTCCTTCCCTGTCCTGTGTTTCAAGTGTTGCGATGTTAACAAGTTCACGATGGATCCCAACCAACTGGCCCAACTTACCGTCTTTCGTGCTTGCAATTGGCGAGTAAACACGGCAGCTGGAAGCGAGTGATAAATCACCATCATAAATATAATTATAGAACGTGCGCGGCGTGATGGCTCGCAGGTGTTTTGCCAACCTCTCCTATATTTGCCTCTTTCATACGTACTTACCCTTCACAAGTAACGCGTAATCAAGTTAAATCAACTTAAGGTCTCCTCTGTTTAATCCCACTGCATTTAACCTTTTCTCTTAGACATCGTTAGCCGTTTAAAACTTTTCACTTCACGGTTATGTATCTCTCTCACGCTCTCTGTCTTTCGTCTTTCTAGTGATCATCTCTTGCAAGGCATGGCTGTCCGCCGTGGTCATGTAGCAGCCAGGGTGCTCGGCCGCTGCACCCGTAGGTCGCTCTCTTTCATCTCACCCATCCCCCTCCCATGCGCAGGATAGCAAACCGGCTGCCCATAGGCTGGTTAACCTCCCTGCCGTTCTTTTCCTCCTATTTTCCTTCCTTCCTTCGCGAGTTCGATGCCGGCCGCGGCGGTATGCATTTCCATAGGCAGACGAAACGCTAGAAAGCGTTGTCAACGCACGTCAAAGAGCACCACATGGTCGAAACTTCCCGAGCCCTCAACTACGGCGTCACCCATAATCACACCACGGTTTCGGGGCATTAGTCCCTAGATATCATTGCAAGGCACGGCCGCTCTTTCGTTTGAACCACCGGCATACAACTATTCCACGTGCGGCACGATTCTCGTGAACGACGAGCCTGCATACTTTTGCTGTAAAGTCGTGCAGAAGTGCCACGCGCCTACCGACAGCTTCGAGCGCATGGAAAATGCGAATTAGCAAAAAATAAATAAATAAACGAGCGAGGCGGAACACGTTGTCGGCGAGGAAGTTTCGGAAAACGCCCGTATATGTCAACAGAAACGGCCGTCGAGAGTCGTGCACGCTCTTGAATTCGAAGTTCGTTAGAAAAGAAGAGGCACTATCGTCTGCAGCCCTTGCGGGAAGCACGGCTCAGCGCCATGCACTTTTGAAGCTTGAAGCCGCACGGAGCTTGCGCTTGAGGACAGCTACAGAACTGTGTAGGAATAACCCGTTTGACACGCCGCATGTTATGGCTTCCACTTCGTGCTTCAGAAAAATGGCACGAAGGGGACCGACGGGAAAGTGGTCAAACGGATAAAGGAACGTCGACGAGGTGGAGACCAGGGCGACGGCCATCAGAGGGTCCCTGAGTCTCTGCCGTTTTGTTCACTGTTCCCGAGTCTTCGGCGTGCTTCGCGGTGTACTCGATGCGTCCGCGGTGCGATAACGGTATGCCACGACAGAAGAAAAAGCAAAAATTAAAAAAACGCTGTAACAAAATTCGGAACAGTCTCGGAAGTAGTCACTTGGAAGAACGCGCACCGGCAAGCGAAAAGTTGGAAGAGACG
This sequence comes from Rhipicephalus annulatus, assembly GCA_013436015.1. Classification (NCBI taxonomy): domain Eukaryota; kingdom Metazoa; phylum Arthropoda; class Arachnida; order Ixodida; family Ixodidae; genus Rhipicephalus; species Rhipicephalus annulatus. The sequence continues at coordinate 113,467 of WOVY01001378.1, read as the reverse complement.
AGGACAACGCGTCTTCGAACGCAAGGGAAAGAGCGAAATATGCGCGTATAAGGGGAAGACGCGAACGTCAAGCAGGTTTTGATAGATGTGGACAGGTGGTTAAGAATAAATATAGAGTTTTCAAAACTGCACGTGTTCAGTTACAACGATTGTTGAGAAGGATTTTAACTGCATCACAAAAACATGCATGGTCTTTTCTTTTGCTGATCGCTACTGAGAGCATCCACCCTATGATTGAGAGAAATAATAAATCTTTATTTCGGTGACGCATTTACTCTATGATTGAGAGAAAAAAAATATTTTTTTAAATTTCAGTGGCCACATTCTTTACGCCCGGAGGTCTGTGACCGCCTCAGTCTAAATAGGCATGAGCTTGAGCTGTTCGGCTAACCCTTTTCAGTCACTGTCGCCCGTCCTCGGGATTCGGACTTCTAGGCCGTGCCTCTCACTGGACCTCTGCATGCAGGCGATTATCGAATCGTTACTAATCTAGACTGTACCGCACAGAGGTCCCCCAATTCGGCCTCACTAACTGAGCAGCCCCTTCCGGCTGCTATTGTTATCAGAGCTGATTGGTGAAATTCGCTCGCAAAAAGTGGTCAGTCTACAAGTGAAACTGTACTTTTGACTCGAGTCGATCGCACGTGGAAGCGAATCACGTAACGTCACGCCCGTTTCTCAGTCAGTGCCGAGGGCAAAACAAAGAAGGCATCAGCTGTCGCGGGAACTTCCTTCCCACGCCACAGACGCCCCGGAGGAATCTGTGGACGGTTCCGAGAACAGCAACGTGACGCCCCGGAGGTGAGACCGAACGGCGAAAGAGAATGCCCATGCAGCTCCAATTCGCGGCCGGTCCCCGTCTTCTTCTAACCACAGAGAGGCATACAAGTAATAATAAAGAAAGACAAACAACGGGGGGAAGGAATCATAAACATTGGTCCACACGCACACAACCCATCGGCCTCGCCCTTCCTCTGCCCGCCACAGACGCATTGTGCCGGACTCAGCCAAGCCAAGGGCAAGCCAAGCCGCGAACCCGTGGGACATGAGAGCTCGCGTCGCACGGCTTGATGTCATTAGCCGACAAGGAGGGAAAAAGGGCTGGGACGGGGCAGACCTCGCCCGGAGATGGGCAGACCTCTGCCCGGAGATGGCCGCTGGCCATGCAACCACGGCCGGGGAGGCTCGGCATTTCGCGGTGCACTCCCGAAAAAAATTCGAATTCGAGAAAAAAAAAAAGACCCCGCACACAACACACTCTTGCTGGTTCTCAGCGATTCTCGACGGTATTTCTATCTCCAGTTTTTTTCGAGGTTCTGACCGTTCCCTTTTTCTGGCTGCAGTCCACGAATATATATTGCGTATGGGGTGTGCAGTTCATCTGCACGCGGCAATAACGACGACGATAATTATCCTCTGCGTACATTTTTGAAACAGGCCTGTAGAGAGATTCAAGTCTGGGCACAAGCATGGTATCGAACCAAACAAACTTACGTACGGTTAACATGTAATGCGTGTAAAATTAGGGAATACGGGGCTTCTTCGTTTACACATATGCGCTCGTTTTCATGCATGCATATCCGTTGACGCAAAGCTGTGAGAGCCAAGCAAATAACCTTGCATCTCTCTCCCCGATGTTATTACAATAATTGTTTTTTATGTTATACTTTAATATAATATGTCGATTATTACGTCCCAAAATCACGATGTGGTTACGAGCAACGCCGGAGCAGAGATAACTGAAAATTTTGACGCTCCGACGTTGTTTAACGTGCACAGACGTGGCAGAGTACACGGGTCTCTACCATTTCGCCTTCATCGTAATGCGAAAGCCGCTACCAGGATTCGAACCCGCGACCTTCCTTCCGGTCGGCAGCCGAGCATCCTATAGCCACTGATCCACCGAGGCGAACATACATGTTATACGTTATCTACAAAAATAGCTGTACTTCAATACTGCAACTCGACAACGCTTTCTTTGCCGTTGTTATTACAACTTAACCGTATATTGCAGGCGCAACGTAACACTACGGTCTCACCAGACCCGCAGTCAGAATTATTTTTACTAGTGCACTTGCTCAATGACCCCACCAAAAAAGAAAACCATATTCTTGTTATTCTCAGTAGAACGCCCCCCTCCATACAAAATTCTGGGGGGGGTGGTGAGGCTTGCCCCCCTCCCCTCTCCCAGGCTACGAGCCTGGTTCTCACGAAAGTGTTACTAGGGGGCTATCAATCGGTTCGCATCAACGACGGCTTTCGCGTAATAAGTCAAGTACTCCTTCTGCTGCCCCGTATAAGACACGAGTTTATTGTTACGTAAAAAAATTATGTGGCCACGCTTGCCCAATCGAGAGCTTCTCCGCGTCATTCACTGTTTTCCGATCGCGGACGAGAAGAGTGAAAAGTCTACTCAGTAATTCGCAGCGTAAGCTATCATGCATCAAAATGCAACGCATAAGGGCAATGCAGCAGCCTACATTATACAGTCATCATCATCATCATCATCATCATCAGCCTGACTACGTCCACTGCGGGACAAAGGCCTCTCCCATGATCCGCCAGTTAACCCGGTGTCATTATACAGTGTCATTGCCCAATTCAGCAGAGGCGCACGCGGGTCTGTAAATTACTGGGGCGGTTGTGCCGGCTTCCGTCAGTTCCCTTGTATATACGCAGGACGCGAAATGGGGGTACTTTTCCGCGCGAAGTTTCAAAGTATAAGCCTATGCTCACTTTACAGCCGTTCTCCAATTCCATCGCGTTGGCCCAACGTATTGCCACCACGTACCGCGTGCGTGCACATAGGATTACGTCACACACACTTACTCTTCCTCTAGCACAGGGCTCTTGCGTATAATGCACTGCTCAGAAGAGTCAGCACATGCAGCAGACCAAGAAGTCAAAAAGACAAAGCCGAAAGTGTCATATATCTTGCAGCGTCGCTTCATGAGCGTGCGGTCCATCAGCCCGTACGCAAAAAAAAAAAAAAAAAGAATCGACGCATTGCGTGCCGAGCGCTCGATTGCGTGGCCCCATGAACCGACAAAAAGAAATTCCTTCGGTGTATGTATACATGCGGAGTCCCATGACACGAACGACGCTCGACGCTGTACTATACAGGAATGGCGACGAATACTGACGCCGCCAAAATGGAGGACGACTGCTGCTCCGCAAACATGGCGGCTTGGAAAATCACCTATTCAAAGGGCCGTGCGGCCCCGCACACACACACGCACACGCAAGAAAATGAAGCTCTATAGCTCTTTCAATAGGACGACGATATATGCACGATCTCTTCTCCTCCCTGCGGCGTCGTCTTCTTCGCGGAGCAGACGACACCATTGATGCGGTCGTCTGGAACGACGAGCGTGATACGGCTGCGCCAATAGAAAGCTCTGGAACGGCGGGGCCGGCGCCGCCATAGGTCGTTTTGAGTTGCAGCGGCAACGTGACGCCAAAATGGCCTCCTCTTCTTCTTCTTCCTTGGCGCAATGTACTGTTCCATCAAGGTGACCTGACCGGTCAGCTATGCGTTTATAGCGTATATAAAAGAGTCGTAACGCTGGCCCAAACCGTCTTTCCAGCCACAGTGATTGTTTAGAAACTATACGTGGCGCTGCTGACTTCCTTGCGGGCCAAAAGCCAGAAAGAAACTTCGTAAACAGCTACGTGCGTGGCTGTATGCGTTGTGTGTTTATCGCTGTATACACCATAATAATTATATATACCCAGCACGTGGAGTAGCATGTCATGCGAGAAGCGAGACAAACACCTCCAGTTCTTCATTAAAATATATCTCTATATATGTGGCGCCTTTTGCAGCACCGTACGATAGCGGTTACGCCGTCATTTAGGAGCAGAGGTGGTCTCTTTACATTAATTCAGTCACGTCGCGTAAGCGCACTTTAGCAAATACTATATATCGGGCCGTATCCCCAAGAAATCGGCTTTACAGTATTGTCAAAACACTATAGGCCACTGTGTATTATTGAAAGAGGGGGGGGGGGGGCGTATAACGCCATTGTAAAGCTTGTTCTACGACTATTGCTTCGCGAAGAAGATTAGCGCATATGCGATCATTTAAAACTATAACGTACAGATAACAAATACACAAACATCAAAATACAGTGTTTACCTATCAACAACAACAACAATAATAATAACAATAACAACAACAACAACAACAACAACAGAAGACCAGTGCTTATTTGCACGTAATTTTGTCAAGCCTATAGCATTGCACTGACTGATGTATACACATACTTTACGAAAAAACATTTTTACAAAGCTAGCACTCCAATTTCATAGACACAGGGTGAATGATTGATTGATATGTGGTGTTTCACGTCCCAAAACCACCATACGATTATGAAAGACGCCGTAGTGGAACGCTCCGGAAATTTCGACCACCTGGGGTTCTTTAACGTGCACCCAAATCTGAGCACACGGGCCTACGGCATTGATTGATTGATATGTGGGGTTTAACGTCCCAAAACCACTATATGATTATGAGAGACGCCGTAGTGGAGGACTCCGGAAATTTAGACCACCCGGGGTTCTTTAACGTGCACCCAAATCTGAGCACACGGGCCTACAACATTTCCGCCTCCATCGGAAATGCAGCCGCCGCAGCCGGGATTCGATCCCACGACTGCGGGTCAGCAGCGCAGTACCTTAACCACTATAGACCACCGCGGCGGGGCTAGGCACAGGGTTAAGTCGGCAAGAAAGCTCATTAGCCAATGAAGTAACTTGCATAAGAGATTATTTCCGCCACTGTATGCAACTAAAAATAAAGACATCTATATGAGCACATCAAAGCAGTTGACGCGCGCAAACCACTTAGGTTGCATTAGAGGCACGCAGCGATATAGGCCGTTTAAACACACGCCCCTTAAAAGCTTTACGTCATCGCGTAATGGCGACTCAGCGGGAAAGTACCGAAGAAGACGACATCACGGACGCCTGTCGGGCTCTTAATTCCTGGCTTCTATCAAACATATCGTCGTCAAAAGAGTTGGCTGGACGCCTGTGTGCTCTCAATTTTCGAGCACCGCTTCCATGAAGCTTTCCGGGCGCGTACTGCACAAACAGCGGGCCACGCTTAACGGTAATAAACATAACAGCGTTTAAAAAGTAAACAAACAGTGACACTATACAAAACGACATAAAGAGTCATCACTAAGATGGCGGGAGAAAAAAGAAGAAAATAGCAATAACAATTTAAAAACTAACAGACAACGATTGTAGAGAGATGGCGTAAAGATTCATCTCTATAAGACGGCGCGAGAAAAAAAAACAAAAAAGAAAAGAAAGAGGAAAGCACCTAGTATAGGCAAGCTGATGAGACCACCAGAAACGATATTTTTGAGGCCTCTCGTGTATGTTTGTTTTCTTTTCCTTCTCGAATCTAACGACGAACGAAGCGTTGAATAGAGAATTAAAAAAAAAACAACTTCGGGACTCGCCGGCGGCAGCAATATCCGTGCTATATGGAGGCCGCGAAGCACGCACTTCTCTCGCAAAGTGCCTCTCTTCATCCATGGCCAGAACTGCAGCCGCCGCAGCGGGCGTTGAAGCGCGCAGCAGCGCCCCCCTCTACGATCGCTCTCCACCCATTGTCTCGATGCGCTCTTTCGAATAACGAGCTTTTAACGACTGGACCGATTCCAAACCGGCCACGGGCACACACACACAAGCAGCACACTGTTCCAGGGCACAAACGGGCGCGAAGTGCGAACTCTTCTCTCATTTTAGAAAGTAGGCGGCGCCGACCGCAGAAGTGGGGCCCGTATACGGCTCCTTTTTCTGCGCACTGTGTTCTCTTAGCTTCCCCGGAACAATACGTATTATTTTTCTCTCTGTGCTCAACGCAGTCCATCCGGTTCATATAGGGAAGAACTTGGAAGAGAACGATTGTAGATGAAAGGCGGTTTGGTAGCGTAGAGCAGATTCTTTCTGGGCGTTGCTGCAGCGAGTGCGGCGGAAGAACTATACGCAAAACCCGTAACGTTCCACACAATTGCCTCCGCAATTACACGGCGTGTGTGCGATGTTTAACACTGCGCGACGGATTTCCGTACAAACGGCACTGTATTGGGGGATACCGGTCGCTGCGATTACTATATACATCAGGCAGGGGAACGATGGGTACGGCCATTTATACGGTATTTGTTTATTCATTGCGATGGTGATTCGGACAATGGGATGGACTATGTGTGTTTCGTTCACCTGATCCATTTCGTGACAATTATCTAGACAGAGTGGGACTCGATCACGTTATCTGAACGCGACGGGACTCATTGTCCAACTGTAACATTAACAAATTTGGGGTTTAACATCCCAAAACCATCATTTGATTATGAGAGACAGCGTATAGTTCGGGGCTCCGGAAATTTCGACTACCTGGCGTTCCTTAACGTGCACCCAAACCTGAGCGCCCGGAACTACAGCATTTTCGCCTCAATCGAAAATGCAGCCGCCGAATCCGGGATTCGATCCCGCGACCTGCGAGTTAGCAGCTAAGTGTCTTAGCCACTGGACCGCCGCGGCGGGGTCATTGTCCCACTGTGTTCTGATAACAGCCGATAAGTGAAGAGAACGGAGCGAGTGCGTTCAGTGAGTGAGTGAGCTCAGTGAGCAAGTGAGTTAGTGAATAAGACAATCAAGACATGCCGAAGTATCCTTTGAATACCAGATAACGACGGCTTGGCAACATGGCGCGCAATTCAAGATATTCAAAAGATATATAGTTGGAAGAAATGTTGACTACGATACTTTCTAGGCACGATATGATACTCCTACGCGTAAGTACGGCCGGGTCCGGTGAGCCACTTTTGCTAAGATGTTTGTTATAACGCTCGCGACAGTCAGCCAATTAATTTTCTCTCCTTTTCCACAACTTTCCTTCCCCCCTTTCCCCATGCAGTGCAGAGATGCCTACCGGCCTCCTGGTAAATCTCCCGGCCTTTCTCCTTATTCTCTCTCTCTCTTCACGTATATAGATGCTTCGACGGTTTCGTGTATGCGGCTGGTGTGCCTTCGAGGCCACACATGCAGCGAAAGCGCGAAGAACGTGTGCGGAGCCATGTTTTGTGGGACGACTATAGAACAACACGTCGCACAAAACCTCCCACAAAACATGGCTCCACACACTGAGAACGTCACACTGAGAACCCGGCCGTTCGTGTTTTGAAGGTGCATATAGTAATAGAGGAACAGAGAAACCACTTTGTGCTCGCCTTAGCCGCGGCGCGGCACGCTTGTAGCTGCACCAAGCGGTTCATAAAAAAAAAAACGCACTACAGCTTTTATATTAGAACTAGAGACAAGAAAGAAAGAAAGAGAGAAAGAAAGAAAGAAAGAAGAAAGAAAGAAAGAAAGAAAGAAAGAAAGAAAGAAAGAAAGAAAGAAAGAAAGAAAGAAAGAAAGAAAGAAAGAAAGAAAGAAGCGAAGAAAGAAACTGAAAACCAGGGCACGTTGTGAAAGACGCACAAACTAACTCGGAACCAACAATGCAACGCGTTTGTCGAAAGGGTTACAGGAGAAGCACGGAAGCGTTTGCATCTATGCGCATGCTCAGAGAAAAGTGATGAAGTCCCAATGTGCGCAGGGATCTGTGGCCACGACTGTGCGCGCCTCTGTGTTGGAAAGAGAGCCAGCTAGACGGTTCGCGTGACCGAATTCGATGGCTGCGCTGCCAGAGCTAATCCAGGGTTTATCTTGGCACGCTTCGCGTGACGTTTAAATACACTTTCTCTCGGCTCTTTGACAACGCGCACACGGCTGAGCTGAATGAGTTGTCTGTTCGCAGAGTTGGTTTGAAACGGACGCTCGGAGCTTTCGCGAAGGGTCGCGATATATAGGCGGTCAATGACCTGCACAAGTTGAAGCTTGTACTATGTAGATAGAAGTTCGTCCAATTTGTCAGGAGCCTGGTTAATTAACTGCGCGAGAATCTCGAAAGAATTAAGTCTCCATGTACGGTTTAACGTGTAGAGCCATGAACTGGATATAAGGTGTATATGGGCTACGGAACAAAACATAAAAGGCTGAATCTCTTCACAGCTTAATCTCTCAGCCTGCAGTGTTTAAACAAAACGCATACAGCCGTACAGACTTACAATAAGAAAAGCGTGGGTTCACAGAAAGTTTTCAGCGGTGCGTTCTAGAAATGAATATTTTTTATCTTTCTTTATTTTTCGGGACAGTCGGGTCCTTAGAGTACTGTTATTTACCAGTGCAAGTATGTTTCGTGCGCTCGAAATAAATAAAATACGGCTTTTCGTGTATCTAAAATAACGCGTATAGGCTTCAGGAGATGAGCTGTAGAAGGGACAGGGGAATCAATTCTTGTACATAATAATCGGACTTTAACAGACGATACTTATAGCGCGAGAACAAAACGACGACACAGAGACAAGAAGGACACGAAGGACACGACGTTTTGTTCTCGCGCTATAACTATCGTCATGCCATACCAACTAGCCCAAGCTACCACACTTCCAAGTTACATTTCGCAGGCGGTAACTGAACACGGGACCGTAAGTGTAATGAGCTGAAACGGAACAGCGCGTAGTCATCAGCAGCCGCTAGAGGCGAAATCGTTACACAATTTTAAGCCGCAAAAAAAAAAACAAAAAACAAAAGACTGTTTTTCTAAGTTACGCACCCATTAAAGACATCCCTCTTGTTGTCGCCCACCGCATCACGGAAGTCTGCCTCGCTTTGAAACACGCCGCGGGTGTTTTCAATTACACGCCCAGACGTCTCTCATCTGTAATCGAGACTGCGACTCATTACGGCAGCTTCCAAATCGCGTTCGCTGTAGTCGTTTAGGTGACGCGCACGCTTAATTCCGCGCGTCGACTCCGTTTAAGTTGCACACACACAAAAAAAGAAAATGAAAGGAACACCGCTTTTGTTTCGGCGTTCAGATACTAAACGAACAACGCCATTCTCATTCCGCGATGTCTCGCAACTACGAAGAATCCATTTGTACGAATTTTCATTTCCGAATGTGCACCGCCCGTACACTCGCCCTAACTATAGCGATTATTCATACGGAATAGGAAGAACAATAGCCTATAGGCTATCACTCGCTTCCTTCCGGCCGCGAAAAAGGAAGGAACGACGAAGCATAATAAAGCTGCGGCCACGGGGCGGCAATCAGACGCAGCTGTCGCTGCGCTTATACGTTATATATAGATCAGCCCGATATGCCCGTCTCAATAGAATTCTTCGAAGAGGGCCGCCCGCGGCGGCTCATAAATATTAACCGCAACGGAACTGATGGGGAGGAAACAACAGTTTCCGGCAAATGAATTGCGGGCCGCGGATAAAAAAAACCCGCAGCCTCGACGATCGAACGACCCGTCGAACGCAAACGCCAGCGTCCGAGTGATATATTGTTGCGCGTTCAGTTGACTCAGTCCGCGGATAACTTCCGCGCGTTTTTTGAACTATAAAGGAGCGCTGACGCAAAACATCGACGGCAAGGTAATAGAGAGTTTTAGTACTGCGGAATGGTGCTACGTGCGCATCACGCAAGCGCCTTGCGTTACGTGGCGTCGTTTGCCACTAATCGGCTTTTAGTACGCCGTAGTACCCGCGTACGTAACGAGCGTGAAGCGTGTTGCGCCATCTGGTAGATCAAAATAGAAGTACGTGTTGTTGACAGCCAATGTGAGCCAATCCAAGTGTTATAGCCAGATTATGGCCATAGTTTAAGCCACAGAGCCGGTCGGTGCTTGCCCTCCATGCCGCCATTTTGCAAAACGAAGTCTCGCGCTTTCGCGAACTTGTTCGAGAGCGGCGCGATCAGCTCGTACGTACGCACGCACGCATCTCATGCGTGCGTACGTAGCGGCAGCGTACGTAACGCGATACGTGCGCGTTGCGGTCTGCGCATGCGCACTACGCAGAACGTGGCGTCTTTACGTACGCAACGCCACCACGTACGCAGCGTACTCAGTACTAAAACTCTCTATTGTTGCGCGTTCAGTTGACTCAGTCCGCGGATAACTCCCGCGCGTTTTGTGAACTATAAAGGAGCGCTGACGCAAAACATCGAAGGCGAGTTAATACAGAGTTTTAGTACTGCGTACGCTGCGTACGTGGCGGCGTTGCGTACGTAAGGACGCCACGTTCTGCGTAGTGCGCATGCGCAGACCGCAACGCGCACGTATCGCCTTACGTACGCAGCTGCTACGTACGCACGCATCAGACGCGTGCGTGCGTACGTATGAGGTGATCGCGCGTCTCTCGAACAAGTTCGCGAAAGCGCGAGACTTCGTTTTGCAAAATGGCGGCATCGAAGGCAAGCACCGACCGGCTCTGTGGCTTAAAATGTGGCCATAATCTGGCTATAACACTTGGATTGGCTCACATTGACTGTCAACAACACGTGCTTCTATTTTGATCTACCAGATGGCGCAACACGCTTCACGCTCGTTACGTACGCGGGTACTACCGAGTACTAAAAGCCGATTAGTGGCAAACGACGCCACGTAACGCAAGGCGCTTGCGTGATGCGTGCGTAGCACCATTCTGCAGTACTAAAGCTCTCTAATGAGTGAGATAGGTTTATGTGGAGATATACACGTCTACAAAATATCAAGAACAAAGATAGCTTAAACATATGTTTTTTTTTAATATTACTTTTAAAGTGCATGCCGCGAGACTGAGCGAGACAGAGCGGGTACCTCGCGACACCGACATCAGCGCGGTGTCAGTGTAAAGAGGTTCACGTCACAAGTTCTTGTCGGCTGGTCAGTGCGGTTGGACTCTCCAGGGCGACGCCGACGTCATAGTTTTGCGAGCTCACGTAAGCAACTGGTAAAAAAAAAAATATTTGACTAAGGGATTCGGGCACGTACGGCCCAGCGTCCCCTCACGACCCCCACTGCACCATGCATTCATGAGTTCATGTAGTTGCATGACGTGCATGGGCGGCCTGTGTTTACCTATAGCCTCCAGCAATTCTGCATATATATTTGTTGTTCGTTGAAACCGAAACTGTGTGTCTCAGTGCTCCATTAAACGGTAAAAAAAGAAAAAAACTGATATAAAGAACAATAACGGGAGAATTCATCGGTTAAAACGAACCAATTGTGTCAGCGCAAACGGAGTACGAAAGATATATACGTTTATAACCGTCATATCTGATGTAACAATGTTATGTTGCACGGGAGCCGCACTGCACGGAAGATTTACAGCAGTGATGTTCAAACGACTGCTCTCTAGTTACATTACCGATATGATTAAACCACTATAGCCTATCAGCGACATGGTTTCGTATATTTTATATATGTAAACGAGTTGACAGGTGTCTTCTGAAGTGAGCAACATGCTTGATCGTCGAATGCGGCCATTCTACCAGCGAATTTATAGTTCTCCATTCCTTTTATGACAACCTTGTTGCTATTCCATTCCTACAATTTCCGGCCCCTTCACCGGGCTACAGTGGATTGGCCGGTGAAGAAAATATTGCACACAAATGTCATGAGACACAACAAAATTTCAAGTTAGTTTACATGGACTGGGGCATTTCTTTATTTTTTATATTCATTAGGTATTCTTTGCCACCATTTTCAGCTGTAATATGTTTCAGCTAAATGATTTCATTAACACGGGGATGGGGTAAATATCAAAGCGCATCCAATAATGTAGAGAAAAAAATTTAGACAGCTTGCACAAGGGTGGAAGGCTGGACTAACAGCGTAGCTGGAGTCCAATGTAGTAAGTATACTCAGTCGGGGCATCGATGCGATTAGCTTAATTAGTCCGTCATGATTTCACCAAGCATGGCTTCGTCCGGCAAAAGGTAACCGATCAGAGCCTAATTAACAGCAACACAATCTGCATTTGTCTCAATCCAGCTTCGTATTCTGCACACATATACATACGACTTTTTGATCAGGGAGGGCCGGAATCGGCAGTTTAGGTTATAGGATTAAATGAGATAAGCTTAATTCATGTTTATTCGGATAAGATTACCCCGGCTTAACCCCCACACCTGTCTAAGCAAAGTACACTTAATTTGATTTAGCTTAATCCGGATTGGATTCGCAATTAGATTTCATTAATTGGTCATGCTTAGGATCAACTTGGCTAGACTTGCTTAATTAGGCTGAGCCACAGTTAGCTTGGCTCATTCAGGCTAAAGTAGGCTAAACTTGCCCATGCTGAATTTAGTTTAATTAAGCTCAGCTTAATTAGACCTAACGTAATTGAAATTCCCTCATTTAGAGTGACCATACCTATAGCCTATCATACTACACATGCTAAGCGCAGCTGTGACAGGTTGCTAGGCTACGCGAGATGCCATGTAAGATATGTTGTTCAGGATGATAGCTTTTGGTTGCCCGAAGCGCTCAAATCAAAAGATTCGCAGCTCCGCTGAAAGACTCCCGACTTGACATGCAAATACATGCATCAGTCATTCAGTAACCAGAGCCGATAAAACAATAACTTAAGCGTGCGAGACTCACAGAGTATGTTGAGCTGCGCCCCTTGGGACGCCAACGAGAAGCCGGAAGTGACGTTGGTGGCGATGCACCGGAACTCGCCCATGTCGAGGCTGGGGTCAACGCGGGTGAGCCTCAGGTCGGAGCCCTGCTGGAAGCGTCGGGTGGTGTTGCGCACCGGCTCGCCGTCCAGCGTCCAGTGGAAGGCGACCCGGTCGGAGTTGGAGACGCCGCAGCGCAGCGTGGCGCTCTCTCCCTTGCGCACCCGCACGTCGGCCGGCTGCGGGCTGAAGTAGAAGCTGTCCTGGCCGAGGACACCGCCAAGGACACACCAGGACAGCACAGCCAGCAGCAGCGACATGCGCCAGGAGGCTGCGACGAACAGGAACATTCGAAATCAGTCTGTGAACATAAGCATCGTCACAGTGTAAATGCGTGTCTACAGGATATGTCTGTACTGTGTAACCAGACGTGTGTACCAGACTTGTGACCATCACGTCAGCCACTGAGTTCACTGAGCCACTGAGACGATAAAAGAACGAGTTCTCGCTGTCAAACATACACACTGTTCCGAAAAAACACGCTTCCTGTATTTACGTCTGCATCGTACGCTCCAATGAAGACGAGTACGAGTTACTCTATTCGGTGAGTCCTGGTCTGCCACGTATATGACTCTTTCAAGAGACACGTCAACTGTCTTTCGTGTCCCAGGGCTCTCGAATGAGAGCATGATAAGCTGCGAGCACAGTTCAAGTGCGATGCGAGCAATGATCGCGTGCACCCTATGACGTAACGATGATGTCACAGATAACCAAAATTGGGGACATCAAATGTGACGTCATCATGATTGACACGAAGGAGTCACCACGTGACCTTGTAGCCTAGTTGAAATGTTCCGATCAAGCAGACAATGCTGACCAAGGTGATTTGCATCCGATCTCGGAGGCCATGGCAATACCACATTCAGTGCAGAAAGCTCTCGACGGGTGGCGCGAGAGCATCAACACATCGACGAAGAAGAAAAAGATGGCGACTTTCGCCTTCGGTGAACCCGTGAGTGTTTGCTGACTGACTTACTGCGCAAACAGGAATCGCAAGACTACCCGCCCCTTCTTCCACTGGTTCAGGCATTCAAAATCCTTACAGAAGCCAGTGACATCACCCCCGTCCCCCATTTCCTTCTTCCACAATGCATGAACAGTGAGCGCAGGTGCGACTATACGCGCAATTTCATAACACAACGCTCCCTTCCTCGTGTATCCACAGTATCCACCACAGAAATCGAAAGAAAAAAAAAAACCTCTTTACTCGGTGGATCCCACCGCATCACGAATAACAAAGCTAAAATAAACAGCGCAATTTTGACAGCCCTGAAGGCTACACTTCGCCTCATTAAAAACACTACCAGTATGTATATATATAACGGCCGCGTGGATCCCCGAGTAACACGCGCATGCGCACGGCCCGCACTGCCGATCCATGCACGTGGCGCAAAGTATACACATTTCTCCGCCGAGTGTTTATAAAACTGTCCTCTTGAGCCCGCAAGCAGGCAGAAGCCCCGCAACTTAGGTCGTATAATGTGTGTGCTACATAGACGCGTTTTACGTGCGGCATCAACAGAAAGGTCTTGTTTACGCTACCAGGGGGCGCTTCATACCCCTCTCCATCCATACTTCAGCCTTCCTTCTACCATCTTCGGCTCTTCCCTCCTAAGCACAGCGACTCTCTCCCACGTGGCTTGATATCCAGCGGCGGCCATTAAAGGGTCGCGAAACGAGCTCGCCAGTTGTAGCGAGCCCGACGGGGTGGCGCCCTTCCCTTTACAACTTTATATCGACCTCGAGGCTGCAGGGATTTATGGCCGCGTCATCCCCAACCCTTGGACGTCTATGTATAGACGTATACGCTCTTGTATACGCGAACGAAGAATATAAATAAACTGACACACTGCGTCGTCTGATATTAGACGATGACTCGATCGGCAAAAGGATTGGGGATACGAAACATATTGCCAACTTCGTGAACTACAGATCTATATAGTAGAGCATGTGTTTTGGTGGTATATGAGGGGGGAATAAAAAGAAGGGACCACCAAATGGATCGGCATGGACTGTTTTTGATAAGTAAACAAATAAACGAAGTGGCGACTGAAAGAGGGGTTTATGAAAGGCCCTGATCTGCATGTTTGGTGGTTTAAATTGCTAATCTGACGCGATCCATTCAACACCCTTACCGCCTCGGGTTAGACCACCTTTTCACTCTAATAGTAATTGTTGGGGTTTAAACGTCCCAGAATAACCAGACGATTTGATTATGAGAGGTGCTGTAGTGGAGGCTTCCGCAAATCTCGACCACCTAGGTTTCATTATCGTGCCCCTAAATCTAAGCACGCGACCCCCAAGCATTGCCCCCAAGCATTGCCGCCTCCACGGAAAATGCGGCTGCCGCGGCCTGGGATTCGATCCCGCGACCTGCGGGGCAGCAGTCGAGCACCTTGGCCACCAGACCGTGCACCATCATGTTTTCACTTTTTCTCTCTCTCTCTGACTAGATAGATAGATAGATAGATAGATAGATAGATAGATAGATAGATAGATAGATAGATAGATAGATAGATAGATAGATAGATAGATAGATAGATAGATAGATAGATAGATAGATAGATAGACAGACAGACAGACAGACAGATAGTTAGATAGATAGATAGATTTAAACAACAGAAAAAACTGGGCATCCTATCAGACGGTTAGAAGTATACGTTTATTACATTGTGCACACTCTTCTCATTTTTCTTTCTATTCTTTTTTGTTATCATCATTGCCGAAGAAATGAGTCTGCAGCCTCGTTCCAGTATTTGCCCGCTTTCTAGTGGAGCAGACGTTCACGCATAACCGACATGGCGATTAGCGGCGACGTATAATTGCGTCATGAAGTCAAGACGCCGCAGCATTCATAATTGCACTTTAGCTGCGGATGGTTGCACCTTTTGGGGTTCAGAAGCAGAAGCGATCCGTCCCCAACAGGCACGTTTCGGGGTTTCGGGTGACGGGCAACGACGTATAGCCAACCGCTATATCCAAAGTCAAGCCTCGTACACGGTTCGCCAGCCTTTAGACCCCAAACTATGCCAGACCTGCACCGTATAAGGATGCGTACAGAAGTCTCTCAAGCTAAGACAAGTAAAAAAAATCGCTTACAGCACGAAGCAAGCCAAAAAAAGCAAGGCTTAAAGGAAAGAAAAAAAATGTGGACTGAGGGTATACAGTGCAAGCTGCCAGACACGTGAGACGCTCCTGGCCACAAATCACGAAAACTCACAGCGTGCATGCAAGCCGGCTGCAGCGTCTCTGCGCGTGTACCACACTGTACTACGGGCCGCCCCTTCCATGAAAAGGAGTGCCGCTTCTCCCCCTGGCGGTTATTTATGAAAGCAGCGGTCTGCGTACGCGCCATGCCTCATGTCCGGTGTGCGGCAGTGCCGTGTTTACACAGACAGGAAAACGGACCCGATCCGCGCGCGTGTGTGTGTGTACACGGCACCCAGCGCGCTTTTCCGAGGCACATACGTCCCAAACACCGCACGGTACTCGCCAACCATACACTGCGAGGCATCCCCCTTTCCCTTACCGTTGCCGCCGCCTCCACACATCGATACACCGCGCTTGGGCTGTTTTCCAGCACTACATAGTACCCCCCCCCCCCCCGCCAAACACACGCATCATTATTGGCATCAGTTATACGAGACTGCAGAAGACGGAAAACATGACAGACGAAGCTAACGCTGTTTTTAGAAGAATCTCCCCTTCCCTACTACTCTCGGCACATACGCCTACACATAAATCGCTATCGACACTATAGGTATACACGAACGCCGAGGGAAAACATGACACCGTACAGTTGCTCCGCCTTGTAAAATGTTAGTATCGTGTCGGTCTGACTTGGCTGCAGAGACTTATGTGATGTGTACTTCATCTGGGATCTATAGCTATAGGAGCCGCGTATAAACGTTCCTGGGCCAGTGTATAACCGACAACGCAGCGTCTATTCGGATAGCCAGAACTGAAGCTGACGTGAAAAGGTATACGGACGATCAAGTGTGTGCTGTGTTCATAGTAAGTTGGCCTATATTTCTTATCCCATAAAGCACGTTCTACTTGAGCAGACTGTAGGCAGCCGATAGTGAACCAGAGGGCGCGACGAAGCTTTTCGGGCCACCTCAGCATTGTTGGTACCCACCGCCAGGGATACCAAAGAAATGAATCTCTCGCTAAACGCATTGAGACGCTGAAGTGTCAATGTCCTTTTTGGCGCGTTTCCAAAGAACGCTTCCTTAGCGCTTACATAATCAGCCGTGACACCCTGCTCACAACTAAAAAAGAAAATAATATGCACGTGCAAGTCCGGTTTTGCTGCGTAAACTGCATTGCGGTTTTGCTGCGTAGACCTCGTAAACTGCATTGCCGGGTGCCTATAGACAAACTTGAGTAACAAAAGCTTAGCAAACCGGAGATGAAATGCGAGAAGAAGCGACACCACATCGCTTTCATGCTCGCCGAGACGAAAGAAGAGCGCTTGATTGGGTGCTATAAAAGCTACTCATCCTACGAAAAGTATTTTTTGTCGGCCACGATACCGCCAAAGAGTCCATTTACAGCTAAGCCGGGGTTACATAAAGACACACTATAACGCTAATCAAGTTTCTGTACTGAGAAGCATGCGAACGAAAAGGCTCCGAGGATATGGATTTGAACGAGAGAAAAAAAAAAGCTCAGTTTCACCATGAGGAAAAAGTCATAAATGCAATAACAACGAATTGTAATATTATACGAAATTAGGCTAGCACCTAACTCATGACGATAGGATCTTGCGTTAACTCTACAAAACGCTGATGTAAACGAATACGGCCGCTAAGCGGTTTTCGAACACTCTCTTCACGTTGAGAGACTAGCAAGAAGGGTTTTCGAGCCGTATGAAGATTGCCTGCCGAGATAGCGCACACCCCAGCGATAGTAGCCATTAGGCCAAGTAGTAACGCGCAGCCAAACAATAAGATGTGAAATGACTAGAAGAAAAACAAGTAAGGATGAGGGGCAGCGCAATTCGGAACCATTCTCAAATCACGAACAATAGTTTACCACTATTCTTCAAGAGCAGATAACAGCTGCATCTTACTCGTATTTACCTATACACGGAGCAGAAACATGAAACCTAATGAAGTCGTTGACTGCGAATAGTTGGCGGTGCATACTTACGGTTAACAGAACGAAGACAACACACATAGGACAGGAAAATAGCCTGTCCCGTCTATTTCCCGTCAAACCTTCAGGAACGGGAATAATATTAACATCTGGGCACTGCACCCCAAAACCAGGATATGATTATGACAGGCTCCGTAGTGCATCTGGTGTTTCATTCACGTGCACTGAAATCGCACTGTATGCGTGGACCTCCACCATTTCGCCTCTATCGAAATGTGATCGCTGATTGATTGATTGATTTGTGGGGTTTAACGTCCCAAAACCACCATATGATTATGAGAGACGCCGTAGTGGAGGGCTCCGGAAATTTCGACCACCTGGGGTTCTTTAACGTGCGCCCAAATCTGAGCACACGGGCCTACAACATTTCCGCCTCCATCGGAAATGCAGCCGCCGCAGCCGGGATTCGAACCCGCGACGTGCGGGTCAGCAGCCGAGTACCTTAGCCACTAGACCACCGCGGTGGGGCCGAAATGTGATCGCGTCGAGGCAGGGACCAATCCTACGACATTCGTGTCAGCCCTCCATAAGCACAGCTGAACCGCGGCGGACAAATGGGACAAGGAGGAAGCAGAGCACGGGTGAGGTAACAAAAGGGTGTTAACGACGTCACAGCTGAAATCAAGAAAAAAAGAGGCCGACATATGGACCGGGCACGTAGCGCGTATATACAGGCAAAATAACCGCCGATTACTGAAAGTGACTGGACTGCAGCAAGAATACGGAAACGCGTGATGGAAGAAGGCGCGAAGTTAGGTGGGTATATAGATGTGATTGAGAAGTTCGCGGGTATAACGTGACAAGAGCAAACTAGCCAAAAGACAGGGTTGACTGGCAGAACAGGCATGGGAGAGGCCTTTGCCCTTCAGTAGGCGCAGTGGGGCTGATGACGATGATTATGTACACGTCCACCATGCATCACCCGCACGCATTAACGACGTATCTAACGCATCCCTTACGGCAAACGCAACCCAAAACCACCACCGCCACCACGGCACACGCGCCCTATTCTTTATGAAGGGTGGCCAGCCAACCCGTTAGCCGTACGGCCGGCAAACAGCGCACCGAGGTCAACGGCCAGTAAGCGAGAAGCGCGGGTCCTTCTCTACGGACGGGTCGAGGGGACCTGACCGGCGGGCAGGCAGGTATACAGGGCGACAAGGCGAAATGTATACGGACAAGCCACATACGCGCACACTCTCTCCCTATGACGCCGAACTTGCAGGGCCGAGCACTGACTGAGCAGGCATGCATGCATACGCAAGCAGCCAGAGGTGGGGAAGCGTGATATCAAACTCAGCGTGCGTGTACACATAATACGCTCCATCAGCAGATTAGGGCAGTGCGCGGCACCACGCTCTAAACAAATCGCCAGGGGGCGCGGCATCAGGCCGACCAGTGTCGTGCGCCAAGGCACACGCGAGCTGGCTTGGGGGCCAGATAGATGAGTGTGCCTTGCATGGGGAACAAAGAGAGGCAGAAAGCGAGGGTGCAGCTGAGAAGGGCTCTCACTGGAGGAGATACAAGATGGCGCCACGTTTGCGACCATACTTTCGAAAGAAGATGAACTTGGGCGAGCTGATATTCCTTATATTAGCCACATATAGCGCACTAAACGAACGAAACACCGAGGTATATAAAACGACGCGCACATCGCACCACTGGCGTAAATCTCGAAAAATTTACAAGGAGGGGCACACATCAGACCATGCACGGCGCGTCCACCTTGTTTTTATAGAAATGGTTTGTGATTTTGTTTACGTAAAATAATTAGGTCGTGCATTGAATTAAGGTGCAAAAAACGAACATGGGGTCCCAGCTATAGAGCAATTCATTCGATATGTTCAGCCTTCTTTGAGCCGGTCTAGCGGCTTTTGTAAATTTCGCACACACAGCTGAGCGGTACTGAACATGAATACACAGTAAAAAATAATTAGCGATAAAAACAAACGTTGAATGCGCTACACTTCACTGTCGAGCAATAATTCAATTATCATCGTCACCATCGACATCATCAGCCTGACTACGCCGACTGCAGAGCAAAGGCCTCTCCCATGATCCGCCAATCAACCCGGTCGTGTGCTTTCTGCTTGCAGGTTATTCCTGATGTTCTAAAGCGAAATTCTTTAGGGGGACATTTACAAAGAGTGTCCCCCTCCACACCGCGTGAGCACAAGTGAAATTAAGACACTCTGACGTTCCACCCTCTCGTGATTTACGCCAATGCACCGCACTAACCTTTAAGAAATGATTGTTTAGAAAAAATAATTTGACGATTTAGAGTACTTCGTACTCCTCTATGGGAGAGCATTAAGCCATCCTTTTATATGTGAAACAATTTGCGAAGCAGCAGAAGTAAACATGGAAACCAGGCAGTGGCGCACATCGGGGCATATGTAGAAGGATGAGAACGATCCATGATACATGCGACAGTTAAGATATGAAAGCGACCCTAACATCATGTACGGAGTTAGTATAACGGTGGAAGAGTAAAATAGTAATTGTTTCAAGATTACAAGGCACGCTAACTTTATATTCGTCAAGTCACCCATAGTGCCATATTTTAAAAATTCGGCAAATCCCACATACATTGGGGAATCGATTTTTATGCAAAGCATGCGGATGGAAAGTTAATGTATTTTGATGTTTTTATTGAGCGAGGTGCGTTATGCATTATGAAGTGGCCCTCAATATATGTACTAATCCACGCATACAAATACGTTTAAAAGCCGCATATGCTTTAAATTAGCAGTTGTGTGCAGTTGCATAACATATGATGGAGATGGTATTTTAGCGGTAATGCCGAGGGCGAATATGTTTATATAAGCACTACGAGACGGAAAACAATATTCGAGCATACTAAGACTCAGGCACACTCAATGAAATGTTCCATAACCGGAATATGAATTGCTAAGGTATATAACTGAACCGAACTGCAGACTAGGACTCACGGCTTCATGAGCGTATGAGCGAGTCTGAGAGAATGGGCTCATGAAGAAGTTTGCCGACCTATGACAATACTTACAAATTAGCATTATTTGACAATACATTGGTTTCCCAACATTAACCAACATTGGCAATCGCTGATATACTTTGATTAGACAACATTAGACAGTGCCAACCAGTGTGCTGAATATATAGTAATTTATTTCAGTCAGGCATATTCAGGTTATATACCGTTAAAGAATGTGCGTGCGTCATGCATACGCCGGCTATACACGGCGAAGTGCAAGGCCAAGGCGAGAGCGGGACAACGCTTCGAGAGCCTCAATACTTATCAAGTTATCAGACATCTCGAACGCTGCCTGCGTCCGCTTCAAGAGGACGAAGATAAGACCCCCGTGGAGGCGGCTCAACACGCCATTAGGTGCATAGCGGCGCTATTCATAGACGGAGAAGAGGCGTTGATTGAGGAGACGAGGCACTGCGGTCAGGTCTTACGGCCACTAAGAAACCCCGGCGCTGCATAGGCCAGCCAGTGCATCAATGAAGTGTACTTTATTAATGTGTCGGGCATAGAGAAAAGAAAGAAATCCTGTACCCGAAGTATAGACTGTATACGTGTTCAACTTCCCACGCAACTCAAGATCCCAGAAAAGTACTTCGCCTCTTTTTCTCAGCCACGCCAAATTTCGAAATGTATTCCGTATTCTTAGAGGGCATTAGCATTATTGATGAATTGTAAGGTGACTTACATCACCCCCAATAAACTCTAAAGCTTCATTTCATAGTTGCGCAACTGGGCTATTTATATCTTCCTCGCTTGGGAAATACGTCAACTGAAAACACGACGTCTTCGGCATGACATCATAAATGTGGGCGGCAGAGACCCAGCAACATATCGTCATTAAAGAGAGAGAGAGAGAGAGAGCAATAAACGCCAGAGACGACACCCAGTCCATATACACTTGCCTTAATTATACGTCCATTCACCGAATGATTGCCGCGAAGTTCTTACGCTCCCCCCAGTCTTCCACCTCTCTCTCTCTCTCTCTCTCTCTCTCTATTAGGTTCCATAAACTTTACAGCGTGGGCGGACCGGTACGTCTGCGCTATGTTTACACAGAGCGGTACGTATAGTGTATGAACTACAAGGTACGCGCAGGCAGCGCGGCAACGTCCAAAACTGCCCACCACGTGTAATTCACGCGCAATCAGGAGGCCCAGGTATATACACACGTGTCTCGACAGTGCCACGCGGTTCCCTTTCATACAAACATTATACAACACCGCTCCTGCCTTCTCTGCAGCGTCTATAAACTATACAAGGGAGGTCAGCGCTACACCCCGACCGACGCATGCCAAACAAAGCTGTAGGGCCGCTATGAATAGGCATAATAACACCCCGGCTGATAAGGGGAGGGGGGTCAGACGCCGGAAGCTGAGGAGATGCCACGCAACACGGGGCGCCGAGCGGCTTCCTTTGAAGAAAAGGTGTTTACTATACAACCAGGCGCTACGGCTTTCCTCCGCGAGATACGCGCTGGACAACTAGACGTTTTGGAAGGAAGTATGCAGACGCCAAGTGCGCGAGATCTTCGCCCATTTCTCCCGGCCCTTTGTCCCGTTACATTTCGAACAGCGCGGTGACAGTGAGTAGATTGTAACATAACTGCGGAAAGTGTGCGACCTCTGTTTTTCTGTTCGTTGTTTGTGTAACGGAGAAGCAGGTCTTAGTTTACCCTATGTTGTAGTCAATGTCGTAGTAGTAATATAGTAATAGTGGTAGCAGTATAGTAATTAGTTGTAGTAGTCGCAGTGGTAGTAGTACGCTAGTCATGCGACCAGATGATGGAGTACGAGTAAAGAAACGAAACAAATGATGATGATAATGATACGAATGAGCATGACCTTTTTGTACGAATTCATCATCACCATCATTACAGCTTCGCTGTTCCGACGGTTTTCGCAACGTCTTCCTGGCTGAAGTTTGAGTTATTTCCCAAACACACTTCCGCGTTGTCGGCGGTTTTCGGGCACTCATGTGACCTAAGCAAACACGTAACACGTGACGTAATCGTCGACCCTGGCTCTGGCAGAAAAGCGACGCTGACGGTATAGAAGAGAACCGCAAAGTGGCACAGCGCGTAAAAAAGGGATGACCCCGTTGTAAAGGCGACGGACACAGTCTCTTAAACAGAGATAAATATGCATTACCAGGCAGAACCTTGTCTTTCGTTCAAATCATACGTCGGTGGTATGACGTCACGAGTGACGTTTCCGGCTCAGGTTACATGACCTTTCCGCATGTGAAAGCGACAACTACAGCGCTCTAGCACTTCGGTGGAAACAGGCTCTACGACCACACACACGCATCATAATCACGCGCGGCCAAACTATATATGTGCACCACAGGACGAAGACCTGTCCCAATCATAACCAGACGAACCCATCGTTTTGAAATGCAATTGAGCTACAATGTAACGACGCGCACTTGAGACACTAGATTGAGTATCACGATTTGGGCGTCATTCAGCTGAGTTAAATAGCGAGTTTTAGAATAGCGCACCGCCAGCCCTTGCGGTGCGGTCGCGGCCATTGCGCATGCGTCGTAACGCGAGCAGCCGTTCGCATTCGCGGCCCGCCCGCAGAAAATCCGAAATAGCGGGCGGCCCGCAAACGCTGGTTTCGAGGCTATACACGGTGTCGCTGCGATAGTGCGTTGTGATTTGCAGGATGGCAAACGCTATTCTAAAGCTCATACGGCTCCCGCTATGCCGGCAACACCAGCAGCGCCTGCAAACTTTATTTGATTGATTGATATGTGGGGTTTAACGTCCCAAAACCACTATATGATTATGAGAGACGCCGTAGTGGAGGGCTCCGGAAATTTCGACCACCTGGGGTGCAAACTTTATTTCAAAACTCGCTAATAAGTAATTAATCGCAGTATAACAGATACACTGACGAGCACCACACGACGGCAAACCATATGTCGTTGGTTTCATTCAGGTTCAGTTAAACAACTTTCTTTCGTTCTACTTGCGTTTAAACTCGTTAATATACTCTCGTTAAAGGCTCCGCCTCAGTATAACACCCGCTGCACCAAATTACGGAACTCCAAAGCGTAACGTTGTCTTCGTACACGTTCCTCGCGCCAAACTGACCACTCGCTAACATCGACACGCAGATTCCCGGCGTCTTTAACCGCCGACACCACTCAGTTAACAAAGCGCGCTGGCGAAGCACTCCGAACCAGGCCTGTCTGTCAGTGCGTAATACACCTTAAGTACAGCACGCCGGTGTATAAGGCACTTGAATGCGTGACGCTTTACACCATGGCGCAGGTGTTCTGTTGGAGATAACGAGCGCGCAGTCGTTAGCTCAGCGCAGCGAGTTGCGTTTGAAGCGCACGTTTGATGAGATTACGCACTTATCTAGAGGACTGTAATAGGAAGTTCGCGCTGTGTGGAGAAACTATAGTTCCAGAGCAGCGAATGCACCCACTTTCGCGGCAACAGAGAATGCCGTATAAGAACGACGCGAGAATCGGCAGGCATTACAATAGAGACGCCTATATGACAACGCCGGAACCGTTTGTTTATTAAGTTACGTTGATTAGGAACGCTAGTACCGTACGGGTTTATTGTTCTCGTTCTATTTCTATTTCTATTTATTGATTCCTCAAAGGTCCCATAGGGACATTATATGAGGGGTGGGCATGACACGGCACTTGAAAGAAGGGTAACAACATGGTAACGGCAACAGACTATGTACAGAAGTTATGGCGGCACTTCTATATAAGAAGTGCGGCACAATACTAGAAAGGAGGGTTACAATATCGTAGCGACAGCAACAGAATGGGTACATTAATTATGGGGGCACTACAATGGCGTGTTTGCAACGAGATTGGTCCATGATGGTAGCAACTTCAGCAGGTAGGTCATTCCAGTCTCGGGATGTGCGTATGAAAAATGATTGTTGGAATGTATTAGTAGGGGGCACGTTCCGGATAGACTGCGTTGGCGTGGCTAATACGGGAAACACGGTGGGCTAGTTGGATGTACTGATTTCTGAGTTGTTGCGAGTGGAAGAATTTGTGGTAAAGACACAGTCGAGCTATTTTGCGGCGAGATTGAAGTGAAGGAATAGCATGAGTTCTCAATAGCATTATGTTACGAATCCATGGAAATCCCAGATCTTCGCGGCAGTGTCCGTGAGAGAGACGAGTCTGCTACGTTTGTGTCGTCTAGTGAGCTATCGTCTCACAGATTATTGTTAGTTAGTTAGCTATAACTGTACCACGCGCGCATAGTTTGAATTTAGACGCTGCAAGAAGAAGTGCAGCAGATGAGCGCGACGGAACTGCTATACTGTACCGTAAAAACTCTGCAGCAGTTCAGATAGATATTAAGTGCAAGTGTAAATCTAACACTTCATGTATGAGTTGTAAAAACCAAATCTGAAGAACAATAAATGCGACCAGACAGTACTACCGGTTAATCATTAGTACGCAACAATTTATTGAAGCAAGAGAGAGAAGAAGCGCTGCACACAGGACACGGCGCGAAATATCTGCAGACATTTGTGATATTAAGCTGTACGATTTTCGCGTTTTTTTTTTTGTCTTCGAAGAACGTATTATAAGTATATACTCAAAATGAACTGTAGTTCCATAACTGCGCTTTAGTAGGATTTTGAGCTGGGCTTGTTTAATTCTTCATCACTCTACAGGAAACCAGACCATTTATATTGACGTATAAGAAAAGTGAAACACTTAGCTGTCGTCGTGCTAAACTTACTCATCATTTGAATGCGAGTATTTTTTAATACTGTGACAATGGGCAGAATGACTAACGACTTTGCGTGCACCCAGTGATTGGTTCTCCGGCAACGACGCCACCAAGGAACTCATCGAGAGAGTTCGCGCCATTTTTCTTAACTAAGCTCGCAGCTTCTGCGGTGCGTCCGGAGATCAGCAAATCGAGTGCGTAGCAGATATTGCCACGGCTGCACGAGGTTTCACGGACCGCGTGCCGGGTAACACGTCATGCCAGGCGACCCCAGCCTCTATAGATGCACGTACTACGAGATATGCAAGCATCATTATCTCCCAAGAAGGGTGATTGATATTGATTGATATGTGGGGTTTAACGTCCCAAAACCACCATATGAATACGAGAGACGCCGTAGTGAAGGGCTCCGGAAATTTCGGCCACCTGGGGTTTTTTAACGTGCACCCAAATGTGAGCACACGGGGCTACAACGTTTCCGCCTCCATCGGAAATGCAGCCGCCGCAGCCGGGATTCGATCCCACGACCTGCGGGTCAGCAGCCCAGTCAGTACCTTAGCCACTAGACCACCGCGGCGGGGAAGAAGGGTGATATATACCCCTTCCGCACACTTCGCTGTGCAAGACCCAAGCTGCCACTCTCAGACTGTTCCGAACAAGCACCTATACTCGAGCCCCGCGGCACTGCACGCAATTTGAACTGTTTTGCGGGCGGGTTTCAGTGCCACCATATTGGCCTGTTAACCTTTGCGTTTTGCATATTTGAGAACAAAACGAACAGCGATGCGGTAGACGCTTACGCAACAAAACGGTTGGTTTGGAGCGTATTCTTTCGTGGCCTTACTATAATTGACGTCTCGATATAGAAGAACAAAAGAAAACAAAAAAGGGAACATGAGCATAACAGCTCAAGGTCGCGGCCTCCACATGTCTTGCGGCAAACAGTCTATACCCCGAACGGTTCCGAAGCCCGGACTGCCATTCGAGTGGTGTTTATGCAGCCTTCGAGCATGTCCTGTGGGGCTTTGTCGGCCCACCTTTCCAACAAGACGAAATGAAGATGCTTATGAAAGTGCATGACTTCCCCTTTCACATCCTGGCAGTCCAGAGAGACTGCGCGAAGGCGACCAGGTTTAACCTGACCATCCCCGACTGGGCCTAGCCAGGTGGCGTCGAGTTTACTGGCATCTATTGTGGACAAAATAGTTTTTTTTTCACTCACTCACTCCTTTACTGCGTGCTGGCGATCCGACGATGACTCAGTCTGTCCGATTAATATCCTCCCATAGATAGCATAGGCATATTCAGCTCACAAAAGGTCTTTCACCCCCACCGCACGTACACAGAACGCACACAGGGCAGCCATAATAGTTACGATCGCCGTATACCAGGAACGCACTGCTGCACTCTTGGCAGCCGCGGAGCGCGGTAGACTGATACGTACACACACTCACGTCCGATGCCGCGTGCATATAATAAAAGGCTTCTCATTAAGGAGCAACGCACTGCCGTACAGCGTTACGGTTCTTGCGGCTTGGTCTGTCTATAGCTCGGTAGTATTAAACGCCAGGAGGCTGCCCCCTAATAGGCCACCGGAGTTGACGACGTAAACAACGGAGGCCGTACGAAGAGATGCCACGCAGAACAAGGGGCGACCGGCCGGACGTGCACGTAGTGCTTCGTTATTGCGGCGACCGCACAACTGAGGCGGAAGCGGCCGCAAGATGGCGTGCGCTGTCTCGTATCAAGCCTTATACAACGCGTATTACTGAAGCGCGATTCAGCGAAGAAAAAGAACAACAAAAAAGACTCGTACCATATCCACGAGGTGAACGAGTGGGGCGAAGCGGACGCACAGACGGACTGACTAACGCTTCGCCCCACTCGTCAGCCTCCACTAAGTGGATATGCTGCGACACCGTTTCTATTGACATGCAGTGCAATGCAACTGGCCACTACGACGACTACGACGACACGGTACATATTGCCACGTTCCATTTCTGAAGTTTTTGTTATCGTCCCAAAACACCACACGATTCTCAGCGCAAACCGCGCCTGCAGTTTTCGAGAAGGTTCCGGACTGTAGTAGATCATTTCGATAAGATCACGCCCACTGTGCGAACGGTACAGATTGTTCTGGAACCTACGCCACCGCCAGCGATAACGCTAGAACATTTAAGAGTATAAATGCCAACGCGCTTCGCCGCTTGTCAGTTGTTGATCGAAGGCCGACGCTCCGTTCGCCGCTATCAGTCCGAGACTGCTATCTGTGCAAGACTATACTGCTGTAATTGGACTTTCCGTTTACCGTGCACAGGTTCGCCCAAATAAACAGTTAAATCCCAACACGAAGTCTCCTGTCTTCAGCCACGTCACGACCCCGTGACAATACACGACCCACGGCGTAAGGGGCCTCGTTCCTAAAAGGGCATGCTGTGAAGATGAAAAAAATAACGAAGCATGTTCTGAATGAATGTGAAAATACACACACAGATGGCACATTTGGGTTAAAGCCCACATGAATCCTTGGGTTTCATGGACAGTGATGGAAAGCTGAACACGGCCGCGATAGATTGATTGATTGATACGTGCATGGGTTGAACGTCCCAAAACCACCATATGATTATGAGAGACGCCGTAGTGGAGGGCTCTCAGAGACCCTATCTAAGGGTCTTTGAGAAGCATACGCGCGGCACAGTTTCGCGTAAAAGACCAGATCAATGCAATTCCCGTGAATGGCAGTGGGCCACACAAGTCGGGATCTTCCGACTCGTCGTTGGCGTTTCACAGCGATTTCCCGGGCACGGGCGACTCGAATCGACGACTCGCTTCAAGCGCACGCGTTCGGCATTACGCGCTCCTCGCTTCGCAGCCGTGTCTTCCTTCTCCAACCGATGATGACGTTGAAGCAACTGCATTTGATGCCGTTTGCAGTTATCTTCATGAAACAAAACAAATGCACCTCTAAATTTCTATTTGTATATTTGTTATTATAATATTAGTATAAGCACATTCTAAGCATCAATTTGAAACGCGTTCGAGAATACTGCACTTTCAGTTCAAGATATATATTACTATGTCTGGTCTAAATGGCAATATATATATATATATATATATATATATATATATATATATATATATATATATATATATATATATATATATATACATATATTGCTCTCTTTCTACATTTACGTGTGCTTTATCCTCCTCCTGTTAGGATTAGGTATCATTTGAAAGGCCTTCAATTTCATATCCTTTATTCTTGGCCAATCCACCTGAGTGGGCAAGAGCCATAGTGGAGGCATCATCATCATCATCATCAGCAGCAGCAGCAGCATCAACGCCAGCACCTGGGATAGGCGTAATGCTCGAGAGTTGCATTGTGTTACACTTCGTCCTAGTGGTATCGTTGCCACGAGAGATTCGACTTCGCTTACTTTCATCGCTAACAAGTCTCATCAAAGTGCACGCTCTGTGCATGATCACACACGCACACGTAGTTTATATATATATATATATATATATATATATATATATATATATATATATATATATATATATATATATATATATATATATATATATATATATATATATATATAGCGGAGAGAAAGCTCTGTCTCCGTCGAGCCAGCTCCACGCGATGTGAACGCCCTCACCAGGTACGCTCCTCCTTTCCCCTACCATCCGCTGGATGGATGAATGTATCCGGCTGTGCCCTTTAGATCGGGTAAGATCGGGCGGTGGCTCCCGCCACTTAGCCTTAAAGTTAAGTGCTACAACTAGGATTTATTTTCACTCGCGCCTTGATTGTAGCCACCAATCAGTTAGCCCCCTCCTGGTTATTTCTACCCGTTTAAAGTCTATTTTGCCTTCACTGTCCCTAAAACCCCGTGCTTTGAAAGATTCCGCGTCATTATCTTAAACTATAGGGTGGAACCCTTTACCGAACATTATGAAGTGTTCATCCGTTTCCGCCTCCTCTCCACACGCACTACATACCGTGGCTGTGCCTTCATATTTGGCTCGGTACGTCTTGGCCCGCAATAGTCCCGTTCTGGCCACGAACAGCAAAATACTACCCCGAGAATTATTGTAGATCTTTTCTTTTGCAATTTCCTGCTTAAAACTTCGGTAGGTCTCCAGTGACGATTTCGTAATCATTCCGATTTCCCACATGCCCCTCTCTGTTTCCTTAACTTTCTTCTTAACCGATGTTTCCTTTTGGCTTGGTATTCTGCTGTTGTCTAAATACTTACTTGACAATTTTCAAGTTCGCTCCCTCCATTTAGTATCAACATTATTCATGTACAAGTAGCTGAAAACTTTCCTAGGCCACGCTCCTCTCCCATTTTTCTCAATCGCTCCTCAAATTCTATCTTGCTGCTAGCTTCCCTGCACTCAAACGATGTCCATCCCATGTCACCCTGTACCCCCTGATTTGAAGTATTCCCGTGGGCTTTCAAAGCAGGTCTACCTATGCCACCTTGTTTTATTTCCAATATCGCTTGAACCTCTGATTTCATGCAGAAGACCGCATTGCCGAACGTCAGAACGCATTGCCGAACGGGACCATGACACCTTTCTAAATCTCTCTCACAACGTCACACCTATTGTAGTTCCACAGTGCCCTATATTCCTGTTACCCTTAGTCATTACGTATCTTTCGTTCTCCCTCGGGTACTCCGCCCCATTATAAGGGAGTTTTAGTGCTGGGTACCCAAGCAGCTTGCGTAACCAGGACGTTGGACTTGGGGCCCTCCCCATTTGGCTGCTAAACCTTTCCTTTTACCTAAAAAAAGATATTTATCTTCAAGGAGAAGCTCAATCATCCGAAAATGATTTTTTACACTAGCTACAGGTCTCGCACATAGAAAAGGTTTCACAGCTTGAGGGTGCGGTATAGCACTATCGAAGCTTCGTGCCTCCTACTGCGAAGGCGACGAGTTTTCGATTCGCACATTTATTTAACTTAACACACTTCAGAAAATATGAAGCCAAGGAAACGAATACTAAACCGAGATATTAACAAAATAAAGAGAATAATCTCCGCAAAGAACCCCAGCCGGAGTCCCAGCCTTGGTCGACTTGTGCTCCTTGGTGCTAGACTTCTGAAGCCAGCCGCTTAGCACTCTGGGCACGCTTTGGACCCGCTGAGATGCATCACTGGCCTCGGACATCCAAGGCAATGACTGCCGACGCCAACTGGACACGGCCGACGGCACAATGGAGCTTAGAGGTCGCGAGGCAAAGAAGCTCCGCTGTTCAACGCAAGGCGAACAACACTCCGGAAGTTGCTCGTCATCGTCGTCTCGTCTTCATCGCAGCAGAGAAGCGAACCACCAGTGTCCCTCTCACGCTTCCAGCTTACGAACTTCAACAGCGACGACAACTCTCCCGTCTGGTGTGCCAGGTCCCGGCCGACGCGATTTACGTGCTGATCGACGCCTGTGTCACGCCAACGCTACGACAACATCGACGCAGGACAACGTCAATGCCGGGACAGCGAGCTGGACTCCTGCGTAACGTGGCCTGTGCGATCGGTGACCTTCGGTGGCACACCAGGAGTCTCGGAGCCTCGCTGCATGTAGGGTCAGTAATGACAGCCGCGACGAGACGATCCGACGACGCCGAGCGAGCAGCACCGCTTGCCTCGGCAATTACGAATAGCTCTGGTGGTCGCGAGTATGGTCCGTGAAAAGGCAAGCGTCGTCCGATAGGCCAGCCTGCTCCGAAGGGTAGCATGAAGTGCCCTCGCAGAGCTCTGCAACGTTCTTCTTCGGCGTCTTCGGTTAAAAAAGCGTTGGAACTCTGACGTGGCGCTTCAAATGCATGGTTCATGCTCCAGAAGTCACCAGCGACGCCGCAGCAGTTCACGGAGTTGTACCAAGGAACGCTGTCATGGTCGTGACTGGAACCACCACGGATAGTGTTGAACGGTTGGCTGATTGGTTGGTTCCTCAACGTCTTGGCGGCGAGATGGCATGTGTCCAACGGCCGTTCTGTGCCCGAGCACCGCTTCTCCTCTTCATCTGTTTCGAAGAAGCGCTGTACCGAAGCAGTAAAAGTCACGGCGCAGGTGTCTTCTGACTGCTTGCCCAGGGACTCGTCTCGCTCAACCTTCATCACCGGATCCTGAAGATGGACCCAGACGGTATCTATTTCGATGCCCACCGACTCGAATGGCGGACAGAACGACGTGGGCTTGCCACGGCTTTGTGAAGTCACGTTCTGCTCGTGCTGCGCGCTCTCACGTGCAATAGCGTCACGAGCGTTAACGTCTTCTTTGTTTTCTCCTCATTATGGGTGGGCAAAACGCGATGCTGGAGATTAGTGGTATTAAACATCTATTTACCATATTTTGTTGTGCATTCGTAACAGCTTTGCTATGCAGCCTGCGATTCGAAATGGCTGGCAGGCTGTCTATCGTGGTGTTAAATACACAGATAGCCTTGAGTGGGTAAGCTCCAATGCTATATATACTCCGTTTTCTACACCAAGTGCAACGCTGTGGAAGCTATGCAAGAGGTTCGGTCAGCAATATGTGTGACCACGCACGTCTAGTTTTTCGCTTTCGTCGTTGTGAACGCTTGTGCGAGACGCACGCGAACGCACGGCGTCACGAAAGGCTTCGAATAAAACATCAAGAAATGAGAACACAGATACGCAAAGTACGGTACGAAGAACTTTATGTGCCAGAAAAGTGCCGCTCCTTAGGCCGGAACAACTTACAGACATCCGTGTAGGCATCGTGCAGTCGAGTTTTCCCGTGCGACTGCAGCGCCGATCAGAACGCAATGCCTAGCGGAGAAAAAACGCAATAATAGGTTGGGTTCGGTCAAAATAGAACGCGATGCCAGCGTCTCCCTGCCCGCGTGAGTGGCCGGATTGCAGCAGGTATACACGAGGACGAGTGCTCACGTCTAAGGTCCCTAGATGAAAACATCTAGGGACCTTACTCACGTCTGTTTTCTGCGTGCCCCCAACGGCCAACGTCGGCGAATTTAGGATGGGCCATTGCCAGCAACGCAGCTCCCTTTGATTAGCGGACATTGCTTATAACGAGGCATCTTTATCTCCGACGCACGAAGCATCTTGATTGATTACTTCGCTCCAAGAGGAAAAGAAATCATGTCTGAAAAATAAACTGAACCCGTATCTGCATGTTTCACTGGCTTTTGCGGGCGTTGCCAGGGTTAGCGAAGCCGATCGCGTTCACGAATGGCGACATCAACACCAACGAAGCGCCAGCCAGGGAAGCCGAACGCAAGCGTAAGCAGTGGTAGACCAGCGTCACCGACGAGGTGTCGCTGGTCCGGGTTAACGCCCTTCGCACCGCTGCTGCTTCGCATTCCATCAGGGTTCCCTTCGGGGAGACGGTCCATAGTTTTTAGGGGCGAAGCTCCTTAAGGAATGGGTCGGTCCATCTTCCGTAGTTGTACATAGCCACCGCGATGCGAGATGGCGGTAGTTGGAGTGTTCATGCACAGACGAACGCATAAACGGACGGACAGACTAGCGGACGGACAGGTGGATGGACGGACGCGCGGAGCGGATATGTGCCACAGGTGATGCGAGATGACGGTACTTGAAGTGTTGACTAGATGGACGCACGGACGGACGGACAGACTAGAAGACGGACGGATGGACGGACGCGCGGACGTACCGACGGAGGGACGCACGGCAGGCGGGCGGACGCATGAACGGACGCACGGATGGTCACGCGGACAGACGGAAGCAACAACGAACGGACGGACGGAAGCACGGACGGCATGACGGACGCTTTGCCCCACTCGACATCCTTCACTCCGTGGATATGCTGTGATTTTTAAAGACGATAGTGATTCTTGGGGACCTTAGACGCAAAAATTTTGGTCTGTCTGTCTGTCTGTCTGTCTGTCTGTACATTTGTCTGTTTGTCCACTCTTAATGGTACTCTAAACGGCACCAAAGTGACCAAACGGCTGAGCCCATCCACAGCGCCCACCAATATTACTCAAGATCCGGCGTTTATGCTTGTGCGATTGTCAATTAAAAAGCAGTTATTGCGCATACCTCAGGCCCCAAAACCAACAGCGCGTTAATATATAGTACGTCTGTGTATTTTTTTACAAAAAAAAGGCATACATAAGTAATTTTAAGGGTCGTAGCATTTATAACGCAGCGCTGGCAATGCAACGCTTGCACGAAACGGCAAGTGTTTCCAACGCTTTGCTAAGAAGACACGGTGGTGGCACCTACCCGTCACCCTGCGTTCTACACTTTATCACCTACGAGACTGGCGCGCACGGCGCGCGCCCCGTTTTCCTGGATAACTGCCAGATAGAACTCTTGTCTCACGTGTGACGTGACTTGATGGGCTCGTTCGCCTCCGCTGCACGCTAGAGGCACTTTAACGCAGCGCCTCCAGAATACCACTCACGAATTTTCTTGCGCAGAACATCAAATAAACGTTTGGTTCACTCTCTCCAGACACAAGACTATCATCTTTCGATGACATTAGCGTTGTAACATGCAGATACGGGGCCAATTTTTTAAAATCGATAGTGCGCACAAGTATGAAGGCAGAAACTGGGGCAATGATATTGGTGGGCGCTAGGTGTGGTCAGATTTTTGGAATTACGTGAAAGTAGAATAAAAGGCAAAGAGACAAGCCGTTTCGGGTGAGAAACAGACGAATATTTTTGCGTCGTAGTATCCGAAGAAAGACCATATCGTCTTTAAAAAAAAATCAAGCTGCCAACGACCCACTAATTATAGATCCCACCTGCGTAACAGGGTTTCCGCAGAGTACATGCTTGCGAAGTGTTGGAAAACTATATCGCCCTCTCCCAAACCTCGGACACACTCTTTTGGCCGAAACAACAACAACCACAAAGAGAATGGGAAGCAAGATAAAAGGTAAACCAAAGATCCTGGCGAGTGCAGAAGACTCCGAAGCAGACAAAAAATAATAAAATAGTCATAACAAGTGAGCCACGCAGGGGCAGGCGATGCTTGCGCAGAAGGCAGTGCCAGTAAAGCTGGCAAAGTGAACAAACTACAGGAAAACGAGCTCAGAAAGAAAATCAATCGTGTGTTTGTAGTAAGCTAGTTTGCGTTTTATTGTACTCTTGTGACTCTATTTCCTTCTTTGTGTAGTTCAATTTTAAAATATTTTTTGTTTTATTATTGTTTGACTCATATTATTTCTTCTGATTATTTAAGATTATGCGGTAAGAATATTGACCTTATATTTATTCTAATGTATTTAGTAGCTGTATGGTGTTTAGTTTGCGTGTTATCTGGTTCTATTAATCATTTTATGTACCTGTATGTGTTATAGCCCCCCCCCCCCTATGTAATACCCTCCTGTGCCATCCTGTCAGAGGCCGGCATGGATAATAGGCGTAGAGTGTATACACAACACGGAGAGTGAAAGCAAAAGAAACCACCAATGAAAAAAAAGAGAGAAAGGGGTTGTAATAGCAACACGGTGCTTCCAAGAGCCAATGCCCATTCTAAATAAAAAGAGACGGAGATGGTCCCGAAGTTGTGAGAAAATGACGCACATTGCACAGTGAACACTCTTACAACTCGCGCGAACACATTTGTAGGGCGAAGACTTTTCTATAAAGCGTAATGTACAATACGCGACTGCAGGATCGACGCGAGGAAACCGGTTCCACAAAAGGCGCTGACGACCGACAACCATGCCATTATTCGCACCGTTTGACCCCCTCCCGCACCACGCCCCCGTTTCTCTATTTTTCCTTCTTTTATTTCGTTTCATCATTCGTAAGGGGCCGTCAAACGCTGGTTCGTTCGTTGCACCAATGCTGTGCATCACAGTACTTGAAAGGAACGCAGACTAACCGGTACACTGTGGCATAGCTAAAGTCCCGAGATTTTTCCCGTGTTGGAAAATCTAGGGACTTTCGGTATGGCATCCCAACAGAGGAGTCCGTGACACTGTTTTGGCCGATGAAGAACAACGGGAATCTAAACGGAACGCTTCTTACCCAATTTACGCTGGTTTTCACGTATTTATTTTGCTATGCCATTTTTGGGTATTTGTCTCATACACCAGCAGCTACACATCCTTCATAACCCAGCTTATATTGTGGTTATAAGAGGGAAAAGAAGTGAAAAGTGAGCCCCGTAACTGTCTGCATCAGCGTGCGACACCTCAACAGTAGCTCTCAAGGAATGGTTGTGAGAAGGGAATAAAATGATATGATTAAAGGTAGAGAGGGGGAGAGAGAGAGAGATGCGCTATGACAGCGAGCGACGACATAAGAGAGGTAGGAGAGATGGGAACGATGGAAACACGGTCACAGGAGTCCGAGGACGGGGCACCACTTGCGAGAGCTCTTGTCGGCGACAGGAGGTGGCGTAGGACCAACCCAGTCGGCCAGAGCTGCGCTGTCGTCGGAGATCGCGAGGGCACAACCGGTCGGCACGGAATCCAGCGAGCGACTTTCTAGACGAGACCGACACACACAAGGGTGTGCTTTACCACGTTTCTAAACAGGAAACCACCACCACAACAAAAAAGATTGGTACCCGTACGGTATGCAGTGGAGCGCGCCATTGCGAAAAGATGTGTTATCGTACAGACTCGGGAGTAAGCGCCACATGCTCTGCTGATCCGCGGGTCACCGGATCAACTCCCGCCCCGCTGCGGTGGTCTGGTAGCTAAGGTACTCGGCTGCCGACCCGCAGGTCACGGGATCGAATCCCGGCTGCAGCGGCTGCATTTCCGATGGAGGCGGAAATGTTGTAGGCCCGTGTGCTCTGATTTGGGTGCACGTTAAAGAACCCCAGGTGGTCGAAATTTCCGGAGCCTTCCACTACGGCGTCTCTTATAATCACATGGTGGTTTTGGGACGTTAAACCCCACAAATCAATCAACCGGATCAACTCCCGGCCGCGGTAGCCACCTTTACGATGACGGCAAAAGTGCTAGAGGTATCGTGTACTACCTTAAATTTAGGAGCGCGTTAAAACAGCCCCCCCCCCCTGGTGGTTAAAATTTCCGCAGCCCTCGAACTATGGCGTCTCAATAGAGGAGGGCTGCGTTATATCATTCGGAAAGCAAATGTTTTAATATTTTCTACCATTACGGCGTTCAGCTCGCCAGCAAGCGCACCGACAAAATTATCTTCCGAGCCTATATACTCAACAAACGGGGCGTTGTTTTTCTTGAGTTGCGTCCGAATATACGAGCTTTGAACACCGGTCGGAACATCGTGCTCTAAATACCCATCCCTTAAAATTCTCGTGTCTCTAATTTCATTGTTCCTTCTGTTTTTTTTTCTTCCCCCTCCTCCTCCTCCTCTGTTTTCTTTTCGGCTGAATTATACTAGCACGCTCAATAGTGAAATTGCATTTTTTTTTTTCTATTGGGCTGCCGGGTTGGGAACGCTGCCCTTACACGGGTGCATACGGTACAGAAGCGAACGAAAGAACCCCAGAAGACGGTAGCGGGTAGCCGACAATGTCTGTAGGGGACCACAGAAAAGCGATTTTGCAATGCTGTTCATGCATAGATAAAAAAATGGATAAAATCGTAAAATGGGGGTGAAAGTGAGGAATCTGTAACAATCGCGACAAAAACCGACCGGCACGAAGGTCTTTTGTGCAAGTGGTCGGGTGTTTTTTTTTTTTGTGTGTGTCATCGGTCTTTTCTTTGGTTGCGGTTGTTAAACTGACTTCGATGGATACGCGGTGTTCTGTGTTAACAGAATCGTCTCTGCGTGGAATCGGTGAAAAGCGGATGGTTCGAAAGCGGTACCCATTTTTTTTTTTTTACTCGCTTGCTGGATTCCATGCCGACCGGTTGTGCCCGCGCGATCTCCGGCGTCAGCGTAGCTCTGGCTGACTGGGCTCGCCCTATCACCTCCTGACGCTGACGACCTTCGACGACAGTGTAGCTCTGACCGACTGGACTTGCTCTACGCCATCTACTGACGCCGAGAAGAGCTCTCGCAAGTGGTGCCCCGTGCTCGGACTCCTGTGACCGTGTTTCCATCTTTCCTATCTCTCCTATCCCCTCAGTTTGTTGTCGCTCCTTCTGGCTTACCACCTCACGTCTCTTCCTCTTTTCTACACCTTTACTCCTACCGCTTTTATCCTTCCTCACCCCCATCCCTCGTGAGCTACTGTTGAGGTGTCGCTCACTGAACCAGACAGTTACGGGGCTCACTTTTCTCTTCCTTTCCCTCTTAAGAATCACCTTCCACCCGTTTTTTTTTTCTTCTTTCTTTTGGTCGGCGAGTGGCCTTGGAAGCAAGTGCCCACTTTGCGTAGCGGCAAGAAAGCGGAAAACATATGCCGGTGAATACTTCCACGCAGTCGTGTTTGCAAGGTGAGTGATAGAACCATCAGAAGCGAACAAATAGAACTACACGTACAACCATGAAAGCCGGTAACCGCAATGCCAAATGAAGTTCTCACCAAACAGAGACACCGTTCGAACTAAGGCTAGAAATGACGTACACGACGAGAAACGGAACACACTCGACATGACAGTGCGACTGAGTCGCCCATTGCGTCGATTCCGGACGCTCGTTGGGTACGTCCCAGTTACGTACCACACATTCTCCGCAGGGGATGTGATCCTATACCCCACTTTCCAATCGCTGCTGCATCAGTCTTATGTTATGTGGCAACTTGGAAACATCCGCCTTTGTATTCAGCGCAAACTTTGTGTACCGCCTTGCAGTTTGTGTACCCCCTTCTAAATACGGGGGTACACAAGCCCTTATAGGGTTTGTGCAGCCCCTTTTAGATAGGTCCAACAGTATACTCGACTGTACAGACCTCAACGAACCAAGGCACAAAAAAGCATATACCTAGCAATTTGTACTACGCTTTTAACTGAACGAATTATATGCGAATAGAGATAAAAAGCTAAATACGCGACAGTTGTACAAGGCGCACGAAATTCGGTTGAGCGGAGGTCAGGCTCCTTCACACAAGCGACTACACTCGGCGACAACTTATCTTGAAACTGAGGCGAATTCTACGCAGCCGGGGCACCCGGCTCAGTCGTGTTGCTCCGCTAGTAGCACGGCAGCTTGACGACGATTTCGGTTTTGGTCGCTCGCATTGTTTCATGCAACTATATTCAAGGAAAGGTTAATGGGTAGAAATATCCAGATGGTTCAGTGTATATTTTGACGCCATTTGCGAGTATATTATTCTTCCTCGGAGAACTTAAAAGCGCGTTTCTGGCCGCGCGCTGACTTACTACGACATGGAAGCCGTGCTTATATTGGCAAACAGTCGTGATGGAGAAGTGATGCCGTCTATAAGAAATGTAAACAAAAATGAAGGCACTTCGTGCAAAGTGAACAGTAATTCTATTTTTCCAAGGAGTTGCTGCTACTGTTCCGAGGCTCATTATAAATAGAGCAGTATTTATTTCAGTAAGGCAAAATGAGAAAATTGTCAGTAAATTTCACTACCACTTTAGCGCTTTGGTTCTGTAGCTTCCACTGTGCTGTCAAGAAAAGTTCTCGCCGGGTATAGTATACCGGTAACGCGCGTCCCGATCAGTCACAAACGACTTATCACCCTACATTTACAAATACACTGTCCTCGTACATTGTATGAGAAGTTGACAGCGAAAGTACTCCTGGCGAATGCAATCCCAACCGGCATCCAAAATGCTCACAATGCAGAAATGTACATACAAACAGACGGCAGTACACTGAACAATACGAAGGGAATCGAACATAATATTATTATCTGTTGGTGCTTTACGTCCCAAAAGTGCGATACGACTATATAAAAAAACGACGAGTATTGTAGATCCTCGGGCCACCACCATTTTGCACCCATAGAAATGCAGTTGCCGTGGCCGGGGTTCGATCCCACGACCTCTGTGTAAGCACTCAAAAAAGCGAAGGCAAGGTGTCGAGAAAATACCTTATATTTCTTTCTCTCTCTCTCTCAGAACCACCCCCCCCCCCAAAAAAAAAGAGAGTGAGCCCTGAAGAACAGCGAAATGCAATAACCCGAAAGCACTGAGGGAAACAAGTATTTCCTTACACATATGTATATTACGGTCTGAATATGCACGATACTACGTACATGCACCTACTACAAGGTGAGGCCCGCGGCGGAACCCGCAGACATGCCAAGATGCCGCCGCTCCCTTCGATCTCCCCCTCTCACAGAGATAAACATCTCATGTATACGGGGAGCGCACGTTCTCATCTTGAGGCACTCTCCCGAGCAACCCCTGCACGCCGGCTTCAGCACAGGCGCTTGCAGGGAGTGTACAAGATAACCACCATGCAGGATACTACTTTTACAGGACACCACACTGCAGTGGCCTTACGAGATGAGCGGCGTCGGTGGTTCCACCCGCATTGCCGGGTTCTACTCAGCGGCCTTCTCACACTCTCCCGTTCCTGCCGCCTGTTCTCAACAGTTATGCAAGTGTACCAGACAGCACCTCCTCCTCCACCGTCTCTCTCTCTCCTGCAAAGCCATCATCATCTTCATGTTCCCGTGCAGAAAGTGAACAAGCCGGTCGCATGCAGGTGCAACGCCCGCAAATGCGACGGTGCACGGAGACACACAAACAGTCATGGACAAATTAAACGCGAACGAGATTCAGAGAAGCGGAATGGCTTTCGCGAACGACAACTCGAGAGCACCATCTCTGACCGCTAATTACGTGGCCGCAAGTAATGGTTAAGGGCTAGAATTAGGCGTGCGAACCGAAATCATGGCGACGCTGATGGGAAACGACGAAGGGACGCGTTTTGGTGAACCCGAACTCGTTCGTATTTCAACTGCACAAAACTCATGAA
Organism: Rhipicephalus annulatus; assembly: GCA_013436015.1. Taxonomy (NCBI): domain Eukaryota; kingdom Metazoa; phylum Arthropoda; class Arachnida; order Ixodida; family Ixodidae; genus Rhipicephalus; species Rhipicephalus annulatus. Next base: position 73,193 of record WOVY01001378.1, on the reverse strand, counting down.
ACCGACAAAGAACTAAGCCAAGGAAGGCATATAGGGGACGTTATTTCTGGTTTCTTAATAGTCGTATGATGATTCTCATTCAAGGTGAGAGGCAGTAAAATGGGCGAATTATCGCCCGTACCATCGGCAGAATCCGAAGTCACAATCTTCGACTAGCGTAATTCGAACGTATACTATAGCGTGATTTTCCACCCACTTTGTTTTCAATTTCGCTGCGAGTCACTCAAATAGAGCTAAGAAGCATCAAATGATGTCCGCCATACGCAGGCCTTAGCTTAATTGTCTGCCGGTTTCATAAGTTGTGTGCAACACAGAAAAAACGAGCCCCTAGGACAATTTCCTTACTTTCTAACTGTACATAACTAAGTTAGCGAGGTGCTTCGCATATATCCCTCTCGTTTCGTGTTCCCGCGCTGATTCTCGATACAATTTGCCGCGCGAGAAATACGGAGAGCTTTCCTTACTTTCTGTTTGTTGAGCCACCACAGTATATTTCTAGACTCTGCAGTGGTGGTAGTGGTTAGTGGTAGTAGTAGTAGTAGTAGTAGTAGTAGTAGTAGTAGTAGTAGTAGTGGTTAGTAGTAGTAGTAGTAGTAGTAGAAGAAGAAGAAGAAGAGGAAGGAGGAGGGGGAGGAGGAGGAGGAGGAGGTTAGAGATGAAGAATTTCTGCAGCCCGGTAGAGACCACGGCGCAGCGCCTTAACTGTTTCGAGCTATAGGACAACAAGCTGTCTTTATGGGCAGTTTTCCATCCTCCTCTCCTCAGAAACCTAATAGAGCGGCTCTAGAAAATAATATGCTAGCGAGAAGCTATACTGCTCTATATAATCGTTTTAGTAAGAAACACATTCCAGATAATTTTAATGCAGGACATTAGTGGAGAGGGGCCAGCCAACGGCGAAAGATCTCTAGCAGGATGAAACCGTACTCATCGGCGCCTCTTTAAGCACATTTGAGGTATACTAATGTGACCCCGTATATGTGTTGGAAATGAGTTTAAAAAACACTTTCTCTGCCGGCAGTAAGGCCATTCACGGATGAGCGGTAAAGAACGAAAAAAAATCGATGCGACAAGCTCTCTGGCTTCCAAGTTTTACTTTCTTGGCGTTTTACAGGACAGGTAGAGCGAGTGCAAAAAAAGTAAGTGAGGGGGGGGGGGGGGCGGATAGTGTAAGCGCAGCACTGCGAGGTCCGTTACGGTAGAACGACCACGCTTGCACCGACTTCGTTGGACAGCCTCGCCCGACGGAGCGTGGCGCTGGAAGGGAATCGCGATTCCCGAAAGATACCAACATGGGCTTCGGATGCGATGTCTTTCCGGCTGGATGCAGACGAAGAAACAGCTTCTGGGGTCGCCGTATACACAGATGGACGTCGCGATGGGTATACAAGACGGAAGGGAATGTTGTTGTTATGGTTACCGATGCAGCTGTTGGCGCTATTCGTACACGGGACTCGGGCGAAAACTCGGTTCACACCCACGAAAGGGCGTTGTCCAAGATGGTGCTTTGTCCAAGATGGAGCCGTGAAATTATTATTTTTTTTTGGATTGTATGAGGAAAAGGAGGTTGTCCTAGGTTACCGGCGCATCTAGCCTAGCTAGATTTGCGGAGAAGTACTTTGGTTTGGGCTAGCTGGTTCATAGTACTCACTTAGAAAGGGGCAGCACGAAAACACGGGGAAAAGAAAGACAGTAGAGACAAAGAGCGTTGAATTCGCTTCCGCTTGATGCATGCAGTAGGACACAATCCTGGGTTTTTTGCTCGGATCCTGCCATTGCACGTGCCAACCTCATTGCGGAAAACATGTGCAAATCAAGGATTGTGTCCTACTGCATCAAGCGGAAGCAGGTTCAGCGCTCTTTGTCTCTACTCTCTTTCTTTTTCCCGCGTTTTTGCGCTGCCCTTTATAAGTGAGATTTGCGGGTAATTTCTCCGCCCGGTTTCCTGCTTTGAGGTTGCAGTGGAAAGATGTCTTTTTTTTTTTTAGTGTCACTAAAGTGAGACAATGACTTGGTATATTTCACGATCATAAAAGTTCGTAATTAGCAGAGAAATCAAGGATTGAGTTTCATTTCAAAATTTCTCGCCCAGACCTCCACGCGAGACGTCGAAAATTTCCAAATAATTTCTTGTCGTAATTTTGCGACATGGGCTTTCCGAGACTTGGTGTGTTAGGTCTATATACGGCATCCACTGATGACCATGTACTTTGTTTTTCACCAATCGGAAACTAAGTATGATCCAGTAGACGCCTTCAGAATCTATGACGTCACGGTGTTCGGAGCGGGGATTTTAGGGTGACGTCTCCACCCACATTTTCTTTTCTAACGTTTTCCCGCTACCCAAACCTCCCCTCGCGGTAAGAGTGCTGTTTTGGGGACTGTGAAGCTGTACTTTACAATACGCGAAAAATCGTTTTTATTTTCTTAGTGTCCCTTTAAGCGAACGACGAGCTGGCATTCCAAGAAGGCGCGCCGCGCGACACGACAATGCAGTACCGGCGGTGTATACCAGTTATGCCGCATACAGTATACTGCAGAGCCCTCGCATCACCACACATGTAGTCACTAACGGAGGCGAAGTTGCTTCGTGGCGTTTAACACGGAAGAGTGACGCAGGCCATATGCTACCCATAGAGTTGCCTAAAATTTATTATTACTTACTTATTGAAATAAATAAATAAAATTACCTAGAGGGGACTATGGCGCTACAATTGTTCAGCGACCATGAAAATGGTGGGTAGTACACGAATAACCTTCGCACTTCCGGGCGGCTAATCGCACTTATGGCTTCGTTTATTGCTTTGTTTCGGCTTTGCTTGCCACCAACAGACAGAAATCGAGTGTTGCACACTCGCCGCCATGGTTACGAGCGGCGATGACTAACACTCCCAAGTTTGCAATTGAATAAATACCCGGTAAAGTGTACTTCTCTGTCTTTTTTTTTTTCTTATGAATAGGACTTTGCGCAAAGAACAACATGTCAAAGAATAAAAAAGTGAGAGGGGGGAGGGGGCTTTTGCAGAGTGGCCGGAAACACGTGGACCGTAGGATGTTCTACGCTATTAGTGCTAGCGCGTTAAACAGTAAGGTGCTGGCCTACCCCACCTTCCGCTCGTGGAGTATCAACACCTCCGCGCGGTCCTTTCCTTTCCAGGACGAGAGGGGCGGCATCGGCGCAGGTGTTTGTCGCGAGTGCGCAGGTGAACTTCTCAACCTGCCCACCAGCTTACTTGATGGTGAAAGAACTATAGCGCCGAGACGCCCAGTCTCGGTGCTATAGACGACCGAATGCTGGCAGAATATCAGACGACCCAATGCTGGCAGAATGCAAGTAAAATCATACACCAGCATCAACACCATCACGTCATTTGGAAATAAGTTGCGGAGAGCTAAGTTCTCGATTAAGCACCAATAACGGCAAACTTGAAGGAAGTCCTTATAAGAACAGACAAAATATGCATTGTAAATCGGCACTACTGTAATGTAAATTCATTGCAAGAGTTCGAGCTTGGAACAGTGGTACGGATTTATCGCAAAGAACAGCGCCAACAACGAAACAGGGCACAAATGGACTGTTGCGAACAAAACAGGCAAGTATACTGCAGACTGGACGAGTCGGTGCATGATAAAATGATATTGCTTTAGCGCAGCCTAGTTTGAGAGTGAAGAAAAGATGCTTTGCAGTCAAGAAGGGGAAAGATAGACGACACTGTGAGCGCTGCGTGAACAAAAGCGGGGCACACTGGACTGTAGCAGTATACCAGTGCACTATCCGGTCAATGCCCCGTTTGTTCACGTTGTTTCCTGCTATACACGAAGAAAGTGACTTCCTTCGGCACAGCAGCGCGATGTTCCGTCTTTTAAGAAGGTCGTGTATGCACAGTCGTAATCATGATCACCCTGACTGCGTTCGATGCAGGGCAGATGCCTTTCCCGTGTTTCGCCAAGCAACCCGGTACTCTGCTTGCTGCGGCCTCGTTGATTGATTGATTGATTTGTGGGGTTTAACGTCCCAAAACCACCGTACGTTTATGAGAGACGTCGTAGTGGAGGGCTCCGGAGATTTAGACCACCTGGGAGTTTCTTTAACGTGCACCCAAATCTGAGCACACGGGCATACAACATTTCCGCCTCTATCAGTATTGCAGCCGCCGCAGCTGGGATTTGATCCCGCGACCTGCGGGTCAGCAGCCGAGTACCTGAGCCACTAGACCACCGCGGCGGGGCGCTGCGGCCGCGTTCTGTACGAGAAAACATCTTTACGCCGTCAGCCCACGCAACTTTCTGCCTCTATCCTACAAGACAAGACGCGCATGCCGTGTCCTGGTACCTCGCTAACGCGGATCATGGCTAAGGTGTTTAACAAGAAACCAATCCTGGCAACATATGCACATAAGGGAAACAGCAGAAATATGCGAGTAATGACATTTTCACTTCATGTGAAGAGGAACGAGACAGATAATAATAATACTTGGGGTTATTTAACGTCTCAAAACGTCGATATGATTATTAGAGGCGCTGCAGTGTAAGGGCTCCGCAAATGTCCGACAATCCGGTGTTCTTTATTGTGCACTGGCATCGCACAGCACACGAGCCTCTGTCATTTCGCCTCCGTCGAAAGACGACGGCGCCGCGGCGGAGACTCGAACCCACAGCCTTCGGGATAGCAGCCGCGAGCCCCATAGCCACTGATCCACCGAGGCGGACGAAAGAGAGAGAGAAAGTGAATGAAAGGGCAAGATACACAGGGACGTTCACAGCTGGTGCACACTGCAAACGAAATTTTCCAGATTGTGCTACGGAAGAAGAGAGGGTTAAAAAATGAAAGAAAGAGAACGCATGCGCTGAAGGGGGGGGGGGGGGGGGGGCTTATCTTTGCACTGCGCATGCGCACAAGAAAGGGCAGTAAGGCCGACATCGGGAGCGCATTACAGGGCGGCTGGCCCACAATCTTTACGGCTCGACGCACTGAGCCCTCACGGTCGCTCATCCGCGAGGTGTGATTTGTGGCCCGCTCCTGGGGGCGCCACTAATAAATTCCTCGTGTTGAATTCCTCCGTGTCGGGCGGTCAAGAGGAGTGCGGCAGCTTGAGCTAGTTGGTATGGCATGACGATAGTTATAGCGCGAGAACAAAACGGCGACACAGAGACAAGAAGGACACGAACAGGAGTTGGAAGTCAGCGCTCGTGTCTTTCTTGTCTGTGTGTCGTCGTTTTGTTCTCGCGCTATAACTATCGTCAGGTCAAGAGGAGTGAGTGGCTGAGGTACTCGGCTGCTGACCCGCAGGGCACGGGTTCGAATCCCGGCTGCGGCGGCTGCATTTTCGATGGAGGCGGAAATGTTGTAGGCTCGTGTGCCCAGATTTGGGTGCACGTTAAAGAACACAAGGTGGTCGAAATTTCCGGAGCCCTCCACTACGGCGTCTCTCATAATCATATAGTGGTTTTGGGACGTTAAACCTTACATATAAATCAATCAGGTCAAGAGGAGTGAAGGAACGCAAAGGAAAAAAATCAGTAAATAAATATGATATGTAGGGTTTAACGTCCCAAAACCACCATATGATTATGAGATACGCCATAGTGGAAGGCTCCGGAACTTTCGACCACCTGGCGAACGGTTCGCTAACGTGCACCCAAATCTGAGCACACGGACCTACAGCATTTTCACCTCCATCGAAAATGCAGCCGCCTCAGCCGGAATTCGATAAATAAGTAAACAAATAAATTAGAAAGAAAAGAAAAAAAGAGTCACTGACAGAACGGCTGACACCGAGGTGAACGCAGGCTCTCAGCGAAGCACTCAATTCAGAGGAGCCTATTTTGATTCATGTTAATGATTCATATTGGAGTAATTTAATTCGTCCTTGATTAAAAGACTATTAAATTTGTTTAATTCACTATTTGCTTGATGGCGATTATCGTCTAACGAGGCAGAGGAACGAAATGGAAACGCGCACCAAAATCATCATAATAATCATCACAGTTTCAAGGGCGGAGGCCTCTTTCATGTTCGGTCAATTAACCCAGCTAGTGCTGAGCTTACGGCGCCATCATTATACGCGCTAACTTCTTAATCTCATAACACGGAAATAAGTGTAAATTCAAGGGCTGCTTTTCTTCGCTATACACAATATTGATGAGAAGCAACAGACAGTGATGCCAAGGGAAGTATAGGGGATGTTACCAGAAGTATCTGTAATGTAAAAGTGAAGGAAGTGGACGAAAACATGCCTTGCCGTCGGCAGGAACCGAAGGCTGCTGCGACCACGACGGAGGCTTAATTTTCTTTTAACTTCCTTGGCTGTGACATTCGAATAACACGTCCGATGCTCCAACACTGAGCTACGGCGGCGGTCATCCCTCCATTCACCTCATAGTGTGTGTGTGTGTGAGCATATAAACGCGGGAGCGTCAGTCATCCTTACCAGTATAGCCATTAATAGCCGCAGTTGTCATAGAAGCACGTTTAATGTAAGTGTACACGTTAGAGAACCCCAGGTAGGAGAAGTTTCCAGACCCCTCCACCACGGCGGCGTCCCTGGTAACAATATGACGATTTATGGACGTAAAGCACTGACAATACTTATTGAGCAAGCCACGAACTACTGTTTGAACAGATGAAGAAAAAAAAATCTGAATCCTTTTGACTGGGCGGGCTACTCACGCCACCTATACTGAGTGGAACACTCCTGCCTTGGTTTAAACCACCAACTAGGTAACCTTCATACGGTCATTTCTACACGCATGAAGTTTGTGGATTGGTTGGCCGACATCAGGCGAGACATCTGAGAAATAAAGCAGCTCACGCCACCTATATTCTCTGTCATCTCTGTTCAAATGAAACTCTTATTTCGGGAAGTAATTCCTTGAGCAATATAACAACCCGTGTGAGAAGCCTCGTGCAATGATTGGAGTACACGAGACGCAGTCTGCTCGTTCTAGGCACATACAACCAGTAAATATGTTCTTCAGGCAAACAAATCGTTAAACTTATAAAATGTAACTTGGTGCGTTTGCTGGCATGTATTCAGACAAACGTTAAAAAGGGACCAGAACACGAGGTATACACATGCGTGAAAATTTGCAGCTTGCAAATTACATTCCTTAAATCGACAGTGTTGGTACCAAACTATACTATGTAATAATGCCTAAGGTATCTTTTTTTAAAACGTTTAAATGTTGTGATTTACATTAAACCGGGTACTTTATAATTCCCATTACCATGTTATTTAAACCTAGCATCACTATTTTGTATCTCTACCATAGCTACATAATCCTATTTTGCTTGTATTTTATTGTTCGTAGTGCATTTTGTTATATTAATGCTTCCAGTATATTCAGTTCCTTTGTACGGAGCTACATAAAATATTACAAATTTTTATTGATAAAGAAATGTTAAAAACATACACTACCATTGTTAATGCATACCTCTTTCCAGACATAACAATAGCACCTCTCCTAAACCCTTGTTCATAATAATCATGAACAAAACTGGACAGATAACTAGTCACACGATCTAATGGTCCAAATGATGTAACCACGAAGGGCCACACCCGGAAATTAATTTCAGGGGGTGTTTATGTGTAAAACGGCTAACTTTGGCGACTGGTGGTCGGAGTGAAGGCGTGCAAAAACATTAGTATTACCGGGAAAGTCAATTCATTAAAATATTTTGGAGGGTGTCAGAACCCCCTCAATTCCCCCCCCCCTTCAGTTACGGTCCTGCAACGTATTTTGATGATAATAAAACTTGACTTCACCCACATACATAGAAACACGTCAAACATTCACTCCATCAAAGCTGAAATTTTGCTCGCCAGATAAGTACATATTAGAGCGTGCCGACTGTTTTATCAGTAATTTGATAAGATGCTGTAACTGTTTGTTGGCTATTTTACATGTATTTACCCTTACGACAACGTTCTAGAAAGGCACTTAAATTACCCGTAACCTGAATTATTAGACTGGCATCCCGTAGTTTTTAATAAACGCAATAGTTAAATGAAAATAAGAGATGCGAAGACTGCGAACAGATCCCCTTTTCGAAAGTAAATATATAAAAACAAAAAATAGCCCGTTCACGGGGGAAGCCTTTCGGCCCGTTTCAAGTTCACGGTCAGAGAAAGCGACAGAACTTGCTATCGATTGTGCTTTTTTTTTTTCCTTCGCGCTTCGTGCGAAGGAATAGGATATCGCCTGTAGAAGTTCAAACCCCAGATGTGCTCAACTCAAAGTACTGGCGACAAGTGCCAAACTAAATCACGAAAAAAAAAGGGGGGGGGGGAGCCGGGAGGGGGGGGGGGGGCTAGAAAAAAAGAGAAACCCATCATCTGTCGCTGCTTTAACGTTTGCTCTCCGATTATTAAAGATTCTACGAACCACACGCACCACACAAGCAACATATCTGTACATCCTCGTCCCAAGTTGCATCAAATCGCATCAAGCCCGAAAGCAGTGCTAAAAACGAAGTGCCGGAATCCTTCACCGCCGAGGAAACGGACAAAAGAAGTCGAGAGCGACGTTTCGGCTTCGTCGTTCGCCCAAACAAATCTCGTTTTAAAGTGTAACACACTCCGTACAGCGTACGAACCAGACAACACCGGCAACAAACGCATCCGCATCGTGATGGGAGGAGGGGGGCAAATGTGAAAAAGAAAAAAAAATTGTAGACAAGCAACACAGAGTGAACTCACCAGTGGGGCGGCACGCGCTGATCGGAGGCGTCGTCGTCAATCCATGTTTCAAATCCATGACGATGTTAAACACCGCCGGCGATGTTCAACGAGAAACACTTCCACAGCACGACGCGCCTCCTTGTTCAAATCTTGCACGGCGTCGACACCAGCATCATCGGGCCGCACAGCGCCGTCACAACTTCCAACAACAAAGCGGCGAGCGCGACGCCAGGGCGCTTTCAACTCGACACTGCGAGTCCGCGCGGCGTGCTTCACGGCGACCGATGCGAACGACCGCTCGCCGTCAGAGGCGCTGGCGCCATAACGCGGTTCTATCGCGAACTAAACGTACCTCTGTCGTGACGCTGTTCTGTGGTGACGCCCCAAACATAGAGTTTCTCAAAAATTAACAAACTCTATGGCCCAGAAAACTTTGCTTCAAAGTTGGCCGCATGAACTCACGAACACTTAAAAACAAAAGGACTTGCGCGTTACTAAAAAACGAATATAAAAATCAAATTTAAAAAACTCAAACAAAACTTTAGGTAATATTAGTCTATATTATTGTCACGAGATGCCGCAAAAAACGGCGAAGTGTACACTTTCAGGCTAGCTTTTGGATTTTTTTATTGCAATACGATGTTCTGCTTTGAACTACTTTTTGTGTAAATATCCCGCGCGGTGTGGAAGATCAGCGCCAAGTGGGTAGATAGCTCGTCACGTTGTTATATAAATGAAGCTCCAGCGGATCAGGGAATGTCACGCGAGTTCGAGTGATCGATAACAGGCCATCGACAGAGAAAAGCTACCCGCACGGAATGCACTATCCGATGTCAGCCTGCCGCGCGCGTCGTGCTTCTGTCGTGACGCGTGCAACTCTGATCTTCGCACGCAACCAGCTTACAGCTTGCAATATGCGCTGCCTGAAAGACAAGATCGTGATCAACTTGTCGGCTGGCCGCCGTCTCGAGAACGTTCATTATCCCTCAACAGGCTCAAGGAATGCGCCCGAACGCGCACCCAGTGAAGAAAACGGGTTTTACCGCCACACGAAAGGGTGTTCATTGAAAGGGAGAGAGAGAATTCGTGGTAATGGTGGGCGGTAAATCATATTCCGGACGCCTACGCCACGTTGCTGACCAGCTTCGGTGTGACGGCCTGTGGTCTGTCCCTACCTTGTTTGGCCGAGCTAAGCGATTCGCTGTAAAATAGTAAATTCAAAGTGTAGCTCGTGTAGCAGACGACGCCTGCCTGGTAGCTGGACCGCAGCAAATAAAAATAATAACGCTAAATCCTTCCGCCAGAATTCCGGATGATAAAAAAACTGTTAGGAAAATTTGCTGCGTTAAAATAAGTGATGCAATATTTATTATACATCATTCTATTGCTGAAACAAACACTGCAATTTTCATGACAACCACGCGTTACGAAAGAGGGCGTCCATTTCAAACATGGCCGCCTACAAGAAACCAGCAGGCGCTGGTCGCGACCATCTGGATATAAACGTAACCTTCACTCGCACAATATCGCCGGACAAAATAGGTAAACTGATCGTGGAAATCGTCAAGTACGTCCTCTACGAGCGCGAGCAACTACCGATGCCATACGACGACCTGAAACGCCACGTCGAAGACGTTGCGCAAAGTCAGAGCGCTCAAAAGAAGGTTAGTGGCCGCCGATTCAAAAACATTGCTGCATGTTTTCACGCCAAAGAACAGGAAATGCTGCCTTAAGTTGACCCTGTGGTGTTGATTAACAAATGAGACTCATAAGAGATCGATTCATATTTCGCCTCTTTAATTTCGCTCTTCAGGTCAAGTGTCCGCTTAGGGCGTTGAACTTGCGGCACACTTCGATGACCACGGTGTGCCTTCGATATGCCGCGCGCTTTCAGACCACCATCCAACTTTCCCGGGACTTGTTGTCATGGTAACGACGCGACTAGCGTCACGTGCCCACCGGGTGCTGTACTATAGTGGAGCCACTATAGCTGTACTAGTACGACAGTTGTACGACCGAAGTTCCGCTACACCAGTGCTCCGCATTTGCGCATTCATAAAATTTCGTGGTTTTTGTCAGTTCGTATTGATTGTTATTTTGAGCGACTAGCGAAGTCCGGTATATGTTTCGGCCTTTTCCTTTTTTTTTTTTTGATGCGAAGCAGCTCTGACTACTAGCCAGTGTAACGCTGACCCTCCGTCCGCACCGCTCTCCTCGCCGCAAGTGTTTCGGTGTAGGTTGCGGCGAGGCTTCACACTAATAGTGCGAAGACGAAGGAAAGCATATGAGCTGGTAGCATTCTCTCTTTTTCACCGTCACTACCTCTTCCCACTATGCCGTATGTGGTTATGTCATGGGTCATCTCTCTCTCTCCATCTTGCTATCTCTATCGCTTTCTTGGATTCTCTATTCGTTTTTCCTTCTGTAATGCTTTGTTTTCTTACATTTCGTTTTTGTGTCTTTCGTCCCCATCTTTATATCTTTTTCTTCCTCTTTCACTCTGTACTCGTTCGCTCGACCATCCTAGTTATTCGCATAAGCCTAAGTCGCACTTACTTCCCTGCCCGATCTGCTTACTATACTATACCATTAGTGGCTAGGCCATGCTTTGCTCTCTCCCATGCACCTTTCCTTCATTCTCACCTTCAAACTTATCCGCAAGTACCCTTCCCATCCCCTTGCTGTACTATACTAAGCATGGCTATGGTATGCCAGGAGCTGCACTACCCGCTTTCTATGGCCTCTCCTTTATTCTCCGCCCCCTGCATTACTCATCTGCACCCCCACTTCCCTTTGCAGCCTCCTTACATACCATAATATGCATGGCTGTACAAGAACAGGAGCTGCTTTGCACATATTTGCTTTTTGTGATGCATACCTTTTTTTTTTTAATCCATGGATCATACCTTACACCTTGCTTAAGCAGCTCTGCTGTTAAAACTACGAAGTACATTCTCTATGCCTCTCTTGGAAAAGAAAACAGGTCTTACAGACTGATTTATCTTTTTTTTTTTGTACAAGATGGTATGGTTCACCATGAATTTGTATAAATCAATTGCAGACCGTTGATCCTTTCCTGCTGGCCAAGCAACGCAAGGCCATCACCAGCCTCCAAGGCATGGACGCCATCTTCAGTGTCGCTCAGGACCTCATTCGCGAGCGGAAGGTCACTAAGGTCCTCCTGCTGTTTGGGGCCACCGCGATGTCGCCCGTTGAGAGCTACCTCATTCGTGTGCCGCAGCGCCGCCACGGCTGCCGCAGCTGCGGAACGTCTGCGGGATTCCGGCGATGCATGCTAGACGTCCTGGAGGCCTTTCTGCGTGTTGAATCGACTCGCAGGGCGGTTGCCACTGCATCCAAGTTGACGACGTTTCTGCTCGTCAGGAGGGAAGATGTCATTCTCAACCTCATGGATGTCAAGCCTAGCTTTGTCGTGCCACTTAAGGGCAATCTCACAACGCTCGACCTCGCGCTTCCGTCATGCCCGCATGATGTCCTGGAGGATGGCCTGAAAGTCTGGTCCGACGCCATCCAGGACGTGTCCACGTACGCCGACGAAGACCTGCCTCAAAGTTGTCCGGAGGAATTCGTGTGGGTGCAGTGCAAGCCAGTGTTCCAGACTGTAGGGGCCAGCACGTTTGTGAAGGAAGTGCCGTCCGACTCTACGAAAAATTCGCTTCTTAGATAGCAAGACGCACCAGCGGCACATTTTATCTCTGTCGCTAGCTCCAACTAAAATGAGTGTTAAGTGCCGCTCGTTACAAGAAGTCCGTGTCTGTGATTTCCCATACGTCAGCTTGCAGAACTGGGTACTCTAATTTGCTTCATGCAGATTAAGTATGGCAGCCAGCATGCAGTGGTTGCTATGGTTGAGTCGGCAAGCCAGTTCTACACAGGCGGCATGTGTCTGCGGCTGCACAGACAGTTATAACCTTCCTGGTGATGTGGAAAGGAACCGTTGTTGACTGTTTGGCATCAAGCCACCTTGCTATTTCAACTTTGGCGTTATGTTTTGCCCATAGCCAAACAGGACACTGTGAGTGTGGTCTGATGCTGCAAGAGTTCCGTGTGTGTTCGTCGTGGAAGTGAGTGGTGCCTTTTGGAGCCTACCAGGATACTTTGCGGAAGATTGGTACAAGCTGGCACTTTCGATGGTTACCCTCTGGCACGTCCGCAGAAGATGAATCACCTGAGGCATCTAAAACCTCGATTCAGACACTGTGTTGCCAGAAATTGTGAGAATAAATATTTAATGTTAGCTTACACTACCGACTGCTATGACAAATGTCAGCATTTAGGACAGCAACAACTCCTTGTGGGTCACATCAGCTCATTGCAACAGTTGTTTGTGCACCTTTTTAAGATACGTATGATAGAGAATCTAGAGGGCCAACCCATCTCGGCCTTCAGAAAGAATTCCAACCTAAACAGAAAGTTGAGCGGTACGGTTGCGGTTCACAACTAGTGAAGGTAGACCCAGGATAACAGCAGAACGAAAAAACAAGGCAGTGTAAACAATCTCTGTTGTTGCTTCTATTCCAGTTTCTTGGATTCACGAATGCAAAAGTATATTTAAATTTTATGTTTTTCAGAATAAGCACTACAGGTCTACTTCTAGAAACTTCGTATAAATACGCAAAAAGATGTATGTTGTCAGCCAAGAATGCACGTTTGAATGCATGAAGTGTATAGGAAACCTTCGTTTAAACTTTGCCATGACATATGCTCAAACAATCTTGTGTAATAAGCCCCGCTGCGGTGGTCTAAGGTACTCGGCTGCTGGCCCGCACGTCGTGGGATCCAATCCCGACTGCGGCGGCTGCATTTTAGATAGACGCCGAAATGCTGTAGGCCCGTGTGCTCATATTTGGGTGCACGCTAAAAAACTCCAGGTGGTTGAAATTTTCGGAGCCCTCCACTACGGCTTCTCGTAATCATATGGTGGTTTTGGGACTTTACATCCCCCCATATCAATCAATCAATCTTGTGTTTAAACTTGTGCCATTTCTGAATTAATTTGGTGGAGGGTGTGAGTGTTGCATGTGTAATTTTCGCATACTTTACCTATATACAAGTAAAGTGTTCGTTTTTTGTTTTTGTTTTATATGCATGTTTATGTGCCCGGACATTCTCGTGCATGCTTCATGCGATGCCAGCAATAGTGAACTTATAGTGGTACGTGAAGCCTAATCACTATTGCACGACATTATGGTCTACGAGGCAGACAAATCGCCAAAATTTTCACACCACCGCAAGGTGTAGACGACCTTATGCTATTAACCCTTTTTTGGGGTGTTATAATTACTTCAATAAACGGTATTACCGAAAAACTGTCAGCGTAGACCGTTTTAAGTGTAGGGCTTTTTGTGTATGTGGATGTGTATGGTTAGTTTTTTTTTTTTTTAATGTGCAAATTGTTTACTCTGACTGCTTGATTGGAGCTTGGCAAAACGTGGTATGGCTTTAACGTGTGCTTGTTGAGTATGGTGCAGACTCTCATTTTGAGTAGTCTGAGCAGTTTTTTTACAAATTGTTATTACTCTGTAATGTTAAACAGTGCCAAACCATGTGCTCATTCGTCAGCATCACCCATCGTCACAATATTGTCTCATCAAATAGCTTGCAATGTATTATTTTTCGTGCCATTTGTAGTGAATTTTATTTTATAACTGAGATATTTGCATGCTCATCACTGCCATTCTAGCATGGAATAATTGTTAAATGATGGTTGCATTTATTGCACTTTACTTAGTGCATTGTTTTTTTTACTCATGGGGAAATTGTGGTCACTGGGTATATAGATATTACTTAAGAAACTAACGTTTTTGTTTTTATTGTCTTTATATGCAAACATTAAGGATTTTTTATATGACAAATACGTACATTTTTTGTTGCGTATGAAATAGTCATCGAAAATTCAATGCCTGTAATAAACACACAGCCAATGAAGTACACTCAAACCTCGATGTAAGAAACCCAGATGTAATGGAATATTAGTCGTAACACAGCAAATGAAAAAAGTGTTGCAATAAATTAAGTGTTAGAAATGAACCATTATAACAAATTTTTGGATATAACAAACTTCTTTTTACGTAAGCTGCAACTTTAATGCAATATGATTTGAGTGTAATAGTTAATGAGTGCATAGTTAATCAAATGCTTTGTGAGGATAAAGTTGTATGTTTCTGAAGAAATCATTCCTATGGGTTTTGAAAACTTTGACCCGCTTGTTCTGCGAGTTAAAAAAATAGTGTTGTATTGAACAAAAAAAAATGAAATCGTCTTATGGTGTCTACGCCAAGTTTCCACATCACACAATGCTCACCATTTTCTTTGGCATATTTCGCCGTATCTTTTATTTCAATAACGGTCACAAAAACTGTACATATATGACATTCCGCAAGGGAGCATATCTGTGTCATCAAGCCAGTGGCCGCGATTGTTATTTACACGGCCATCTGGCTTGTTGCCCAAACAAATGTTCCGACGGCGTATGCGCCAGGAGTCTTTTTTTTTCTTGTACGTTGTATCGTCTTGTCTATGTTGGTGGGGAGAGAATAAACATGTACAAACATGAATGTTGATCGTTTGAAGAAAATGTGTACGAGGACATGGTGCAGTTAGAAACATCAATGTTTTGAAACATACTTATGCATGCTCAATACTATGGGTGACGAAGTGTTTGCTTTGTGTAGCGAAACACATTTCTTGTGAATATGATGGCAAACTATTAGGCAAAGTTAGCAGCACTGTAAGCAATCTGGCTGCAGTTAAATGCACATGAAAAACAAAAGCTTCAAAAATTTACTTTCTTCAACTATAGTACAACATCATACAAATAAGTTGTTCACGAGACTGAAAAAAAACAGAAGTGGAATAGTTCAGAAACGTATGACAAGAACATGTGGGTAAAGTCGAGGGTAAAATTAACGCAAAATAACACAGTGGACACATTTCACACAGCCCTACCTCCGAAGAGTTTAATTACCAGTTTATGTCTTAAAAATGTCCTTGATAGAAGTGTGGCATTCGTTTCACAACGATACCAGAAACTGTCCCTTTTCGAGCATTTGAAGGCGTTGCGGCAATCCAGACTGCAGAACTCACTAAGGCACGTAAACCCGTGAGCAAAGGCATACGGACCACAAGTGCGTGAGCTGAAATCTATGCCTTCAAGTCGACAGCGGCCTGCTGTCGAGGGCATTACTCTGGCGGAATCGCTTGTCAAAGTCATTAACTCTAACAAAATTTGACAGAGAAATACTCTCCACAACAGACAGCAAAGGTGTAAAAACAGCAATGATCCGTATATGTTTGCTTACAAGTGCACCTCCTCAGCACATCAAGCACAACTGTTCCCAATGTATGAAGCAAGCAGAAATGTTGTGGGAACAACACGCGAAAAGGGGATTCTAATACAGTGGTGTCTGTAGATTTGTGGCTCGAAGTGGATACCAAGAACGTTCAACATGAAGAAACATGTAAGTGATGAATGTATAAGCAGGGTTCAACAGTAGGTATTACCTCCGACTGTGGCCTTCAGACATACGCACTTTGTCAGCTGCTGTGCGTCACGACCTGGATTAACGCAGAGGCTATTTATCTATAGGTCACTGTATCCGAAGAGCAATTAAAGCAAGCGCAGAAGGCCTAAACTGTTTTAACACTGAAAAACATAATCTTCCCTACAAGTTATAAGCATTGAACAACAGGCCACAAACTAGACACAGCTCTTGCGATAAATACAATTCCTTGTAAGGCCTGGTGAAATGTATCCAGATCAAAGGCTAAGATCTAAAATCTGTCAGACCATTTTACCCAACATTATTTTCACTCTTCACCACTTGAGGCATCTAAAATCAACGTGGATCAGGAGTCAATGCAATGCACTCTGAAACGAAAACTCCTACGCTATACGATGCGTATCTTGATTACCAAACATAACTGCCACGAAACGATTAGCACCGACCCACTAGGGAGAGCGGGAGGGCGATGATTGACAGAGAGTCTGTTGGATAATGCATGGTTAGAGATGTCAATTAATACTTTCTGCTAGCATTTTTAAAGAAAAACATTCAGTCAGCCACAGTCCTCTTGGAAACGACAAACAGCACCGGCTATGAACGTTGTCGTTTTTCACCTCAAAATTACAAAGTACACGGCGTTGCAAGGGCGCACTAGGCATATGATGACTCTCTTTTCGAAACAAGATCATATCCATACCAAGAATACAGACATCTTAAAGCGTAAGTGGCAACAACATAACATAAAATAAATTCTAACAAAAGTGCACCATGAGGGTTTCTTTAGTAACTTACATAATAGTTACCGACACATAGTGCATGCGAGATGAGCCGGGAAGCGGCAGCATACAATAGGAAAATGTTCCGTATGTAGTACTCGCGACACGTAGCAAGCGCGGCGGCCGTCTTATCGGTTTGACATCTTCTCTGCCTCTCTTGGCTATTGCAAGGACCGAGTTAACACGACAAAAGCATCGAAATATGAATCGAAGCTTCCTGCTATATAATACTGATGTGGCTTGCAGATACACCATTTTATATCGGCAAATCCACGGTATAAAAACGAAAGACAGCGTAACAATGGAAAAAGTATCAGGACATTGCAAAGAAGCCCTCTTTGGGTGTTGGTGGGGGATACAGTGCGGAACAGGTGGTTCTCAGGAATATACATATATATCACCACTTCGTTCGATAAATGTTTGCGGCCTTTTTCATAGCCAACATTATTCCGTATCGACAGGCGTGCCATTTTGCAGCTCGCCTCTAGTCTTGTCCCGTGGGTACAATATGTTACACTAGGACCTGCACCATGTGCTGCGACCTCGAGCAAACTCGTGAAACAGTGTCCAAAAACTCTTTGCAGATCGTTCAAATGTAGCGTTTTCTCAACCTAGGTGGCATCTGTCGCCACAACGACTATCTATAGCCACCTTTGGGCGTTTTCAAAGCCGCATTAAACCTTTTTGTACATTTTTTACAATATATACAAAGGCTGCCTGAAGTGAGAAGCTAGATAACACGCCACTGTTTTCAACACTGGCAGCAGCCCATTTCTGCAGCTATGTTTAACATTACAGCATGTAGATACACTGTAATGTAGAATGTTAAAGCAGATCTATGAATGCCTAAGCTTCTCACAAGTGAACAAGTATATCAACAGCAGGAAATCCACAGTAAAGGAGAAGTGCAGTGCGTTTGGATTGCGGTGCTGAGAGGGGGAGTACTAAATCACTGTTAAACGAGTCCACTCAAACTTCTATCGCTGCTGTGTGACAGCACCCTCATACGGGCCCTCTATCAAATGGCCACAAAATACTGAAGAGTGTTCTGTGGCAGGGAGCCCAGCAATGTGCCATGCATTGAGCACGAGTAAGCTGCAAGATGGCACGCCAGACTCTATGCTTCGGCGTACAATGTAAATTATCCCGCTCAGTAGCAAACACGTGCGTGCTCAGGCGCGGATGTCTCCACCGTGCAGCGAGATTGCCTCAGTACCAAGGCAGTTCCCTTTCGAACCCCAATCATCTCGGGCGGTCGTCCCTTCTGAACTCGAGAGAACCCTTGGAATTGAGGTAGTCACCTGCGAGCATGACGGGTTGCCAACATGCAAACATAAGGAACACAGATAGTTCGTAACTGTGAAAAGCTGACACGAAAAGTTGAGGCAAACTTGACCACTTAAGCCTGTTGGACATTGTCCTCTCATACTTTAAAGGTGCCCTGCAACACTTTTTCAAGTAGCCGTGGGATGAACTCACTAAAGGAGCTTAATGCCACAAGAATTTACTGCCGCAAAAATTTTTAGAATTCGTCCAGTATGAGTGGATTCGCGAAGATTTATCACACTCTGCAATGCATTCTCTCTTCTCTCGCCCCGATGAAAGCGCTGGAAGCTAAGCACGGAGGGACAGCATGAGAAAAGAAAATACGCCACACACTTTTCGTGACCTTGAACACTTTTTTTCCTCTTTCTCGTTTTTTCCCCCTTGGAATACGCCTGCCTTCAAGTGCAATAACACGTGCACACGTGGACAAGTCACAACCTCCGTAATGACCGAATGCGCTATGCTCAAATCAGCCAATGGCTGACACAATGGCTGTGACGAGTGATTTTTCAGCTTGTAGCACCCTTTGTCGAGAGAAGAGGAAGCCATGTTAGCCGACTATAAAAATTTACTGTGAATTCCAGGCTGCGTGTTGCACTATCATATTTTGCTCGCGTGTTTTCAGGAACCTCGACTACGGATAGGCAGCGTTTTCTGACCGTGCTCAAAAAGTGTTGCAGGGCCCCTTTATTTAATGTCCTGCAAGCTTACAAATTTGCAGTGTTGGGCATCGTTGCACATACAAATGGCCAAACAAAGAAAAAACAATGTACACAGAAGTTGCACTTTTCTGCCCAATTGGGTTTTCCTCTCTCCATTCGCATGCACGATTCCGAGAATATATGTGCATCAACACGCTCAGCAAGAACTTAAGAAACCGCACGGTCAAGTTTTTGGAAGACAGATTACTCATCAGTATTTCTGCCCAACACAGCTGATACATGATGGTGCAACATCAGCATTAAAATGAAACCCGAACTGAGGAAAGCATTCGCAATGCGTGTCCTCCAGTCATCACCACTGGCCGGTACATGCGTGAGGTTTGGCAGCACGGCCCACACACGCAGCACTCACTGCAAGTGCTTGCCGCTGTTCAAGTTTAATTTGATGGCAACAGTATACTTTCGTTTGCCACATTCAGCAGAATGTGCGGCGATGTTGAGATTGACAACTCTGCGGCATGACAGTACAGCCCTAAGCGATGTGCAAAAGATCACTGCGTTAGTATTTTAAGCAACAATCCGCAGTGATTTGTGGACGCAAATTCAGCACTCTGATTTGTAAGAGCTACTTATCAGCTTGAACATTTCGCATTATTGACAGTTCTGTGCTTAACAATTGTGTTTTGCCACTATAATCTGTCCAAAAATCAATTCAGAGTTACTCTTCATATTTCTCACGTACGTAGATGGTAAGTACTCCAGAGGGTTTGCGAACAAAATTACCAACACCTAGGGCTACAAAGACACAAAATCCCAGATGAACGAACTCGCTAGGCAAACAAGTGTGCTAACAAAAACAGAAAAATGACTTTCTTAAAAGTGTACACCTTTTCTTCCTGGTAGGAAGACATCCAGTAGACCTTACCAAACAATTCTGCACAAAACTAAGGCTGCATCTCCAGCTTCCGGCAGGAATATGCAGCGCAGGAGTTGTACTGAACGTACTCACCGCTGCTGTTGAATTTGGCAATGGAAAGCTTGCGCAAGCGTCCGGACAGTCCCTGCTCCTGCCTGAGTTTCTTTACTGTCAGCGGCACTTGAATATCTGTAACACAAACAGTCATTAAATTGTGAGGTGTGGGCGATTCATCAAAAAGATACATTCCCACATCTTTTAAATTGATACAAAAGAAAAAAAAAAGCTTACTTCCTGTGCAGCACTTAATTTCACCAATCCCCAAGACAGCATAGCAATAGGTGGTGTTAACTCGACGACACCAACAACCGCTTTGTCTCTTGGAAAAAGAGGAAAAATTTGATCACTGTATCTCGTTAATCAATCTGTGAACACTCAATTCATCCCATTACATCTACAGTACATTTCCATTCACAAGGGGTAACACGGTGTTTTAAGACTTCACATGTGACAACGTCAACAACGGCAGAACTCGAGGCTCTGCGCAATGCACTGGAACTCATCAATTCAGAAGAAAGACCAGGTAAATGGGCTGTGTTTTCTGACTCAAAACCAGCGTTACAGTGCCTGATATCAGTTCTCCGATGCGAATGCCATGACCAGTTGACCTACCAAACCGTGAAACTTCACCACCTTTCAATACAAAAAGGCCATGACGTCGTCTTTCAGTGGTTACCTGGGCATTGTGGTATAGGCGGCAATGATTTGCAGATCATGCTGCTCGCACGTCACATAAAAAAGCGAACAGCGTTCCGATTCTGCTTTCAAGAGCGGATGCGGCGAGGCAGATTCGTCAACTGGCCCGCAGTCTCACACTGACTGAGTGGAACACACCAAGCATACAACGTACAAGACTGCACGAGCTCGACCCTTCACTACAACTCCGGCCTCCACCCGGCCTACATCGACGTGCAGCTTCGCTTCTCTATCACCTTTGGCTGGGAGTTGCTTTCACGAAAGCTTATACCACAATAATCGGAATCACTGACAGTGGGGCGTGCGATGTTTGCGGCACCGACGAAAATATCGAACACCTGCTGTGCCATTGTCCTCGATTTGCCTCAGATAGACAAGTACTTGCCAACGCAATTCAGCGACTGGATGATCGGCCTCTTTCTGTGCAGGTGCTAATACAGCAACGTCCACATGCCTCGACAGCCCACAAGGCAGTGAAAGCCCTGCTGTGTTTCCTGACAAAGACAGGCTTGTGTGAACGCCTCTGACATGCGGTAGAGTTCTACACGCTGCAGTGAAATTACTGCCAGTCTCTCTACCACCCCTTTTTTTATTTTCCCTCTCTTCCCTCTTTCTCGTCTTCCTTGTCACCTTCCCTAATCTCCCAGTGTAGGGTAGCCAATCGGATGTCTTTTTGGTTAACCTCCCTGCCTTCTCCCTTTTCGTTGCTTCCTCCTCCTCCATTCAATCATTACTTTTTTTGTGGAAGTGGCCCTGTACGGTGGATAAGTAGAAGTAAACAGTCAACTATCCCTTCATCTCGTTTTCACTCCAAGGAAGACGAGGAAGCCAGTACCTCTAATGTGCTGCACAAAACTTGTGAGATTAGAGAACCTAGAAAAAACTGCTATACCTTCTAAGGGCATGACTCTTGACAGCCTAGAAGCAATTTAGTTATTGGCCTTAGGTACTAAAATGTGACAGTTACGGTATTTTAAAGCAAAAGTATAGAATAAATGAGTGCCTCCTCTTGCACAGGGCACTGAAACGTCACCAGCCACTTCATGTACCAGGCTTCGGGTATCATTTTTAGGCTGCCCAACCAGTGGGTGCACTGAATTTTTCGTTCTCTAGATTAGAAAGTGCTCAGTTATGCAGACTGCCGTTTGTGTTGGGCACATATTGAAAACACTCACAGAAAAAAAAACATTCAGACTGTTCTATTTCATATTCAAAGCAGACATAATGCAAATATATCCATATTCAACTGAAATGAAACATATAAATACTCCAGCAGCTACAGAAGAATAGAGCATAAAGACCGCATAATTTGAATACAGCGATGCGATGCAACGGTTTTCCTAGACGTACTGCAATCTCAACAAACATGCAGATAGAAGAAGACTATGACACATGCACGAAGTTCACAAAAGGGTTTTACTTGAAACTGGGCAAACTTGGCACACACTACAGACTTCGAATAGACAGCGAGCTCAGGACTACAAATTGTTTGTGAATTCAAGTATCAATCCACTTAAACTGTGTTTTATGCCAACATGACACTTCTCTGAAAAAGCGGTAGACACCCGCGTTGCTGTGACAGCCAACATTAGCAACATATATTTTTTACCTTACTGTGCAGCACATCTACAACATAGAGTAAAACATCATTAATTCAAAATCAGTTATTTGGAAATCCCGCTTAATTCAAAATATTTTCACGGGTCCATATTTTTAAATGTAAGTATGAGCGAATAATTTGAAGCGGCGCAGTACCAGTTCTGATAAATCGAAAACTTTGGGTGCCACGTGCTAATTGCTGATTTCACTGCAAATCCATGCAAACGACGGCTCTTCAGAGCCACAAGGCAATGGAACGTAGCGACACTAATGGGTGGCAGCTTAACTACTACAGCCTCGCTACTTCCATTCCAAAAAAAGAAAAAAGAAAAAAATTCGCAGCTTATCCACGGAGTGAATGATGATAAGTGAGGTGAAGCATCTGTCTGTCTGTCTGTCTGTCTGTCTGTCTGTCTGTCTGTCTGTCTGTCTGTCTGTCTGTCGGTCAGACAGACAGACGGACGCTTCGCCTCACTCATCATTATTCACTCCGTGGGTATGCTGTGAATTTCTTAATATAACAGCGCCTTCTTGTCAATCGTCAACTATATGAAAACCACTATCATCTAGTTATATTATTTCCAAGGTCATATACACACAACACCATCTAGTGAGCAATTCTTAATACTAACTAGAAGTGGCTACTACTACAACACACTATTACGAGGGTGATTTAGCAGTGGAATTTTTGTGTGGTTGTGCATGTGAGCCATGCATATTATGAGTATTGTAAGCAAGTTTTGATAAATGTACACTTCTTTTTCCCACTTCTAACAGTGCGTGTATTGTGTTTTCTGTCCTATCTCCTTTTGTGGCCATCCCTGCCAACGCTGACAAACGCAACAATGGAACTTCCGGTCACCATCAGATGTGGGGAAGTCGCGTGACCTGTGCAGGAACGTCGCCTATGAGACCGGGTATGAGGTCACACTAGTGCCAAGATTTGAAAAGAAAAAAAATGTCTTGCCTGGCATTCTATAAGTATAGCTTTTTTGTCATTTTCAGTAGTTGGCCTTGGCCACCAGTGGGGCAACAACCAGTACTATGCCACTTGATGGTTCTTAGTGCTATCGAAACATTGCTACTGCCAGAATCAGAGTAAACGGTAATGTTCAGCTCTATCACTGACACTGCATGTGATGTTTCTGCTACGGTCACGCGTCTCTCCCACATGTGACCATTAGCCTCTTTGATGTAGGAAAACAATTAGCTGCACTGTGTAAGCATTTCATTCAGTGATCTGTCTGTCCAATGCAGGTGCACTTTACCTGACCATCACAGAGTCATAATACCCCTTTCAGGTTATCCTGGTATGCTGCTGCATGTACCACTTCTCTGTAGAAACTCTTCAATGTAGCTTAATTGATGTCACACAATCCATGACTAACCGCAGACAAAGGCAGTGGGAAAGAACGACTCACCATCATCTGCTCTGTTCACTGCCGTTGCGTCGGCTTCAGATTCAATCCAAGAGGCTCGCTTCTTCAATTCTTCGACAATCGTGGATATCAAGGCGTCCATGAGTACGGCCTGCAGCACACGAAATTGTTTTGGAATGACAAGTACTATAGATACGTGCTCTACATACGGTGGAAGTGCAAGCAATCTGTACATCCATAAGTCAGAAACCTGGTGCGTATAAACTGGCAAAAGTTTTCCGATAGCGAGAGGGCCTTGATATTCATGCTCGGATTTTCTCGGATTTCTGGTATGTTCAGGAGCATTGCTCACAGATACAACTTCCTCAACATCACAGAGCATTGCAGGGTAGCAAGACTCGCATTTTTCTTGAACTAAAGAAATCGCAGTATATCCACGGAGTGAATGATGATGAGTGGGGCGAAGCGTTCGTCAGCCCATCCGTGCTTCCATTCGTCCGTTCATTCTTGTTTCCGTCCGTCTGCGCAACCATCCATGCATCCATCTGTCCGTCCGTTCATGCGTCCATCCGTCTGCGCGTCCGTCCATCCGTCTATCGGTCTGCTAGTCTGTCTATCCGTACGTCCATGCTTCCACCTAGTGAATACTCCAAGTACCGCCACCTCCCACCTCGCATCCCCTGTGGCACATACTCCCTCTAGAGCGGGTATGTGCCACCGGTGGCTAGTATATCACCAACAACAAACTCCATTGGATGTACAGACCCACACCCTAAGGAGCTTCGCCCCTAAAATCACTTCACCTACATGGTGGTCACTGTATTGCGAGTACTTTATCCGTGTTTTGAAAGCTGTTTTGAAAGTCGGGTTACAGCACTGCAAACGCCCGGGATAGCCTAAGTGCCTGGGCTGGGTTTGGGCCCACAAATTAAGGGCTTGAGTCAGGCCATTAATAGGACCAGGTGTCATATAAGTCACTAATACACATAAGAAAGCTGTACCAGATGCCATACGATTTGGTAAGGGTGCAGGCATTGTGTGTTAAATCAATTAATGCAATGAAGCCAGCAACATAAAAGTTTAGTTGCCATATTCCTCAAGCTGTTATGGCATACCTGTCGCGAGAAGATCTGAAGTACAGACGTCTCATTCTGCCCGGGTAGTTGGAACTGCAGGAACAGGCAGGGCAGGCAGTCAGGGTTGTCGGGCTGCGTCGGGCAGGCGTAGTCCCACGACAGCTGCTTGTACGGCAGGCTGAGCAGCACTACCTGTTTTGTACAACGACCACAAGTGACAGTCAGCTTTGCGGTACAATCGAAGTTTGCTACGATGACGTTGCATAGAATGCAAGAGTGACTACGTTATGAATAATATTCATTACTGGCTGGCTTGGGTCCATGACGTGAACGCCGTCACGGTTGATGGCCACGAGGACGGGCAGATCGTAGTGGTTCATCAGCGATGCTATGCCCGTCACGGGCCTCTCCACCTGACCGCTGAAGAAGGCGCTCCTGCGAAGGTGACCAAGAAAAGCCACGCTGATTGCCACTATTTTGTTGTCAGAAAAGTGTTGCAACTAGCCCATTCGACAATGCACAAAATAGTGGGGACTGACTATGGGCTCATTTCTCTTGCTAGACACCACCTAGGTGAAACAACCCCAGATTTACACAAACATAAATATCTAATTAAGTTAATGAAAAATTGCCTGCTGCTGTAGCTTATATGGTAAAACATTGGAGGCGTTATCTGAAGGTTGTAGGTTCGGTCCCTACCTACAGACAGTTGAGTTATCATCCCCTTCAATTCTTTACGTTTATGGTACAATTGCTATACTGCATTTAAACATATCGATAATATAACCTATAGCTCCATTGACTTTTGGTGAATTCGGTTGCACTCACTCAGCAATGAATCATAGCTTTCATGAAAATTTTGTAATGCTGATAAAACCTATAGTCTGCCTTCTGAATTAAGCATGCAATAGGCATTTCATTATTGTTCTCCAGCTTAAAAGAGCACCACAGTTGAGATATATTTTCTTTCTCTCGCCCTCCTTCTTGCTCTCTTTGTATTAGTTCTCTTGCACACTAAGGTTATTGCATTCGACGCCAGAAAGACAATTGCACGCGTTGCGTGAGCAAAGCAGAAGAACAAATAATTATTATGGTTTAGAGTCCCAAAACCACAACACGAATATGAGACACGCTCTAGTGGAGGGCTCCGGAAATTTCGACGACCTCGGGTTTTTTAACGTGCACCTAAAGCATTTTCGCCTGTAGCTGAAGAACAAAAACAGGGCGAAGATGAAGACGAAGACAGCTTGTGCTGAGTCATGATCATTATACTTTCTGTTAGCACTACGCACACAGCACAACGAAAAGCTTAAACAGCTCTGTGTCAAAACATGCAGCATCGTTGCAGCTAAAGCTGGAAAAGCAGGTTTTCTAAAGCTCTGTATTGAGGCAACTAGCAACAATACAGTTGCCAGATGCTCACTACACCATAAATCACTATATTTGCCAAGTAGTGAAGCACTTACTATTATGCCATTATTTGTAAATCTGCAGAAAGTGAGATATCTGAATGTAAGGCATTACGCACTCTTTCATGATGCTGGGGTTGATGACCATGAAGCATTATGGCTGACCCCTTTGTCACGGGAAAAAAACTTTCAAGCCCCCCCCCCCCCCCCATGTTACAAAATTCACATAGTGTGATGCCTGGTTGTTTCTTCATTCATCTGCCACGCTACATTACATATTGTAATGAGGAGTATGTAATAGGTTAACGCCGGTTGGGCTAACACTGCACACAGTGCGCAAGGATGCAGGACAACAGGGCAGCAGCCAAGACAAAGCCCCACAACAACATCGTCGTCTTCATTCCTTCTGTCATTTCACCCATGCCTGAGGTACCTTTCTATACTCGTTAAAATATGTTAATGTGATCCCTTGCCTGACATGACACCTGCGTGGAAATTTTTTGCGGAGTACTAATAAGAGCCAGAGTGGTTCTCAGGTAGAATATTCTACTGCCACGCGCAGGGCCAGATTTCATATCCCGCTTGATCTCGCATATTTTTTTTTCTCATTGCGCGCCACAGCAGTCGTGGACACCAGTGGTGGCAGATAAGAATGCCACAAAAAGAACTGCTATTGTGATCTCAACAGCTTTCGTTGTAAAAAAAATTCATTGAAAAAAGAGAAAGGATACTAGAGGATATTTTTCACCCACCCGTAGTAAGGGAATGCCCAGCAGAATTCCAGGTACTTGCGCATCAGACGGCTTTCCTTGACGTTGCTCGCAATGGCCTTGTAGTGCTCAGAGAGACGACGCTCGGGGCCGTTCTTGGCGCCCAAACCAAGAAGGAACCAGTGGGAGCGGCAGGCGTGCTCAGGCAGGAAGTCTCGTATTCGAGACCTGCACTCCCACAAGGAAACAAAAGAAAGGTGACAATGTTATTAATGGAACGAGTGACTATAGCACATCGTTGGATGAGAGAGATACAAGGCAGGACAAAGTGAAAGAGAAACTTTATGTGAAGAGAGATTTCTCTGCTGGCATGCATGCGGAGGACAGTTGACATGCCACTAAGTATAGACCCTTTGCGGAAGCATTAGGGTGCGACCATTTTTAGCTGATAACATAGCAGTTTTGTATGCGTATTGAATAAAGAAATAGCACTGCAGGGAACTCGCATGCACAAGAACATCGCCTCCATAACTTGTGTCGCTGGCGAACCTTATGGTTGGGGATTACGTGGCCTCTCCCACTCTTGGTATTCGACTGGCCCATAACATCAAGCCTTTCACAGAATACCCACTGGTTTTATTTGGTGCTCTTCATGGGAATCCATCAGGAGAGAACATTTTTCTTCCCTTTGAAAAGGGTGGCCTCAGCCTGGTACGTTTGTTTGTGCAACACTTGGTGCTGTGATTTTTTTACCTCAAAGACGTGTGCCGGCTCTTTTTTTATGCGGTGCTTCGAAACTGTCCTTCCATTTATTTAAGTCACAACAGGCGTTGCTAAGGAATTTCAGTTATGGGGATTCCTAAAAGAAATTGCTGATACTGTCAATTTTTCGAATGGCAGATTTTGCTTAAGGCATTTGTATAATACTGACAAAACAATGCTAACTACTGCACTTGCGAGTAACTTTTTCCCTGAACCTCTTTATCGACTGCCATATTTGTTTTTGTCTGGCCATGGTGTATTGTTTGTGTACTTAGAATGTGAATATCTCCTGCAGCAAAAACATTTTTCTTTAACTGCACACTTCCACTCTACCAGTGAAGACGTGGCTCAATTAAAAATCTATATATGTGCTCTGGACAGTAAGCTGTACACTCTGCAACAAACCTGACTCAATAGAGCAGTGTTTCATAGATTGCTGTGAGGCATTTTATTCTTGGGACCTTCTAAAAAGAACAATCAGAAAAGAAATTCAATTCATGGCTCATGGTATTAGGTTCCTCCTTTTCAAAGAAAGCCCTACCAGTAATACCCTATATGATCTGCTTGCGTCGTTGGGACTTTCTTCACTACGGAAAAGAATCATTATTGACAGACAGGCCGAGCCACCTCGGTTGGTGATGTCCGTCTTCTGAGAAGAAGCTGCTCAAGTGCGTAGTGTTGTTAAGACCTTCAACCCCATCCCAAAGGGACGCTTTTGCGTATTTTCCTGACTTCCGATGAATTACGCTGTGCCTAGTTCACGATTTCTGGTGTTCATTCCACACATTAAAGAAAAAAAATTCGGCAGATCCCACGTACCCGGGAATCAACGTTATGCGAAGCATGCGGAGGGAAGGTGACCGTGTTGCAATTCTTTTTATTGATCGACACGGCATGAAAAGAGGCTTAATATATGTAAAAATGTTGCACGCACAGACATATGTTGAAGGGCTTCAGATGTTTATATAACCAGTTATTTGCGCTTGTGCAACGATGCCAACTGGAACATGCATATTAGCAACATTAGAAGCTGATTTGAAGCGCTCACGCTCATGAGGTTGCTGGCCCTAGACACTGCTACATAAACCAACTTCAGCGCATGGCAATCGACTATACAATTGACGTTAACCCAACGTGAAGGCTCTATCAAACAATACATATGTAATGTTTATAAAATTGAGTAGGCAGCGCTGCAACCACAATGGACATTTCACGAAGATTAGCGTCTATTTGAAAAGTAGTTCCGAGACCTGGCATAGCTGTGTGGTAGAATGCTTGGCTGCCACGCAGAATGCTTAGGTTCGATACCTGCTAGGACCCTGAAGTTTATTATTTGCATTCGTCGGGGGATCAACGCTGCCTATGTCAGGTTTTTCTTAACACTGACATTTAGTCTATGCCTTCGTTGGATTGACGCAGCTGATGTCGGGTATTGCTTGACGCTTCCGCGCTAAAATTGCCTGCGTGTATTCTCGTCCTTCCTGACTAAATACTAAGTGTCAATCACCTGTGGCACATACCCGCATACCAGTGGCACATACCCGCCTGTGGGTATGTGCCACTGTCTGGCGGGAAGTGTTCGACGATGTACGCGACGGGATTGCGACACTAGTGATTTCTTAACGAGCGCGTCATATTCGTCAAACCATCTTACCCTCCCATGCTAATTTTAATCCACTCCAAGTTAAGGGGTTGACCACGAGAGCACACAAACGTAAGCGGCTAGATAGATAGTATGATAGATACGCTCAAAGTCGCCGAAGTTCGCTAAGAAATGCTTTGCATTTAAAAAGGAACACTTAACGTCTATTTAACCTTTGGTGACCATGGTCATTTCGTATTATTACATGAAAAACCGGCAAAATATTAGTTTGTCGACCCAGGATGGAGACGATTGTGGATCAAAAATTGTGTGTACGGAGGGGTAGGTGGCTATCATTATTTCATCGTAATGTCGGAGAAAAAAAATTAAGAGAGTCTCACACTAGTCGTGCCAAGCCTGAAAGAAATGCAGAGTTGGGCGGCCTTCTTTGTCTCCCCTTCCCTCTGTTTCTTCCATCTCTTTTGTTTTTGTCTACATTGATTTCTACTCCTTTCTCTTTCTATCCTTGCTTTTCCTTCTTCCTTTTCTTTCTCCCTCTTTCTCGCTCTTACTACATCTACTTATTTCTCTCTATCTCTTTTTTATTCTGTCTCTGTCTCACTCTTCGTTTTTTCTGTTTTTTTTATTTGCTCACTGATTTTATCTCTTTCTCTCTGTTCACATTTCTATCTATGTCTTTCTATTTTTTCTCTAACCTTCCCCATTTCTCTCTTTCTTTCTCTTGCTCTTTCTGTCTTTCTCCTTCTATCTCTGTACTTGTTCTCCGGTCCATCAGGGTCATTGCATTCCATGCCAGATAAATCAGTGCACATTTCGAGAGCGAAGCAGAAGCTGGAGACGAAGACCAAAAGAGTGCGTGCGCATGATGATGATAATTTTACGTTTTCTCGGCACGGCGCGATGAAGAGCTTAACAGCTCTGCTTAAAAAAAAAACTAAAAAATACTGTACAGGGACGGTTAGTTGGTTGATCTGGTACTGCATTTCTGAACAAAAGTGCACAAGTTCGACAAGGATGACAGAAGAAAAAACACGGACGGAACAGTGTAAGCTATCAAGTCGAGTTTTACTAAGGAAACAAAGAAATGTGCTCACTGAACAACACGGCTTGGTCCAAAAAAAGAAGAAAATGTTGAAAACTGTTATATTACAACTGGTAAACTTAATATAATGATATCTACAGCTGAGACGACACAAGAATTCTGGCTGTTATGTGTCATCGAGGAAAGCTTTTTCAAAGCTTCACAAAAACATCCATTTCCGTAAAGAAGCGGAACGAAAAATTGAAGTCACTGCCCCATGCTAGCTTCAAAGATTGTAGCCCAGTTTGTTCAAAGACCACACGACAGGTGCGACTGTATCCTTGCCTGAAGAACTCTGGAGTGTGCTTGAGAGGATCGTATGGTCCAAGTTCGAGCCGTGCTTGGATGGCACCTAGCACCATGCAGTCTTCAGTCTCACAGGGGTACCTCCCGTCGAGGACGTTGCCCTTGGCTTCCGCAAAGAGCATCTTCAGCAGCTTCAGGTCTGTGATCTGAACACACAAACACCAAAATAGGAACAACGCACAAAGTTGAATTTCTATGTACCAGGATTACAATATGATTTTGAGGCATATTACACTGGTAGGACTACGAATCAATATTGACCCCATTGGGTTCTTTAACGAGCCCCTGAATCTAAGTGTGTGGGTATTTTGTAGCAAGACCCGCGTTGCTCGTATTCTCATCGTTTCGCTGAGGCTGGTGGTCACACTCCAAACTGAGCCATTGCCTAGCAACAGCTGGCAGCGCCGCATGCCGCGCTGCCTGGCCTGACATCAGAGAAGGAGCCGGCGAAACCTTATATATAGGAGGAAGGGCTCGCTGGGATTCGTCAGGAGACATAGAACATATGTCATTGAGAGAAGCCAGGCATCGTCGGAACAAAACCAAGAGCAGGCAGCGAGCCGAGGAGACAGAGGAAGAAAGAGCCGCACACCTCGGGAATAAAACCAACCAAGCTAAACAGTAAGATTAACCATACCACATGCTACGCATACCTAGGCCTAACTGAGTTAAGCCACAACCAATTTTTTCACATATGCCCACATCCAAATTGGTTTACTCTAGTGGTAATGAAAAATAGCAAGGCCATGATAAGCAAATGCAACAAGTTACTTGGTTGAAACTTGTTATGTTAACAAAAGCAGGCATCAGGTACTGACAGTATGAGCTTGTTGCGTGTTACTAGTAATGTTCCCATTACTGGGGCATTCTGTTTTGATGAGAGCTTTACTACTTGGATTTCCTGCTGCCATGATGAGTGTGTTTACTATGACATCATTTGCACCTCTGCCTAGACAGTGAAAATGCCACTAGCTGTATTGAATTAACAAAAAATATTAATCATAACAATTTATATGCAGTAACTGTGGTGCCATACCTCTTTCTCTTTGGATTTCTCGAGAAATACATTTCTCTGCAGTGTCAGCACTGGTTCATCTGTGAGGGACAAGAGAAAAGAGAGAAAAAATAATCATGTAGGTGCAGATTGCTGGTGATACACACAGAATGAAATACAGGACATGCAGAAAATAAAGCCACATTACAATTTGACGAGATAACTGACACTCATCCCATTTGCAGTTATGCAACCAAGATATAAAATTAACAAACACAAACACATTATCGAACCAAATTACAAGACATAGATAAGTAGTTATACTAAATTGTTTGTTATCCAACATCAGCATGTGAAAAGTACTATCTGTTTAGTGACCACGAGGTAAATCACTTGCCGCATGTGACCATGTCATAAATCAGACTCTAGAGTAATCTAGATAGCTTTTTCAGTCACCAGGACCTTGGCTAAGCTTAACATTGTAGCTAAGCAGCATGATGCTGTGATATGTATTGGCAAACAAGGACATGGATGGGTAGATAGGCACCAACAACGACACCAATTATGTCGAGAAAAAGACACCGAATAGCGTTGTTAGCGTCTTTCTACTCGTCTGCGTCCTTGTTTGCCAATCCTGTTACATAGCTATAAACGAAACCAGCTGGTCCAGCTGTTTAGCATGCTCCGTCTTTTTGTGTCGATGTAAGAATCCCCCCTACATTTTGAGTCCTCTGCTTACACCCTCTCTAGTGAACAATGTTTAATGAATGAATGGAGAAATGAATGACTACCTATAACATGAATTCTGATGATACAACAACAAATACGACTGCAAGGAATCATTAAATTATCGACATCTTGGAGAGAGCAAGTGTTGATCAATAACCCTTTCTGTTATCTGACATGATTAAGACGTACTGATTGGCCAGATTAGTTAGTCATGATGAAATACGGCAGTGCACATCAAAACCCAGATGCCACTAAAAAAATAGACAAACTGCAATCGCTCTTGTCTATTCTTCCGCATTGTTCAGCCAGCCGCTTTTCTTCAATACCACTGCAAACAGGAGTGCACATCGCAAAAACAGCACTTTCAAAGTGGCACGACACAATAAGCAATCTATGCACAAGATGAATGAGAAAAAGTCATCGAAAGGAATTGGCACGGCTTACCAGAGTCGAGTTGTTGCTTTGTGGCAAAGGTGTACTTCTTCAGGTATTCTGACCATCGCTCCCGGATCAGGTACGGTCTGTGATCTGGCTTGAGCTGCAGCTCTGGAAAGACATGCGAGAATGGAACAGACAAATACACTAGACTCTCATTAAACGAAACCAGGGAAATATGTTCTATTTAGCAGGAGTTTCGTTTACTGAGAGATGACCAAGGGTGCAGATTACGAGAACGGAACCAATCTTGCCAGAAGCACTTGTTCCATTTAAGCAGCAGTTCCGTTTAACAGGTTTCCGTTTACTGAGAGTCTACTGTAGTTAAGACAGAAACTGCTCTTCTCAAATTAAAAACCCCATTCTTGGGCCTTACGAGCCATGATTACAAGGCACACTGTACTGAATGATTAAAAATAGATTACGGAACCCTGGACTGTTTAACTATGCACCCAAATCAAAATTTGCAAGTTTTTTTTCCTTTCGTTTCTATATAGACATAGGTACCGTGGCCAGGATCCAAAACCACCCTTTCATTGCTGCTTTCAATAATACTGCTGCAAAAGCTGTTGTGAGATTGCAACAGCCGATTTTAGTGGCATGGATAGCTGCCGCTGGCATCTGTAATTACCATCACACACAAAGGGGAAAAAAATTCTAGACTGAGTGTGTTTTGAATCTAGGCCCTATGCGTGAGGGATGAGTATTCACCCACACACCTATGCCAGTGCTTGAAAGTCCCTCCCAAGAAGACCCAATACAGGCATCATTACAAGCAAGGAAGTGCATTTACAGGCATATCATAGCGTGGTAGAAAAGTTAAGCACATAACACAAGACATCACACCATAAAAATTGCATAAAATACTTTAAACCTCCCACTCTGCAAAGGGTTAAGCCATAATTCATCATTCACATCAGCCACGACATCGGTAATGTGCACATATCGCCTTATAGAAGCATAGTTGTCATCACTCCTCCTCACAATGATGAATAGTGGCATAGTCGGTACTTCCCTACTTCACTAAATAATGATTAACGGCATAATCAGTATGTCACAAGTGTACTTGCAGTAGCTTTGCGCAGGCCTTCCATATTTTTTGTTTTACTGTAAATGAAGCCTATTTGTAATTCTCAGCTAACAACCTACTACAGCACTTCATTCTATCCACCCTCTTTCTCTCAAGTTATTGCTCACTCTAGGGACTGAGCTGCTTCGGAAAAAATAGAAAAATAGAAGTGGTACCAAGACTCATTCATGGCACAACATCACAGCGGCACATACCGAGCAACGGGGAGGTCACCCAGAGGGCAAAGATGTCCTTGACTTGTGCTGGGAAGTTGATCTCGGTGTCGTCCTCCGCGATGATGTCGACGATCTCATGGGCCGTCGCCAACTGGACGTTGCCAACCTCGACGCAGAGGCACACCTTGTTCATGAGGTACACGCACACCTCTTGCTCTGGAAGGCCAGCACCGTGCCGAAGTTCAAAGGTCGCACGATAACAAAATGAGGGAGGCCGGGGAGGCAGGCAGCGAGGTACGGAGGTGACACATCGCATGCAGAGGGACACTGACAAACATTTTTAACCTTTATCTATGAATTTCTGGTGATTCATGCCATTTTAAAGGACTAGTTAAGGTTCACACAGTTAACTTGCGCACCACGTGAGATAACCCCCCTTTTCACAACTTCCCCTTGTGAAGGCCTAGCTATGTAGGTAACAACATATGGTACTGTATGTACATATGTGCCAATGAACTGTTTGGTCTCGTCTATTAAACACACAATACAGATGTTGCTTAAAACATGGTGTTTCCAGGAATATTCTGCCAACATTCTTGAACTGAAAAGAAATATTATTTTTCACTAAATTTTACTGAACTTACTTCCATACTAACAGAACTTCAAATGTTGTCTAAAAAGGTTGTCTAAAATCCCAATAATGGCAAACATTTTAAAGTATTTTTGTTGAATGACAACTAACATCAGCTATATGATGCTGAATGTGGTTACTGGTACTTAGCTTTAACTATCCGCTGGTACAACAGTAACAATGCTTTTGTTAAATCTCAGCGGCTTTGTTAAATCTGCGTACAACAATCGAGTTGTCGACGAAAGCTTTTATGGCCATCTACCATATTTACTCGTTTATAACTGGCCTCTATTACGGCTGCAAGTGAAAAATGCAATGCGCTTAATCTCACTACTTTAGTACTTAAGCAAATCTGTTCACTCGGTAGTTTCTCACCGTAAGAGAAAAACTAGCAGTACACAGTTACAAATGACTTGGTGTTGCTTATTATCACTGTCAGACAGGAAAAGCTTATCAAAAGCATTTTATGTTTAGGGCAGCTTAGTGTTTTTCAGGTACTGCATTTCCTAAACACTTTGCAGGCTATGGCGGCCTCAATATAAACTCAAGAATATAACTATTCTGACTTATAAATATAATGAGCGAGAGCTACACAGCCTCAACAGCTGTGGAAGTAAATAATGGTAACGCTTAGTTTCACGGCTATTAACGCGGGCAATTAGGTGGCAGGAGGTGCTGCAAGATGGTGTACTAACACTATCTGTCTGATGAAGACATTTCATTATTCTTCGAACGGGCCAGGTAACCAATTTGTTGGTTTGAACTATAATGAATGGCCAGCTGACTCGCGTGAAAATGCAGTGCCATAACCCCTCATAAAACAACAAGAAAGATCAAGCTGCAAATTATATGTGCAAAAAAAAAATTGAGAGGTGTGAGTGCTTTTTAACATCCAGCTCAAATAACACATGCAGTCATATAAACAGCTGATGAGGTTATCTACCTGTCCGAGGCAACAAAAGTAAACTATATTTTATGAAAATTTGTACAGCAAGTGTTGCCCCCAGAGGCCCTTCTCAGATAATGGCTAAGTCAACGTTTGGGCAATAAACAAAAAATCAGCAACACAGTTTTGTACAATTCACATGATTTTATTGCCAATGGGAGCAAAAACAAAAGTGACAGTTGCAGGGGGTCCGTGCACCGTGCACTGCACATGCGAAATCATGCAAGGCATAAATACAAAAAAAAACACATGCTCTCATGAACACAGAATCTCTCTAAAGCATTTACATTCAACAAAGGTTATGCTTAGCTAAATGTTAAATAACTTCACAGTGATGAGCTAAAACAATGCATCATGCGAAGCAAGCAAGCAATGATCACAAAAGTCAGCGCTATTCCAAACAAACACGCAGAAACAATAAGGTATCTTACTGGGGTATCACAGAATACCTTAGGCTAATAAGGACATGTCGGGAAGCGATAGATTATTAGCGCTATAGTAGTTATCTAAAAACATTGAGCACATTAGGCAACATCAAAATGCAGAATATAGGTTCAAGAAAACCAAGATAAGATGCATTCACTACAGAAAAAAAAAAGGATCCTCTACAGATCAGCCAATACTGATATTGAACAAAAAAAAAGAACACAATGACACAAGTTAGTTTCAACCTGCAAATGACTCATGTACAAATCCACAAGAACCATCACAGAAAAAAATAATGCAACAGTGAGATAAGCTAACGCATGCGTAGCAACAGTAACAACATACGTGCATGTGTGGAACGAGAGCTTAACTACTAAATTTTATACTCAATCTCACCGAATACTAGAGGTGCAGATAAAAGCTAGGGGTTGTGTCAGACAGCCAGTAACACGTGTTCCAGACGAAGGATGGCCTATTGCAAGCTGCTACTTTTTCCGTACCACTATCGCTTCGTTGGCATCTAGCGGAGAGTGATCAGACTGAAGTGTCTTTTTATTCTAATTGGCTAACGAGAAGCGCAGCTTTCAGCGCCCTACATTGAACTGGAGTGAAGGAGAGTACATGTTCGGAACCCTTAACAAATGGCTCTTCCAGCAAAGCTGCCAATTCTTTCTCGTCATAGGTCATGTCAGACGCCATTTTGCGAGTGAGCGCTGATGCCGAATTCGGATGCAATATTTACTCCTTTCTCTGGGTTCAATTACAAGCCTCAATATAATGAATGCCAATATAACAAAATATCCATTATAAAGAAGTAAATTAAGAATAGCTTAGTCATAGTTGCAGTGCCAAAAATAGACATTTAAAACAAATTTTCTGATATAACAAACCCATTTTCGTTTTGTATGCAATTACCTTACAATGAGGTTTGAGTGTTTCACAGAAGCAAACAAGAGATGTTATTTGCCATGATGCAACACAGTGTCAACGCCCATGTGACCTGCAATGATGCTGGGACAAATTAGCTACACTCTCGTTGCAACAACGCTGATGCCATCCGAACTGTAATGGCTAAATGCCGTCAGCCATAGGTAGGGAATAGAAAATGCAGAACAACTTCGATGTCCTCGGAAGAGATATGTGCACCTGTTCCACTCAGTGAAAAGTTACAACAATACTTCAATGAGCACCCCTACTTTACTCTACACGAAATAGATAGTTACTGCATCCACAAAGTGCTTCAAACAAAACACACAACGGATGGATATGTAAAATTGAGAAGACGAGTAATTAACGCATAGATTACCTTGACAGAGCTGTCAGAGTTGGGTTACTTTTCTGAAGTGGCGATTTGTACAAATGAAAAAAGATGTATGCACCATGAAAAACGTAAATGTATTCCCAAATAATTCAGCAGGAGTGATAAGTCACACAAATAACTCGCAATTAGTGGCAGTGCGACGGCCACAGGAAAGAGGTGAACATGCATATTTGCCCGGGGTTACGGAATCGTGAACACAAAAGCAACATCCTGTCTACAACGACTCCATCCTCAGTAAGTTGTGCTCCACAATGACAAACCTAATGAATGTATATGCACCATCCACTTAGAATATACTGACAACATGACGTTCCTGCTTGGCTAAGGGTAACAAACAAGCACGATGCAGGCCGCAAATAGCACTATGTTGGAATGCCACTATTATCTAACACTTATGAGGGCTGGCAGTTCAAAGTAATGTGCCAAGCATGTACTTTGAATGTGCAATTCATTTGGTGCAGTGCTCCTGCACCAAATATTCAATATAATAAATATAACTTTCGATAGTGAAAGGAACTGCTTTCACCAAGGCCGCCAGTAAAGCATGGCATAACTTGCTTTATACTAACAGGCACAAGTGCTATGCTATGCTTCAAAGCCTGCCAAACAGAATCCTTTCAGATATTTCCTTTTTATGTTAAAAATGACAGCCACTGTACCGTTATGTACTTTGTTACGCTACCGTTGTTTAACAAGACTGCCATATTCAAAGCTCCACAATTGCTTAACACAGTATTGAGAGGTTTAGTAGCTGCGTGAGATGCAAAGCATTCCTTGCACTCGTATAAAGACTGCACCACAACACAAGAATGGCATGTAGTTACATTTTTTTTATCTCAAACGCTATTAAAAAAACACGACAGCTAGAAAAAAATGTTGGCTATTCGTACTTGCACAAGCAAACGTCTTTGACATTGATATTGGTCAAACTTATTTCAATCTGGGAATAACAAAACAGCACTAATAACGAAATAGGAGTGGTGGCTACATTCAACACACATGTACGTAAAATAATTGAGCCAATGGGTACATGGCTTCTGGAAGTGCCTTGAGCTCTGAGAGAATTGGCTCATATGGTGTGTTCAACCCTGGGCAGGGCTCGAGTTTATTTGTTTCTTTGTGGCCCCAGTGAAGCCAAGTACGACTGTAACCCTTTCTACAAAAAGCCTCATGATTCCTGCAATTGAGCACACAATACGGAAACGTTGAGGATTTATCTCTGTCACACTCCATAATGATATTTTACTTTGCACTAATTTTCTTGCGATGAAACTGTGTGCCAAATGCTTTGAACTCATAAGCATTGTGCATAATATTAGCATAATATAGCCTTCTTAGTTGATATTGAACTTTTACTTGTAATCTTACCCTTCATGTAACACCCCCTAATGGGGGCAACTTAAGGAAAAAGAACTGAACTAAACTGAAAGTAGCAAGTGCAGTCTCTAAGAAACAAAACTCAAGCAAGCCAGAGGACAATAATTGCTGTGTGACAAAGACATGCTCTTAAATGTGCAACTGCTTGCAGAATGAAGCAGGGCACACTGGCTGCTTTGATACGAGGTAAGGGGCGTTTGTGCGTGCAACCTGTCATGCAGGTGGCAGTCAAACGTGAAGCCACATCAGGAGTCAGGAAAATCACGCAACAGCCGTGCAAGTGTCCAGAGTAACCACGGGTGGCATGCCAATCAAAAGCAGGTTTGTTCGGTCACGTGACTGAGGAGGCAATTACTTGGCGGTGGCACCGGCGCGGGAGGTGGCGTCACCGGCCGCTGCTGGGGAGCCGGAGCCATTGGCGGAGCCAAGTTCGGAGTTGGAGCCGGAGCCGGCGGGGGCACCAGGTGATCCCGGGCTGCTGGTGTTGGCAGGATTCGCCAGCCCGGGGGCGTGTCGTCGTGACCGTGACCCACCGTGGTGAGGGGTGGCAACTGGTAACACTGCTGCTGCTGGCGAACGTGGTTGTGGTGTCCGTGGTGGTGGGACACCGCCTGTTGTTGCTGCTGCTGCAAGTGGTGGTGGCTCGCACTGGTGGCCGGGTGTGGGTGATACTGGTTATGGTGGTGATGTGTTGGTGTTGGCAGCTGGCGCCGTGTCGTGGTGGTTGTGGTGAGCGACGGCACGGACACCGAGTACGGCGACGGCGCGCTGTTGTGGTGGTGATGGTGGCCATGACGGTGGTCCAGCGTGGTGTAGTCGCTCCGCTTGTTGCCGCCCACCGCTGCCGGTCCCCCACGCAGAGTGCAAGCTGTGTGTGCATGCGCGCACGCAGGGCACGGGCGGAAACAATGCAGCACGACGCGTTTTTACGCACCGGACACGTAAAAACGCTACACTAAACCGCTATTGGCCGCACCCATTTGCCAAAACACAAAATTTTTTCAAGGGACACTTTAGACAGGACAAATGTACAGCCAGAACCTCAGAGCATAACAACCCGTGTAAAATGAAACACACCTTCCCTTACAAATGTGTATTTTGGTAGCGCAGGGCTGAACATGAAAAACACAGGGGCCAGTGGCACAGCCAGGAAGGGGGGGAAGGGTTCGAGGTTATAATCTTGCACCCCCCTTTCCTCTTTTGAATTTCGCACAACGATCTAAACATACACAACAACACAGGTACAAGCACCCATAAAGTGTAAATGAAAACACCTCCTCTGAGAAGGGTTCTGCCTAGGTCCCTGTCTAAAAGAGAGACTGGGTCCCTCTGCAAAATTTCCAGCCCTCACCCCACACACCCTTTCTCCCTGTTATCAGCAACACGCGGACACATCTCCGCAACACCTGCATGCGGATGTATACAAGCAACCTGTCGGCAACTTTCATCCTCACCCCCCCCCCCCCTCCAACTCAGAGTTCTCTTCAGCACCTTCACAAAATCAAGGACCGTCACACTCGGTTTACCGCACAACGTTGGCCACATCGGCCGAAATTACGGGAGTTGCGTGATTAACGGGGGACGAAAACGAAAATACCCTATGCTGAAAATTGAGTTCAATGACAGTTCTTGGGCGCTTCCAAATAACAGTTATCGTTGACTGCTCACTAAAATTCGATCACACGTACGCGTTGCAGCTCGTGGCGAATGGACACGGTTCCGCGCCTTCAAGAGGGCGCGCCTACACGAAGCTGCTTGCCATGTGGCCTTAACGCTCCGCAGTGACAGCCCTCGTGCTGCAACATAACATTTAGGCACCGATAACTCAGGAGCCTTTAGGTGCATGTACAGTATCAATTTTTATAAACGGGAACACGCGGGCGCGTGGCGGGCGCTCTGACTGCAGCTGCCTGCAGCGCCATCATCCGACAGATAAACAAAACGCGTCCGCTTTTGGCGGCATCGCTCGTTGCAAGACCAGAGCGCGAGCACACACTTTAGCAGCGCTTGTCTAACGTCGTGAATAGTTATTTCGTTTGCTAACAGATGGCGCTAAAAGCGGACGCGTTTTTTTTAATCTCTCGTTTGATGTTGTTGCAGGCAGCTGCGACAGAGCGCAGGCCACGAGCTTGCTCATTCCCTTTCATACAAAATGACACTGTACAGTAACTCCGGTTGCAACCGAAGGAACAGTCTGTAGTGTAGACCGGCACAGCGGGACTACGTTTTCGAGGCGCACGTGGCGAGAGCAACGCCACCTCTTCGTGAAGCGCCACTCCTTCCTGTTGACCGCTTCCCGCGACGACGTTACGTGAAACTAGGGTATAGCGCGCGCGGCACGGTGCTGCAGGTCAATAGCGCTGCACGAAAAGAGTGCGTTGACAATCGCCGGCGACTTGCGCGCAGCGCACGGACTCAAGAGAAACGAGGGCTCGCGCGGCGACCCGAAATGGCGATGACCGCCGACGGGGCGCGCGCACGCGCGCCAGGATCATTACCGCGAGACTGTACTACGAGCCAAGTAACGTTGGTGCGAGGCACACGTACGCGCCACGACGAGACTTACTGGCCCCGTCTACGTAAGCGCGCGCTGCACGGGCAGCTACACATACTTCGAAGTGGGCGGAGCGAGTAGCTGGACCATGCGCGAAAGCCAGCGGGACACCGTGACCGTGCAATCGCCAGAAAATGGCACCGGCGCGCGTGGTGCTTAATTGTCGCTCCGCAGGAGCCGTTGAGTTTTTTTCCCCCTTCTTTTCTATCTTATTGGTTCTTGTTTTTGTTTTAGACTTTCGTACGGCGCGGTTGGAAAGCGCAAGGCCCTCAATCGCGGAAAGCCCGCACGACCATCAGTTGCGTCAGTCGTGTAAACGATTGCTCCAAACTGGGTTGTTCATAGGACACGGCGCTATCGAGGCACCTTAATTATTAGCTCTAACATGAACCGGTGGAAACAATTGTGGTTGTCAGCCCAGATCTTTTCCCGACGTATCGACGACGGCATCGGGATTGAAAACTAACAAAAAAAAGACAAGCAAAATCATGTGCAAGTAAGTTCTGAGAGACCACAGCTCAAGTGCTAACTTACCCTAAATACAGATAGAGAGACTGGTAAAAAATACATGCCCATAAAGGTCGTGCATGCATGTTGTTTTTTCATCTAAATTTTATACGTGTCAACGGGGAAGTTATGCTGTACTAGAACTATATACTATTACCAGTATGTGTACGAGCTATACTTCTCGGTGTAACTATAAATCACTAGAAACAGCACGGGGACAAGGGACCAGGAAGACAGGACTTAACGCTAGGAAGACACACGGGCAGCAGCGCGAAGTCCAACTTCAAGAGGAACGTTCGCCGGAAATACGGCCGTAAATATTTTGCTTGCATCAACTCTGACGACGCCATGTATGCACGCGCACTTCGGAAGTTTCGTAAGCTATATCCACATCCTCTGAAACAGCCAGTCGGTGAACGAACGAAACTCGCTAACGAACGAAACTCGCTGTGAATCACCACCGACTTGGATATTTGTTGTTTCATACATGTACGTGCTCCTATACAGATTCACCAAGGCGCTATACGCAGCCGCAGGCTCACAAAGTGAGCTCTGCAGAATTCTTTTCAGCCCGACTACCGCGAATTCCAATCTACATGCAACCTCCACCCCACCCAATCCACTTTAACATTTCGTTACTACAGGAACTCGAAACTCTGACCAAAATAATTATGTTGCACCTCACTTCCTCAGACTCCAAATCGGCCAAATTCGGCTTAGCCGTGCTCACTTGGACTCGAGCTGCACTCCTCAAAATTCCACGCAACCTGGCTCGCCAAAGCCAAAACTAGCAGAAGTTTACAAATTCTGACTTCGGAATCTTCGAAATTCCACTCGAACTGCCTGTCTGTCTTTGAGTCGGGCGAAGCAGCAATGGGGGAGGAGGGGGAGGACGTTTATGCAAACATGCTGACAGTTGCGTCGGCCTGAATCGATTCACTGGTGTTAACGAAAGGGGATGGGAGCGGTAAAAAAAGAAGGTGGTGATGAAACAGCACCTCGAATGTGCAAAAACTGTTTATTCTCTTGTCCGGTTCTGTCTCGCGTAAAAACTTTTTAGCGCTTTTGAAATATTGCTCTGATGACGAGGTGGAGGTCTCAACATAATTTTTTCTGATACTTGTTGCTTCATAGATTTCAACAAGAAGGTGACCACTCATTTTCTCTACGTGTAAGACAGTGGGTGGGTGGGGAAGGGGAGGTAGATGCGTTGCCCGAGCAGCAACTGCGCACTTTGATCGCAAGGGCGCGGGCGCGCGCGTTATCTCGGCAGACGTCAGTAGACGGCTCCTACTCTTATTTGTGCTATTCTCTAGCAACCTACTTCGTGTTGGGAGGACAGATAGCACGTAAAAACCACTTCGCTACCTGAAGCGGCCGTATTCCTCTGCGCCAGTGTTTTGAAAAGTTCCAAAAATCAGATCCTAAATGAGTAAGCTGCTAGCCTTAATTTGTGTAACGTTATATAGGATCTGTTGCTATCGTATTTATTGAATTACCGTCGCACTGAAAATGTTTTTTTTTATTCCTTTTATTTCAAAAAACCCTGAGTATGGCGCAATGTGTAGCTATAAGGTGTTGCATACCTGAGAGCGGCGAGCTGTCGGAGCGAGGATACTCGACGGGAATGATGGTGACGCAGTTGTGCGTCATGTAGTTCTCGCAGGGCCCCTGGTGGTGGTCGGGCTGCTGCTGGAGATGGTGCTTCATCATACTGCTGCTCTCTTCGTCGTCGCTGCTGCTTCCGCTACTGCTGTCCTCGGGAACCAAATCGCGCATCGAGACCAGACGGGCCCGCCTCTGAGATGGGACAAGAGCGATTGACACAGCGTGAATCGAATATTCTTCGGTATATAGAGGATCGTGTAAGTGCCTACGAAAAGCAACACGTGCACACTCATGCAGAGGCATGCCCGCGAGCAAGCAGTGCAAGCGAGAGGACAGACAATACAAGAGTGCGCCAACGGTTCTTGCGGAAGAGATCGTAAACATATTCGTCTACAAAAAAGCTATAAGGAAAGCAGGCCAGGCGCTCTTACTGTAGAACGCCTTGGCCTCGACCAGCGTCCTGGGACAAAGGAGGTTTAAAAAAAATTTCTGGAGAAGGCGAATAGTCTGTCATGTCTCTATAGGAAGATGTAGGCCGCAGCCGCCACTTTTTTAGAGGACAAGGCTTCACTTTCAAGTAGCGATTTCCACTCCAGCAGGTTCATTTAAACGTCCTTACCTAGGACCCGGGCGATCATTATTACTTGATCGTCGATGGCGCTGGCAAGACACGAAGCTTGCTAGTGCTTGCCAAAAGTTAGCAAGTGAGCCACGCCCACTCTCTAATCCATGACGTCGTTGTCACGTGATCCGTAATCCGCGCTTCTCACCCGAGCATGTCTCTGCCGTTTGAACAACCCTTAACGTATACGTATAACCCACAACATTTATAAAATGAAAAAAAAGTAAGAAACTTGTCTTCCCCTGCCCAAGGAGATTTGTGGAACAAGGAACAATAAAATTCT
Source organism: Rhipicephalus annulatus (assembly GCA_013436015.1). NCBI lineage: Eukaryota > Metazoa > Arthropoda > Arachnida > Ixodida > Ixodidae > Rhipicephalus > Rhipicephalus annulatus. The sequence continues at coordinate 28,947 of WOVY01001378.1, read as the reverse complement.
GAGTAAGTACGTAAAACTGCACGTCACACTTCTACAAAATGAAGGCAAGATTCAGGCAAGATTCGGCACTTTACAGCGGGATGCAGCTTCCGCGTTTCGAAACTCCCTCCCCGTTTTGTCCCCCCATACCTTAGGGCTCTGCAGCCAGAAGAAGGTAAATGTCACGGAACTGCGTACCGCGGTATAGGTGTGTGCATAGAAACGCCTATTCATGTACACGTTACCATTCACACAACAGATACATCTATTTCTTCCATCCGCAGCAGTCGTTTAACGGCACTACAGGGCACTCCTACAGCGACTACAAACGAGCCCCGACGCAATTATTTATAGTTCCTTCAACCAGCCGCGGCGCTGCGGGCTGCTAAATCAGGAGAAAAAAAAAAAACGCGAGCCCGGAATCATCCGCGCAGCCTCTCCTCGTCGGAGAAACAAACCGCGAACGACGTGTCCAGTACCGCTACGAAGAAAAGAACGAAACAAAACGAGCGACCGGAGTCGAGCCGTCACATGACCCGTGACGGCCACGCAGTTTTCCTCCATGCATGCACTCGCAGGCGACACGGCGTGCACGACCGGCATTTGCTTCACTCGGCCACTAGGCGGAGTAGTGTCTGTTTCCCGCGCGCGAGTGTCTCTCTCTTTCTCTCTCTCTGTCTGTCTGTCTGTCTGTCTCTCTGTGTGTGTGTGCGTACGTGTGTGTGTGTGTGTGTGTGCGTGTGTGTGTGTGTGTGTGTGTGTGTGTGTGTGTGTGTGTGTGTGTGTGTGTGTGTGTGTGTGTGTGTGTGTGTGTGTGTGTGATTGGGGGTGGGGGGGGTGTTGGCAGCTGGAACAAAATGGCCCTCTAGACTACGCAACGCCATGTGTTGTGCCCACGACCTACAGTAGGTCGTGGTTGTGCCTTGCTACACTCTAGCCCCGCCCCTATTTTTTGGTCCTATGGATTGACGAGCGGTCGCCGAGGGACCAGATCCTTCGAGGAACCGACCCGTTTCGCACAAGGCGAAAAGAAAAAGAAAGAAGTAGAAATGATGCGGGTGCAAGGCTGCTGGGAAGAACACCGTGTGACGATGCTAAACGTTTCCGCGGTGGCATTGCATATACGCTCCGTCAGCGCGTTCCTTCTTCGAGACGCTTTCGTTGGACTGGCGTTCTTGCGTCTCATTGTGTACAGACTGACAGTCGAATGGACCCCGTGGTTGAATGGACTCCGCGGTTTTGTTCCCCGGCGACGCTTTTAGAAAGTGGTGCTTACGAGAAGGCTGTGCAAATGATTGAGAGCTCTGAAAAAGAACTGCATGGTCGCCCGTACAGAGACACGGAAGACCTATATAGCCACCAGGAATCGATTGGGCGCCGCAAAAATACGTTTCTTGCGACGTTTAGGGTCCGTTTACGCTGGAGTAATTACGCGCCATATACGTGCCAGCCATTTTGGCGAGCGTCTCAACTGTATTAGAAAAGAAATCGTGTTCATTTACCGCGTTGGAAGCAGTGATTAACTCAAACATTAATCTCTGACTGATAACATTCTTGGTCAAGAATCACGTAACACATCATCAGTTTATTCGTTGGAAATTTTATTTTTAGAGCATCATTCTGAGCGCCATTCCTATATCTCCTTTGTCGACATACCTATAACACCCCACATTTCATAATCCCAACTGTCGGCTTGACGCACGCGCTAATCAATCACTGTCATAATGTTAGAATACCACCCGTCGCGCGATGGCTGATACAGCAGATAAGGTGCCACATTGCAGAGCCCGAGCACGTGGGTTAGAGTGCCGCCCACCATTCAGTCGCATTTCGATGGGGGCGAAATACTAAAAACAGCCCAGAACCCAAGATATAGGTTAAAATCGCTTCCAATAGGAGTTGCAACATGTTGCTCGTGGTCAAAACGTTGCATACACTGCCGGCGTTATAGTGTAGGCTTCTATTATGGCCACCGCGCGAGGGAGAACCGCAAGTGGGCGCGAAATTAGTACGGTTTCTCGCTACGGCGCGCCTCACGCTAAGGCCGTGGTTGTGGCACGTGAAAATCCACAAACTATAAAACTTCGCACCCATTTTGTGCCTCACATGTTGCCCGTTTCATTTACCATGAAAACAAAAAAAATAATAGAATCAGCTTCACACCTCCATCGTACGCAGCTTCAAAGCTTCCGCATTTATATATGCCACTAACAATTATCGTCAATAAATAATTGTTTCGAAATCGCGAGGTATAGGAAGTTTGTGTGACAGCAACATTTCGTCACTCGCCACCTCTGTGTGTTGTTACGGGCTCCGCGATGGCTCAACGAGGTTTTCCAAACCATATACTCCCGCCGCGTATTCTCTTTCTTCCGAGACAACACCGGAACGCGGTCGATGGTTTCGTCCTTTGCACAACTGCAGCGACTCGGCCAACCCAATTATCAACCCCGTCATTGTCGTTGTCCTGTCGCCGTCCCTATAATGGCGGCTGGTAATGATGACAACCCGTCTGCATGCGGCAGCGCGGGGCAATTGTTTCGCTGTGGCGACACGTTGCGTGTACATATGCATACGCGGACACTTCGCCGTATACATGTCGGTATATAGGGTGAATACACACAGCAGACTACACGGACACGCACATGCGCAAGAACTACACACGACTTTCGCTAGCAGGGACTCTTGGTAATAATGCGCCTCCGGCGGTGTGTGTACGAGGGCATGCAGATAGCTTGGCTGATCGATCGCGCTCCATTGTTCTGCGGCACCAGCACGTGTCTCGTTTCTCCTGTATACATGGTGTGCAAGTGAGCGTTTCGTGAGCGCGGCCATGTGCACAACAGGCAACCCTGATCCGTGCCTTTCCGCAGTGTGCTTAGTCACCGTGGAATAAAGGAAACGGAAAGGAAGCAAATATATACACTTTCTTAAAGAAATGGTCTAATTGGGGCATCTTTTAATCACACAAGGGCAATCGTACTTGGCAGAGTGAAACGCGATGGAGTGAACCGAAAAAGTGAGACAGATGGGACGACCGCTACACTATATACAACTGCGAACATTTATCAGAAAAGATCGGTGCAGCTAGACAATGTGAACCCGTGCACACGACCTCCGGGGAAATAAAACGTTCACAGTTCTTTATTATGCCGCTCAGCTATAGTCTGTCTCGCTTTTTTTTTTGTCCCATCCGCTGCACTTCACTTCACCAAGCACGCGCATCACCGAATCGCCCAAACTCTCAACGATAGCAGTCCTCTGCATATCTTGCGCTTCCGTCCTGTGTATACTTGCAGACCCTGTTATGAACGGCGCGCGACATCAGCGCTTTCGACTGTCCCGCAGGACACAACACCAAGATGAAACGCAATAAACACGGGAGGTGTCGCTGCAACCAACGTTTCGACAACTGATTGATATGTGGGGTTTAACGTCCCAAAACCACAATATGAATTACGACAGACACCGCGGTAGAGGGCTCCGGAAATTTCGTCCACCTGGGGTTGTTTAGCGTGCACCCAAGTCTGAGCACACGGGCGTATACAGCATTCCCGCCTCCACCGGAAATGCAGCCACCGCAGCTGGGATTCGATCCCGCGACCTACGGGTCAGCAGCCGAGTACCTTAGTCACTAGACCACCGTGGCGGGGCGACGTTTCGACAAGTGGATTTTTAATATACGCTTAAAGCTTTACTTAGCTCATCCCGGCCGCCGTTTTTCGATGGACGTAAAAGACGCGAAGCCTTTGCATTGTGCGATATTAATGAACGTTCAAGAACACCAGATGGTCGACGCCCTCAACTACGGCATTTATCATAACCCCAAATCGCGGTTTCGATCGGGACACAAAACCCCGAATATTATCATTGGCGTTGTGAAAGAGCCGATTCGTGTGTTCGCGTTTTCCAAACGTAACAAGAAAGAAAAAAAAAACTTAACCTATATACGACAACGCGACGTCCTTCGTTCTGCAAGTTTATAAAACTACGCATACGAAAGGTATAATTATGCTTTGAATTGGCACATGCACTCCGACGTGTCAGTTGTCATCATAGTGTTAGCATCAAATAAGCAACTATACATAATTTAATAGAAAACGCACAGTGACATAAACATTATTCATTCTCGATCCGTTAAAGGGGCACTGAATATATGACACGGTCAGCCAGCATTTCGTGGTTTACAGCGAAAATAGAAGGTTCATTATAAGCGGGCCTTGAAAGAACATTTCGGTGCATCCCACAAGCCCCGGAGGTCACCGGCTGTGGAACCCGCCCACCGCCGGCGACAGCCAATTCGTCATGGCGGGTGTGACGTCATGGACAAGAAGGAAGGAGCGGAGCCGTCGTCTTTTCACTACATTTTTGGCCACTGCAAATTGTTGATTTTCACAGTCAATCTAAAGAAATTTAAGCTCAAATCTTTCAATTTCAAGGGCAGCTGCACCACGCAACATTATCGGTCGGCGGAATGCAGACGATGGCACAGATACTATAGATGCTTGTAAAGTGACGGCTATCGAGAGTACCAGTATTACGTGTTTTCACACACACACACACACACACACACACACACACACACACACACGTACATATATATATATATATATATATATATATATATATATATATATATATATATATATATATATATATATATATATATATATATATATATATATATATATATAGCATCGAACGCGTAATTCGAAGGTCGTAGGTTCGATTCCTGCTCACAGTTGGTAATTTTTTCATCCACTTTTCTTTCTTCTTATTTACATTCCATTGGTTCTAATAACTTCCCCTGTACATTCCTTGGCATTACTGTCTGTTATATCTCATTAATATTGTGTTAAAACACGGAAAAACGAGCCCTTAGCTATACACTTCTTTCCCTTATTTTATATATATATATATATATATATATATATATATATATATATATATATATGATTTGTGGAATTTAACGTCCCAAAACCACCATATGATTATGAAAGACGCCGTAGTGGAGGGCTCCGGAAATTTTCACCACCTGGGGTTCTTTAACGTGCACCCAAATCTGAGCACACGGGCCTACAACATTTCCTCCTCCATCGGAAATGCAGCCGCCGCAGCCGGGATTCAATCCCGCGACCTGCGGGTCAGCAGCCGAGTACCTTAACCACTAGACCACCGTGGCGGGGCACATATATATATATATATATATATATATATATATATATATATATATATATATATATATATATATATATATATATATATATATATATATATATATATACATTAGCTGCTCCATCCAATCCGCTAAGATTTCGCCAGCTTGTTTGTGAACGCATAAAGAATAACCCACATACCATAGATTACTACCAAAATTTGATGTCATGGTCTCTTCAAAGAGGTTATCCTATTCCAATAGAGCATCTCACGGAAAGCAATGTACGACGTCGCCTCGCCGCAAACCAGCGCGATAACTTCGAAGAGCTCCCGCCGCCCCTCGCATGGCACTTCTGCGTATTCATTCTTATTACCAAGTTTATTCACTGGCGGTAGCCGAGTGACCTCTTTTTTTTTGTTTTATCACACAACGAATAACTTAATCAAGCATCTCAAATTAATTATTCATATTTAGCGTCACCTTAATAACAGCGCGCGACATTCCACGTTTGTGCTTTTGTTTTTTTTTTCTTTTTCCGAGATGTCGGCGCGCGCATTCGTAACGCCTCGATCAACGACGCGATCATAAATTCGGCCTTCGCAGCGACTGGAACCGAAAGGCGGCGACCCTGTGCTCGAAAGATACATACATCATCGAAACTCGGTGACACGGTTCGCCGTGAAACAAGACTACACCCACCTACTTGAAGCTACCAAGCTCACACAAACGACAGAAGATTAAGGATTCAATCTTCATATGCGGCGGCACGAGCGGGAACTCATATATATAAACAGAGAGGGCCAGAGAAATCCGACACAATTATTTCCGCTGAACTCGCAGAAATATTTGACAACGAAGATTCACACGGTTAACATAAAAAAAAATAATAATTTGACAGATAACGTGGCAGTCAGTCCACCGGTTGCAGCCTTGGTTAATAAAGTGCCAGTTGTTTGTTAAACGTGTGTATTTCCATTTGCATGTGTGTGTGTGTGTGTGTGTGTGTGTGTGTGTGTGTGTGTGTGTGTGTGTGTGTGTGTGTGTGTGTGTGTGTGTGTGTGTGTGTGTGCATGTGTGTGTGTGTGTGTGCGTGTGTGTGTGTGTAAACTTAGGTCCATTATTTTCACAAAATTAATGGGCTCTTAGTAGCAGCAGCAGCAGCAGCAGCAGCAGCAGCAGCAGTAGTAGTAGTAGTAGTAGTAGTAGTAGTAGTAGTACTGGAGGCAACTTGCTCACGTCCAATTGTGTCTCAATCAAGCTGCTTGAGACACAGAGAAAAAGAAATGAAACAGATAGAACATTCTTGAGCACGTCGATGTCTCAGTCACGCTATATCATATGTAACTTGGAACCTCGAGCCCGTGGAACATTTTCGAGGCGTTGCTGCTTATAATAGTTATACAAACGAGAGTTATATTACCCGGTTTATATATATATATATATATATATATATATATATATATATATATATATATATATATATATATACTCTATCCGTGACGTCTTTCGAGACCTCGCTCAATATGTGAGCACGCGGTTGGCTCTGCCAATCACTGCAACTATGCCAAAAGAAACAAATAAAGCAAGCAAGAGAGAGAGAGAGGACGTAATAGAACTATAGCGGAGTATAGCCATATACGGCGATACAGCGAAGGTTCTTCCGCGAACACAGAGGGAATAGCCGCGGGGTATAACCGAAGCGCGCACACGAGCGTAGAAGCGTAGAAATACGCGTGTGCACCAACGCCGGTCGTAGAGAAGCGAGGTCACGACACGCACGACTTTATTTTACGGCGTGCTCGGCGCGATCTGTCGTCTGCAGCGCGGCGACGGCCGTGAAAAATTCCGATCCGGGGACACAACGGCGGCGGCGCTTTCGAGGACGTCCACCGCGGCGCCACCTGCCTAGCTCACCGTATACGATCGGTGCGGCTGGACCGCGTTCATTTGGCTGCTCTTTCTTGATTTCTTTCAAGGTGTCCCGCATAAATTGGGTACTCGCCGAACAACACGTCTTACTCTATCCTACATACTTGTGTAGCGGCTAAGTATCCAAGCGGGAGAATACATATGCGCATAATAATACTTGTCGGGGTTTTAGGGCGTCAAAAGAACGATATGATTATGAGTGACGTCGAAGCGGAGGCCTCCGAGTTTTCTTTTTTAGACCACCTGCGGTTCTTTACCACGCACCTCAATCTGAGTACCCTGGCATGAAACACTTTTCGCCTTCACTGAAATGCAGCCGGGATTTCATCCCGCAAACTTCCGGTTAGCACTCGAGCATCTCAACCACTGGTCCGGTTAGCACTCGAGCATCCTAACCACTGGTCCGGTTATCACTCGAGAATCTCAACCAGTAGTCCGGTCAGCACTCGAGCATCTTAACCACTGGTCCGGTTAGCACTCGAGAATCTCAACCAGTGGTCCGGTTAGCACTCGAGCATCCTAACCACTGGTCCGGTTAGCACTCGAGAATCTCAACCAGTAGTCCGGTCAGCACTCGAGCATCTTAACCACTGGTCCGGTTAGCACTCGAGAATCTCAACTAGTAGTCCGGTCAGCACTCGAGAATCTCAACCAGTAGTCCGGTTAGCACTCGTGCATCCTAACCACTGGTCCGGTTAGCACTCGAGAATCTCAACCAGTAGTCCGGTCAGCACTCGAGCATCTTAACCACTGGTCCGGTTAGCACTCGAGAATCTCAACCAGTGGTCCGGTTAGCACTCGAGCATCCTAACCACTGGTCCGGTTAGCACTCGAGAATCTCAACCAGTAGTCCGGTCAGCACTCGAGCATCTTAACCACTGGTCCGGTTAGCACTCGAGAATCTCAACTAGTAGTCCGGTCAGCACTCGAGAATCTCAACCAGTAGTCCGGTTAGCACTCGTGCATCCTAACCACTGGTCCGGTTATCACTCGAGAATCTCAACCAGTAGTCCGGTCAGCACTCGAGCATCTTAACCACTGGTCCGGTTAGCACTCGAGAATCTCAACTAGTAGTCCGGTCAGCACTCGAGAATCTCAACCAGTAGTCCGGTTAGCACTCGTGCATCCTAACCACTGGTCCGGTTATCACTCGAGAATCTCAACCAGTAGTCCGGTCAGCACTCGAGCATCTTAACCACTGGTCCGGTTAGCACTCGAGAATCTCAACTAGTAGTCCGGTCAGCACTCGAGAATCTCAACCAGTAGTCCGGTTAGCACTCGTGCATCCTAACCACTGGTCCGGTTATCACTCGAGAATCTCAACCAGTAGTCCGGTCAGCACTCGAGCATCTTAACCACTGGTCCGGTTAGCACTCGAGAATCTCAACCAGTGGTCCGGTTAGCACTCGAGCATCCTAACCACTGGTCCGGTTAGCACTCGAGAATCTCAACCAGTAGTCCGGTCAGCACTCGAGCATCTTAACCACTGGTCCGGTTAGCACTCGAGAATCTCAACTAGTAGTCCGGTCAGCACTCGAGAATCTCAACCAGTAGTCCGGTTAGCACTCGTGCATCCTAACCACTGGTCCGGTTAGCACTCGAGAATCTCAACCAGTAGTCCGGTCAGCACTCGAGCATCTTAACCACTGGTCCGGTTAGCACTCGAGAATCTCAACCAGTAGTCCGGTCAGCACTCGAGCATCTTAACCACTGGTCCGGTTAGCACTCGAGCATCTTAACCACTGGTCCGGTTAGCACTCGAACATCTTAACCACTGGTTAGTCTATAAGAGCAAACCTGCGCGAAGCGGTGGAGTGGCCATGCCGGAGTTGGTATAGGAGTTCACGCGACGCGCTGAAGTAGCCGGCAGGTCTGTCTATACGCGCACAAGCAAGGCTGTGAAGTATAGTCATTTTGAAGGCGCACATTTGAGGCAGCGGAGTAACCGCACAGCAGTGCATGCGCGCCATAATCAAGCGGTGGTCAAAAGGGCACTTGACAATTGTTTGACGGACTCGGTACACCATGGTAGCGAGTCCGTCACGAATGCGTGACAGACACTCTGGGTTCGATCCCCATGCGCCGCCATGCACCCAGCGGCTTTTTCTAAGGGGGAGACGAGACGGGCATGGCGACGCGTTCGTGTGGTGAGCACAGAAGGGATCCTCTCCTACCTATCAATAAAGAACCTGTGCAAAAGTAGTTGCATGTCTCCATAGGCAGGCTAAACATTGACAAGATAGGGCTCCTTTGTTGGTTTACTTTTCCCGCGCTTCGTTTAGCGTGTTGTCCTTCGCTCGTCGTATACTGTATATGCCGGTAACGAGAAGAAATCCTACCGAAGAATCAAAATGGGCTGGAGCGCGTCGGACAGGTATAGGAAATTCAAGACCTAACAGTTCGCCAGTCCTTCGCCTAAATGATAATGTCGTATCAGGTGGTTTCGTGAGGACACTATAGTTTCTGCTGGACACCAGCGACACCTGTGTGGTAAAATTCGACTACGTCGAATCGCGCAGAAACGCTCGACGTCACGAAAATGAGCGAAAGTGATTGAACTGAGCTTGTGCGAAAATCTTCATTGTATGGGAGGGCGATGATTGTGGGTGGAGATGATATTTACTCATACGTTGCAGTTTCGACCACATGTGCCTTACGCGAGTCTTCAGTATACTCGCATGGTTGTGCTATCAAAAACATTAGTCACGACTATGTATATATACTAGTCAAGGGTTTGTTGACGTACAAAAAAAACGAAATTTTATCCCATTTAAGCTAATGGCTTTATACTTTTCAAGCGCCAAGAACCGCATCCTGCAACACAAGAAGCCAAAAAAAAAATCGCAGAGTCTCTGATGCATTCGCATAAAACGACCCTAAGGCGGACGTTATCTTTTTTCTCTTTTCGGTCGATGCATAAATCCTATACCCCACCCACTCCCTAAATCTTGTGCACATAACGTTGTTTCGCACGGAACACAGCATCGGAAGCTTTGCAAGCTTTACAAGCACCTCGGCTGCTTTTTGCACGCCTTCCGCGATCGGCCCATCGTTGACTAAGCGACGGTGTCACGTTACGACGTCATCATTCTACGGTACGGCATGTGACGTCACGATGACGTCATCACGTGGCCAATTTTTTTTGGTACCGCACGGCCACGTTGACGCCGACGCCACGGGACACCGACAGCACATTTTCGCGTTTGATGAGGCACCTAAGGTTTTCATCTTAACAAGAATAGCAACTTTGATAACCCTTACGTACTGCTAACGTATATCAAACCAGTGAAAATTCGGTGAGTATTGCCATAAAAGTGAAATTAGGTGATTTCTTACATTCGGAAATAATCTCTCTTTCTCTCCCTTTCAACCACTTCTTTTTGTTTCTTTCTTTCTTTCTTTTTATCTTTTTCTGCCCGACAAGCAAATGAAAACACGGCTTTAAACGTACTCGCTGTTTTTGGCCAGCGTGCCCTTGAGCTAAAGCTGCTGAGCGATACGTCCTTGAATAACCGTTAGGCACGATTGCTGCATGCGTGCCAAAACGCGTAAACGATAGAGTGACGTCACTCATACTGGCACTTGCGGACACAAGCAAAGTTCCCATCATCCGTAGCCGTTATAATCCGTACGCCTTCCGTTCTCAGGTTCCCTGTACCATTAAATCTCAACCCTCGTCCGGGTGTGAAGCGCCACTCAGTTTAACCCCGTACATGATTACAGTTAACGAGATTACAGTTAACGACGCTTTTCGACTAAGTTAGCAAACTAGGGAGCGTAGAGGCTGAGGTGTATACAGCGCTGCACGAGGAGCTGGGCTCGACTCCCAGTCACGAAAGCCACCTTTAGACGGGAGCGGAACGCAAAGACGCCCGTGTACTTAAGACTCCGTCAGACGTTCATACAGAAGCCGCAGGCCGTCAAAATCAACCCACAGTTGCCCAACTACACGGTGTGCCTCTTAATCTAAAATTAATGTCCGTACTTATACTACCCATTTACGTTTTCTTTAACTAGTTCAGTACTGCAAGACATAATTCGATGCCGAATAAGCTGCCGAAAAAGTAATGTCACCTTGTAGCTCAGAGCAAAAGCAAACGAGGAAGGGTATATACAGTTCAGAGAAAAAGTTCGGAGACCAAATAGAGGCGCCAAGTTTTTTCTCTCTGCAACCTGAGTATGCCAGCTAAAATCGAGTGGTACAGCCTAGGTGCACACGTTTTGTCAATGCGACACATTAAACCAATCCGACGTCACTGCCGTAGCGATATTCGGGTACCAGCTACTTGAGAAGCTGCGGGAACTCTCGCTGTACCGTGCCGTTGTACCGTGTGGAGCAAAAAAAAAGGTGACATCTGATTATAGTGCCCCTACATCTTCCAATTATTTGTGTTCCCCCTTAGCGCAGCTGGCGAACAAGAAAACGCGGGGAAAGAACAAAAGAACGCGAGGGGTGAACAACTTTCTGTCGTCCCTTGCACAGGCACTCTCACATTCAAAAAGTTATGGCGACCGCCATCTTTAGGTACCCTGCGAACAGAACCTGTCTGTGACGCCACGAGTATCTTTAGCTTTTGCTGGTGCCATGGTACCTAGCATTTGCTCGCGACTGTAGTACATTGCATATTACGAGTGCGTCGCCAGACCGAGTAACACGTGAGAGACGAAACAGGGAATTCGCGATCCCAGCGACTCATATAGCATCAGGTTTCTCGTACGGGTATGCACACACAACGGAAACAAGACTCAACAGCTGACAGCTGCGAACCTCGGGCAACTGCGCGCTGAGAACACAGCTGTTTGTTTCTACAAGCGCCGCGCAGGTTATGGCGACTGTTGCTTACGTGTGGGTGCGTCCGGTCGACGCGGTCGACGACGTAAAACTCCCAAAAAAGGAACCAGTCGTCGACCACCTTGCAACCTTGGAAGAAGTCCCTCGCCTCCGGAAGGTGAAAGTCGAGAAGACGCCAGGTAACAACACAGTAACTGGGCCGGTGACGGGAATCACAAACGTCGGCCGATCCTCTTGCACTCGTGTTTCAGTTTTTCCACTGTGTTCGTTTTATATCCGTTAGGTCGGCAATTGGTATTACGACAACGAATCGCCACAGTGACTACGTTCACCACCCGGCGTGAAGATGTGAATAACAGTTCACTAATGGACAGGGACTTCGACGACAAGACAGCGTACAAACTGAGGTGCAACTAGGCACGGAACCCGTCGAAATCGATTTACACTGAACGTCTCAGGTAGGTCAGTTAGATACGCATCGGGGAGGAATCACTAAAGTGACCAGTACGCACCGCAGGGCTGGTAAGAGGTGAGGGGCAGTTCACTAACGGACAAGGGAGACAAGCACGTGCGACCCTGCAAGAGCCGAGGCACTGCCGCGCAAGTACAAGATCGTACAAGTTTTTGAAAAAATTTCTTAACCTGCAGAACACGATGTCGTCGTTGGCTACGCAGACTGAGCAAGAAAAAAAAAATAAACGTTCAGTGAAACGTACGGTGTCACTACCCGAAGAAGCTGGCACGCCGGCCGGTCGAGTGCGAATGACCCGTCGAAGCCACCGCCGCTGCTTGCTTCTTCGAGCTTGCTTTCCTGGCACTCAGTAGAAGCCAGCGACGAATGCACGAAGAAACCCGTCGCTTTACAATACGACCACGCACACACTGCCAGCAAGCGCACAGCGCCACAGGGCACCCACGCCACACGTCCGCGCACGCTACCGCAGTCGCCAAAACTCCCGCTAGCACGGGCGGCGGCCGCTGTCAAAAACGGCCCCGGGCAGTGACGAGCGAGGGCAGTGCAGGAGGGGAGTGTAGAGGAGGAAGGAAAAGGAGGAGAGTGCGTTCGAAAAAAACAGGTGGACGAAGAGGAAGGAGGGGAGAAGCAAATGTTTGCAAGCTTCGTTCGGTAGAGAAGAGACAGAAAGAGTTTGACGGACCTAAGGACAGACACCTCTGGCAACACGGAGAAGCAAAAAAAAAAAAAACGAAGATGTGCACACACTATAGATCTCCTGTGCAGTTTAAAGGGGGACTGTAGATGAAAGAGGAGGAGGGCGCAGTAAAAAAAACCATATGTCCTGCAAAACAGAGGAGGAAGAGGAAGCAGTGGCAACCGCAAATAGAGAGAGAAGGGGTGAGAAGAGAAGGCGTCTAACGGCCCAAAACCGCCACACTTCTACGTATAACGGCACTGAGGGCCTTTTTTTTTCTTTGTTCTACTTCCTTTCACAAACTGAGGGGGAGAGAGGGAAATAAAAAGAGAGCAAGGAGGGTTGTGGAAGGGAACGAGACGGGTTAGCCGGGCGAAAACAAAAGTGGCCTTCACCGAGCTATGAAGCCGGTCTGCGGCGATGGAAGGCGTTGCTCCCGTCGAGAGGCGAGCATGAAAGGAAGAGGGGGGTCAACCCCGATGCGGCCGAGAACGCACAGTGGAGAAAGCGGTTACGCCGAGTGTGGGTTGATGGGCAAGGGGGAGGCGATGAGAAAGAGCGCACGCAGCGACGCTTGCGTGAGAGTGTGCGCGGAATAAACGGGCGCTCTGGATATTGGCGCGCACGGTAGGAAATAAACAAAAAAATCTCGTAAGGTGGTGGTGTAATAACAGATAGCGGGGTTGCTGTTCCAGATAAAAACGTTCATGCGGGGGTTGAAGGTGGAGGAGGGCTTGAAGCGAAGGGACCGGCGTGGAGATCAACAAAAAATAAAGCGATCGTGAACCCACGGGCATCAAGAGCGTATGCGGAGGTGCAAGCCGCAACAGGTGCACAACAGACGCGGGCGTATCATACCGGAGCGCGCGTGCAAGGTGCGAGAAACGAAACAGGTGCTACGAAAGCGACCGGCGAAACGGTACAAGGCCTCACGTGCGGTGCAACGAGTAGAACGTACAGAGATATTCTAATTATACACGTAATTCACTCATACAATACATACAGGAATACGATATTACGCGTCATTAGCTGGACTAAACGCAATCGCCCCATTCGGAACATAGCGTAACCGGGCGGTTACCGCACAGTGCCAACTGGAATACGATGGCTTTGTACCAGATGATACGAAGCGTGCATGGGTTCTAGAATCCGCTTAATACGAAGCACAGAGTGGGAAGACTATAGGTACGCGATTACTGTTTGCGCTTCGACTGACAAAGAACACTGAAAGACGCGCCCCATCAACGTAATGTGACACCCGTTGGTACTGAACGCGTCTAAATGAACAAATCGATCAATACAAAATAAATAAAATTAACGCGTCACGTGACGGAGATGCGACAGACGAGGCAGCAGCTGTTCAACGGACATGAGCATAATTTCTCCGCCGTCGCGATTAGCACTATTAAGTGTGGCTTTACTTGGACGCCTATTACTTTGGCCGGAACGATTCGTGGTTTTAACACTACCCATGTCAACGCTGTGACCATCCGTGAAGCGCCACGTGGTGGCTGCGCAGGAACGCAACCAACCTTAGCGAAGGTACGGTTCAAGTGCAACCAGAGGAGCACCGGGAATCGATTCCAAGGTGACGAAGCACGATTCGACATCCGCAAAGAACAAAAAAAAAAAAATGTAGACGTGAGAATCTACACGAAGTATTTGCATTAAACGTCCGCGTTAATTGTAGCCAGGGAGAAACCGTGCGTAAATGAAAATATGAAAATAAATTCCGAAAAGGAAAAGAAAAAAGAAGAAATATAAAAAAACCGTGACATCTTCCCTCCGCTTCGCCAAGGTCTGCTTCCAGTACCAGCGGAGTCCCGTCGACATCTTCACGCTTTGTGTGTGTGTGTGTATGAGCGTACATGTGTTTTTTTTTTCCTTCGCACGCTTTTCAGGAGCGTCGCGAGTCCCACGCCACCGTTCCGCGCGGAATTCAAGGGAAACGAAAGCGCGAAGCGGCCGGCCGCTCCAAGCGCGGCGCCGTCTTATTTAATTCCGCGCAGCCGAGGTGAGCCAAAAAGACCACGCGGCATCGAAAAGGACTAGCGTCAAAACCTCGAAATCTTCGTATCGCGAACGCAAACGACCTCCAGCGCACAATTTTAGACCGCACACACAACCGAGTGAACTGAAGAGGGACATTTCCTGATGCAAATATTTTATGCCCCCATGTTCGCACGTGCCGATGGCGCATCGATCAATTGGTGCTTTATTACTGTAGTTTTTCTTTCTTTTTTTTTACGAGCAGCGCACTTAGTAACTGATAGCAGACCTTCGATGGGCCGAGTAATGCTTACCCCCGTATTCACAAACGCTCCTCGATTCGATTTTTCACCCTTCACTTGACAGAGTAGAGCGCTGCGCCGCTGTTCGGTAGAAAATGACGCTACTCTACTCAAGAATAGCGGCAAACTCACTGATATGCAACGACTTGCCTTGCCTAGAGATGGCGCTCCCATCGGCTTTCTCAAGTGAAGGTGGAGCGTTGAGTGAAGTGGCGTTATAGAATACGTGGGTTACTCTCTCGCTTTTATTTATTTTTAACTGTGGTGGCAATCATACGGACACATGTGCATTTTTACCGGTGCGGTTCCGTTAAAAGTTCACCCTAAAGCTTTACCCAGCGCGTCGCATGCTCCGTGTACGACTGAAAGCCTGCGATCGCTGACGACGACTGAGGCTCAAGCGAAGAGGAAACACGCCGAACGTCTTTCGACGCATGAAATACTCGTGGAGGTGATACCTAATGAGGAGGGGGGGGGGGGAGGCTGCATTGCTCAGGCATAAACTGCGTAATGAGATCGGCCGAGGGTGCAGTAGAGCGCGCCGTATTCAAGCAAGGATAGCAGACGTGCTTTTATACGTGCATTTATACGTGCTAAGTTGAAGAGGCCGCCTTGCTATATATATATCGGAGGACGCGTTTGCTTACACCAAGTGATTTGTTGAGTTATGCACGGGCTAGAGGGTTCAGCCGCTAACCGTACTTCGTATACCATTCAACCTTGTCGACAATCGCATTCACTGCGTCGCTTTTGCGGGGAAACTGATTTTTTTTCTAGTCCCAGCTTTAAACTTCGAGTGGCATGGTTACAGCATACTCATCTGTTTAATCTATCTATCCTTTCCGTCCATTTTCTCTTTCTTTTCGCATAGATAGATAGATAGATAGATAGATAGATAGATAGATAGATAGATAGATAGATAGATAGATAGATAGATAGATAGATAGATAGATAGATAGATAGACAGATCTCTCACGGATTCAGCACGCGCACTTTATAGAGATGCTGAATGCCGAAGAAGACCGCATATATGCGGCCGGCGTCAGGAGTGACTTATGGCAGAGAGGAACCACACACCCACACAAAAAAACATCATTAGTAAGCAACACAACTTGCCAATGACGGTGATTCTGACAGAACACGCCAGTAGCCTCAGCAGCGCTTGCACGTAACTGTGTCTAGCGACGGGAAAGACCGGGCCGCGCTCTTCCAAAAAGTAAACGCACCCAGACACTGAACCCGGAGACTGATACATTCACGTGACGCTGCTGTTTGCGCTACAGCCTTATTTGTATTTGTGAATGCATTTATTTTTAGATTCTTTCACACGTCGAGTCACGTTCTCGCGCGTGAAGAGAGAACAAAGAAAGACGGATAGACGTTTACGAAAAAAATGCGATAGAAAGAAGAAAATAAGGAAAGAAAGAAAAGAAAGGACAAAGGGGGGCAAAAGTGTTCGTAGACAGAACATTAGCGCACAGTTAGGCATTTCTAACACACAATTGCCCGACTGCATGCACGCCTACTTGACTTACTTTCTTTCTTTTAACTAGAGCGAAATAGGAATGCGGTAAGTGTCCCCACTGAGCTACCTTAATGTTGACCTCCAACGAGATGATAAACCTCCGAGAAACCAGGCGCGACGCCCGAGCAAATACGAATGCACTTTCATCGGGGTTAACTATACAGAGCGACGCAGGCTCTAATGAATTTGGACACATTTGTGCTCGAAAACCGTGGACATAGTTTATACTGCTCCGACCACACGGAAGTTCCCACAACGAGAAGTGATTTTTTTTCCACGGTTAATTAATGGAAACGATAACGACTCACCGGTTCTAGCACGCCGAAGAGAAAGCTCTAATTGGTACACCATAACAACCTTCAAGAGGCAAGCCTCACGGCCGACCATATTTTCGTGGGGCGATTTTAATCACTGTCTTGTGTTCCACTTTAACGATGGCGAAGTATACACAAGTTAGGGCACATTCAAGACCCGAATAAATGGTTATACCTGTACTATATACGTCAAGTACGCCTGAGTCGACAGTGCAAGGATAACAGGCGAAATTCGAATGAACAGACGTGTCTTAACCCTGCACAGTTTTCTTCCGGGTTGAGAAAACACACAGCTCATTTCCTCTTGGAAGCTGTGTGTTATCCAAAACCTAGACATTGCGAACACTCAGAAAATACATGATTGATTGATTGATAAGTGGGGTTTAACGTCCCAAACCATCATATGATTATGAGAGACGCAGATAAAATACAGTACCGGATACAACAAAGTTAGTTAACTCGGCGTTTTCTTTGCGTTCCGCAACACACAGCTATCACAAGGCAGTCACTATACATGGATATCGCGAACACTGATAGACGAAACTACGGATAAAACGAAGTTAATCTGCCCAGTTTCCTCTTAGGTTGCGCAGCACACAGCTACCACTTGGCATGTACTGCCTCGATATTGCGAACATTGACGCAAGGCAGTAACGAATACAACGAATTTATACGAGTACTGGTACGAATGTCCACGCTTGTGTAAAATATAGTTTCGTCTAGTTTTAAATGTAACAGATGGAAACAGAAATACAGTGATGCTTGTAGAGAAGCGACATGCTGCACAAAGCTGAAAGTACGCTTAAACAATAGTGCACTTCAATAATCTGTAATTAAGAGTATTTGAACTCATCTTACGTATTACAAAGCCCTTGTACTGGATACAGTGCCCGTTTAGTGTTCGCTAATTCGGCCGATTTCACTTTCAACTCCATGCTTCGAAACCATTAACATGCCAGTCAAAACAAGGAATAACCATTCATAGCGACGTAAAAGACTATATTTCAATTACATGTCCTGCTGTCGAAACACTGACTTCGTCCACGCACTCGGTGTATATATACGTATATGAACGCAGAGCTACTGATTTGCGACTATATCGCATGTGCACAGCTTCAAAAAGCGTCCATCGTAACGAGAAAAAAAAAAGACGTTTGATGCAACTTCGTTATAGCGAGGTCAGCTACTTCACACTAGCTATTTCGCTTTATCGAAGCTAATCCTCTATAAGCTATCTTCTCGGGCCATGCGTATGCAAAAGCGGTATGTGCTCAAAGCGCTGGTTTCCCCCAGATAGTTCGCGCACATAATGGCTACCAATGAGCAAGGCTGCTTCGCATAAAAAGTGAAAACAGAAACACTACAGAGACTAGGGGGAAAAACCCTCCAGTGCCGTGATAACCGATGTCAAGCAAGCACTAAAGGCTACGTCTTATCATTTCATTTTACGAACTTCATCTCTCAGGGTTCACGAGACCGGCGCATGCCCGACACGCCTTGACGTATTGTGCGCGTGACCTAGGGACGCAAAAGTGGAGGGGCACGCAAGAAAATTACGCACTACTGCGTATACGCGGAGGTCGAAGTTCACGGGGTCATTCGCGCGTGCCCATCTTTCTCGCCGAGCGTCCCAACGGAATTACAACCGACCCACAATCAAGAGCGCGCTTCTATCCTGAAGGGTTGTCAGCTCGAAGCAATTCTCCTTGATCGCCGCAGAGTCCCGAAATAAAGCAGCGAAGCACGCGCGACGACGTGCGCCATTGAAGAAGAAGAAAGAAAGAAAAGAATGAAGAAAGAAAGAAAGAAAGAAAGAACGAACGAAGGAAGAAAGAAAGAAAGAAAGAAAGGAAGCAAAAGTTCACGACCCTGTGCATAATAACGCCCTTGTGCAAATAAGCCCTCGTGCATAATAACGCACATCGCCTTCGATCCATCTGAAAGTGAACTCGCAGTGACCACGTGTACAAGTGCGCAACGACCAATACGCCGTGGGACTAGAGCCTCCATGACCAAAAATATAAATAAGCGCCTAACAGGGTGCGCTTATTGTCAGTCATAGTAGGACCCCACAAGCAGTGCGAGATCCCCGGACAATGACGTGTTCCGAATAAAGAAGTAAACGTGTACGCACGGTCTCCCGGTCACGTGTCAGATGCATTGCGGTAGTGCCCTGTTAAGCTGGACTAAGATGTACTCACTAAGAAGCAAAACAAGGTATTTCGGCAATGTTTAGGCGCGCGACACGACAACTGTGGATATTCTTGTAAGAATAGTCGCCAGCACAGCCTAAGACGAAAGATATCTCATTGGTTTAGCCCCACCGCGGTGGTCTAGTGGCTAAGGTGCTCGGCTGCTGACCCGCAGGGCGCGAGCTTCAAATCCCGGCTGCAGCGGCTGCATTTCCGATGGAGGCGGAAATGTTGTAGGCCCGTGTGCTTAGATATGGGTGCACGTTAAGGAACCCCAGGTGGTCTAAATTTCCGGAGCCCTCCACTACGGCGTCTCTCATAATCATATAGTGGTTTTAGGACGTTAAACCCCACATATCGATCAATCAATCAATCAATCATCAATCAATCTCATTGGTTAGGAACTAAGCCCTTCAGGCCCACAAAATGTTTGTAAACTACCGTCTGGCGTACACAGCAGATGTAGCGCAGGTGCATGTGAACAAACAGATACACTCCGTGAAAAGCAACAATGTGTTAACCAAAAGCAACAAAAGGTTGTTAACCAAAACAAAACAATATAAAAGGACCACAACACCACCAAAAAACCGACATATAACAACAGATCAATCAGGTCATATGACGGGACAAAAGATTAACAAGAAAAAAATAAAAGATTGTTATCCAGAACAAAATAGAAGGCCACGATTCTCGTTCCGATGCACGCTGCTTCGCCTTATTATCCAGCATTCACTTCGTAGATATGCGCATATTTCTCCTCAGTGGGTTGAATCGCAGACGCCACAGGGTAACGTCATTGCACTGATGACTGTATATGTGACTTCGGTACGCCGTCTGCGCACGCGTATATTTAGATATCACTCGCAATTGAAGCCGCCACCCAACACGGTCTCACGAATGCACCGTCACGTCTCATCACATCTCGGAAATTTAGGCAACTCATGACTTTCATGACTCGTACGCTTTGGCTCTAATAAACGTGACCGAAGGGACACACTCTGTGCCTCTTTAAGTTTAGGCCCGGTTTATCGTAGGAACAATGTCTTCTAATTTCACAACAGCAACGGAAGTGGTTGATAAAAACATACATTCATTCTATGTAGTGGCGATTCCGCGGTAAAACGAAGTGACAACGTCACCTTCATCGCGGAAGACGACAGGCGTTCCGCTAAGGTATACGCGCTTGGAAGACTGCTACATACAGTTGGCATCAAAATTTATTTAAAACACATATCGCCAACACGCCAACCAGTATACACCAGGCCACGTTACAGTTTCATTGGCGCAAGTTTTACAAGCCAAAATAATTCGTCACTCATTCACTTGTTAACATGCGAGGCCCCTGTCACTTTTTTCTTGGGCCCATGGACAAGCTGCTTTCAGTATCTGTAAAAACCATGGAGTACGCTAAAAATACACAGATAAGAAAACGTTTTTTCCGCGTATTACTAAAGTACAGTCTCACCGCAACACGGCGCTTACTTGAGGGCCGTTCCACGCGCTTTCCGCACAGCCCGCAACGCACGGGGCGGCCACACCTGCCGCACCTAAGCGGAAGGTGAAAGAGCGTCGCCAATTGGCTTATTGGTCCCCGCTTGCATGCGGCAGGGGTCCTGACACGTGCGTTGCAGCTGTGCAGGTAGCGCGTGGAACGGCCCTTACAGAGGGGCCCGTCTCCCGGCCCCCCGCCACATTTGACCCCAGCAGGGACACTTTAATAATTAAAGTTTCTTCTCTCTCTCTCTCTCCTCTCTCTCTCTATCTCAGGGAATTTTGACGAGCCAGTGTCGCACAGCCGCTAAGGGCCGTTCCACGCGCTACCCGCACAGCCGCAACGCAGGTGCCGGGACCCCTGCCGCACGAAAGCGGGGAACAAAGAAGCCAATTGGCGACGCTCTTTCACCTTCCGCTTGGGTGCGGCAGGTGTGTCGGCACGTGCGTTGCGGCTGTGCGGGGAAGCGCGTGGAACGGCCCTAAGCAAGAAAACGCGCGAAAAGAAAATGCCGGTCGAGGACACCACCATTGAAATTCTCGTACCAAATCCCATTACGTCATAGATTTCCAAGGCATCTGCTGGAATCCTACGTATAGCTTCTTATCGATAAAATGGAAGCACATTGTAATGTGTGGTTTCCACAGATCTAGCATACGATTTTTCAGAAGGCTTCATTGAGGCAATGTCGCGAAAGTAGGAAAACTACATTTTGAAATTTTCGACGTCACGCATCGAGATTACGGCGCGAAATTTAAACATGAAACTTCAACGCTTACTTTCTCGGCCAATAATGGAACTTATTATAGTGAATCATACGGCATTGAAGATTCAGAGAGCAGTTTAACAATCCCCTATACCAAGTCGTTGTTTCATTTTACTGTTCTTTTTAATGAAAGGCACTTTTCATTTTTCAGATCGTTAGGAAGATGCTCACGTTGTTTTTCTTATCAATTTTATACGCCCATAAAAACTCACAATAGAGGAATATGAGACGTCCACTATATGTCAGACATCACCCAGTTTCTCATCTGTGAACTCTACGACACACAAAAGACCGGAAGAACTTCTGTTTCTCAAGGTATACTTGGACTTTTATATAGCGCGCTTGCGTGCGACGGGCAACTGTGTGCCTTCTGCACACAGTTGCCAAGCCACGTGGCGATTACATGCGTGTGGTTGCAATGGCGTGCGCTAAAATACACCCTTGCACACGCATCCTTCGGTGCGTAACCAGGCTAGTTGCCTCTGGCGACACCCCCCCCCCCCCCTTTTTTTTTCTTCTCGTCCGGAAGTTCCCAATTGGCCGGCGCGCGTCGTACCTCTATATACAGTTGCACGCACTCTCACTAATACGCGCGGCAACCGCAGCAACAGCAACGCGAACAACTTTCCCCGGACGCACGAAGACAACCACAGCTTCACGCACTATCTCCCGCCATGTCAACATATCTTTACGCGCATATCTCCACGCGACATCGCGATGCTTGTTACGTAGTGGAGGCGACACGCCTGAGATGACGCTGCGCATGCGCACTGGCGCTTGGAACCAAACAGACCGAAACCGAACAAAGCGAAGCCCCGTTAAGAATTTAATAACCGGGGACGACTGCAGTCTCTAATGCGACACGTTTTTTTTTCGGTCCCCCCGCGGTGCGCCCAGACACCGTGAAGTTGGAGACCTGATGTGGTTATCATTGTGCATAAACAGAGCGGAGGGAAACGGACCACACCCAATCTTTTCCATCAGCACATAAGCTTATGCTATACGGGAAATCACGCAATCCGGCTGTTCGCGTAATCGGGAAATACACGAGACTTCGGTATAGGTGAGCGAAGACCGCTACAACGCTCGGAGCGGAAAGCTATAATAATAACAAAGGCTGAAAGTATCCTTATTCGGCACAGACTGAAATCTGCGCACCGTGTACACAGGAGTATATATAGAAGGACGTGTATACCTTCTGGCGTAAGGACGGGTCTACTGCTTCGATTCGAAGATCAGAGTTATTATGAGGAAAAATTGAGCCATAAATCATATAAGAAGGCGGCGATTAAAAAGAGTACTAACAAAAGAATACTACCACTAATAAAATCGCTGAGCGGACAGAGCGCAGTGCACGTATATTGCAGTATAAGAAATGGGACGAGTCGCATGTCACGCCTGCAGCTGTTTCGAGGCGTCAGTAAGTAACAAGAACAAATATTCGATGTAACGAAGACGGCTGACCACCGATGGAGGAACGTTTATTAGCAAGGATAACAAACGTATATAGAACACGGGCAAAAATATAAAACATATCGATGTACACCTGCGAGGCTTCTTAGCAAACCGCAATCCCCAGGCCGAGACCTGGATGTTACGAGAAGTCGTTCACGTGTAGCCCCACCACGGAGGTCTAGCGGGATCGAATCCCGGCTGCGGCGGCTGCATTTCCGATGGAGGCGGGAAAATTGTAGGCCCGTGTGCTCAGATTTGGGTGCATGTTAAAGAACCCCCGGTGGTCGAAATTTCCGGAGCCCTCCACTACGGCGTCTCTCACAATTATATGCTGGTTTTGGGACGTTAAACCACACGTATCAACAGGGCAGTCAATAAAACCAAGTATCTGTAAAATTACAATAACTGATAGCGTTTGTGTGTGGTGTGTGTGTGTGTGTTCAAAAAGACACCACACAGAGAGCTGTGCCGATCGCGTGCTTGTTTGCATGCCACGTCCTTTAAAATGAACTGCAGGGCACGCGGCGCTGCCCCACACCTTTGCAAACTTTGAGCTGCAAACGGGTGGACAAACGACTTCCCCTTTTCATGCAAATTCCAACTTGACACATCCTATCCCGGTGCTGATCACCGGTTTAAGCATATAGTACTCGGACCTTTCCAGCACCAGACGTTTCGCGATAAAGCGTCTTATTCACGCCTTTTCTTAACTTTTTTTTTAAAGAACAGCGCGTCCCGACACAGCGCAGTTCGGCACATATACTCGCCAAGTTGCAGCCGATTCGATTCGATCGATCGATCTCCGAA
Source organism: Rhipicephalus annulatus (assembly GCA_013436015.1). Classification (NCBI taxonomy): domain Eukaryota; kingdom Metazoa; phylum Arthropoda; class Arachnida; order Ixodida; family Ixodidae; genus Rhipicephalus; species Rhipicephalus annulatus. The sequence goes on along the minus strand of WOVY01001378.1, from coordinate 5,096 downwards.
ACGCCGATCACCCGAGAACCGTTAACTGAGCGGACAATCACGTCGCAACTCGCGTTCCCGAAATAGCACCACGTGTGCGCGGAACGGACATTGTTTTTGGCCAGAGCGCGACCCCGTTTAACCGCCACGTTTCGGTCATCTCGTGGTTTCTCGCCTCGGCACGCGAGGAACTCCGACTTCCTGTCTCGTTAGGACACGCGAGAGATACATAATCACGCGACCTGGGAAACAAGAGGACAGCGCGGCGTCGGAGCGCGCGTTTCCTAGTTGTGCTCTCAGGGCAATCGTCATCGACAGGCCACCTCTCTGCGAGGCCCCCAGCACCTGCACGAAGATGGGTCAATCGCGCGAAAGCTCGCGAGTATGGGCCAGCTTATATACAGTTAGGTAGTGTGTAGTTCGTGCAGCATATCGAAAGGTTACGCGCAGTACATGTGCGCCTGTTAAAGGGCACACTATACAATGAGTGCCGTTGCTATATTACCAGTCCTCTAACAGCAAGTGGATAAGGAAAACAACGTTAATGCGTGAGGATATCCTGTCAAAGGAAGTCAGAACTATCATTAGTGTTAGTCTTACGCAAATCAAAGCCACTATGCTTTTGCAGGAGACTTAAATCCGAACATACCGTGCACTCGAGTGTTCCTTTTAACAGTGGAACCGTCTGTACACGTAATATACCCCTTTATTCCTCTTTTTTCCCTTCCCTTATTGCCTGGGTAGAGCGCCAGGCTAGATCGCATTAGCGCTGTTTGCCCTCTTTTCTTTATAATAAATTCTCTCTCTCTCTCTCTCTCAAGTAAAGTCGCACTATCTCTCCCTCATGTAAAGTTACTGCGGAGATACGTAAATTCTGCGTCACTCAGTGAAATTGATGGCATGCTGACACACTTTTCGTTTTTCCTCCGAATGTGGAAGGCTTCAATCACTTCCCTTGCCACCCGATTTTTATGATGCGACAGTATCAATGTGTCGTTGAAGGAGGGTGCATAGCCGTGACAATGAGCAGCGAGTGAGTATATACGGTGTTGCCTCACACAATGAGCATTGCTGTTCCTAGAAGTACCGGCAGAATATTATACCAATGTATATATCTGCCTGCTTTTTTTTTTCTTTATTGCGACGTGTTTGGATGTCTTGCTGTAATTATTTTTTTGTATTTTCTGTTAAGTTGCACTTCATTTATATATATGCCGTTCTTTCCCAAATAAATTTCTGTTCCGAGACAGCACCTCTCTGTGTGTCTTTTTCTTCGTCGTCGTCTCCTTTGCGCTGCTCAACCAGCATAGACTTAGAGTGGGCGTTTTTTTTTTTAATACGAATAAACGTGTGTTTTGTGTGCGTGTAAACGCAAACAAAACAGCCACATATAGCCGTACGCTGCAGAATAGCATCGAAAAATTTCTTCGCACCGCGAATTTTTCTCGATCGAGTGGTACTGAGCTTTCAGCAGCAAAGCACTCCACAGCTTCCCAGCTGTTCTCACTGATACTACGTATTTTTCACTTTCAAATCCCTTACAGGCCTCGCAGAGGCATTGTATAAAGGGACTCGATACGAAGAAAGAACAACGTTCGAGTGAATAACAAAAACGAAGGCAAGTACACAAGTGTAATAGTTACACTTGTAATTCAAGTGTAAATATTACACTTGAAGCAAGCGTAAAGATGTGAAGATGATTGTATTGGTATATACCAATACAATCATCTTCACATCTTTACGCTTGCTTCTTCCCTTTTTACGCTTGTATATGCATATACAAGCGTAAAATTGGATGCTGCGCATTTGGGCGTGCACATAGAAACACGCACAAGCTCGACCAGTGCGCACTGACCCAAGCGGCGCTTGAGTTTTCAGAGGGAGATGACGTCAGGAAACGCGCACAGAACTGAAGCAGCTATATATCGACACGGTGGACACACGCTTTCGTTCGTTTGTTTATTTTCCCTTGTAACACTTCGCGAATCTCAAACGTGGCGCCGCCATGCGTCGTCGCCGACGTCGTGGACGTGGGGGACACGTGGGCGGCGGAGCGGACGCTGCTTTTTGGGTCAGCCAACTTAAGCAGCCCGGCAAAACTACGACGACTGTGCGCGCTCTGTACGCGTGAGGCACGCAAGCGAGCGCAAACGCGCGCATGTAGCTCGGATGAAGCGAACCACATACGTCCGTCGTCGCGCGCTCTCTCTTTTTCAGGCACTGACGCGCGCGGCAACGGACGTAGAAGTCAAACTTCTTCTTACTTTTTTTTCTTTTGTTGAACAAAATACACAGAGTTTCGTTGCTCTAGTCAGAAGACGTATCGTCCGCTCGCGCTGTTGCCGAGAAAGAAGAGGAAAATTAAGGCGACAGTAAGAAGTCACGCAGTGAAGCGTGACGCGCGTCATGGAACGCTCCGTATGCGATTTCCAATAATTCCGTAGGTTTCCATAAGAATCTTGCGGAAATATATGGATAATATATAGAAAATACACGGAAAACATATGGATTTCGTATGTAATCATATGGAATTATTGGACTCGCGGAACATTTCCGTAGAGGCGCATGCAAGCTCCATCGAGGATATCTGTATAGTTTCCGATTTGCCCGTCACATGGCGTGCGGAGTCGTGTGATGCAAGTACCACGCGCAGATCAGCACCTTATGCGTTGAACAGAAGACACACATTAAACTATAGTTATGGATGTTCAGCCCCGCCGCGGTGGTCTATAGTGGCTAAGTTACTCGGCTGCTGACCCGCAGGTCGCGGGATCGAAGTCCGGCTGCGGCGGCTGCATTTCCGATGGAGGGCGGAAACTGTTTAGGCCCGTGTGCTCAGATCGGGCGCACGTTTAAAGAAACCCCCGGTGGTCGAAATCTCCGGACCCTCCACAACGGCCGTCTCTCATGATCATATGGTGGTTTTTGGGACGTTAAAACCCCGCATATCAATCAATCAATCAATGATGTTCAATGGATGTTCAATCAATCAACTGCTTGGGCTGTGTATCTATTTGTCTTTTTCTTTTTTATGCTGATATCTACTCCCATTGTTGGCAGAGTACGAAACCATATACTCCAGTTATCAGCGCCTGTGCCCCATACAGGTCTTCGTAAAGTAGTGTGATGCTTTCACCTAAAGAAACTTTGCAGCGATAAAAAGAAGAAATTGCAAACAATGGAAAACGAAGGAGAGTCAGTCCAAGCGGCCAAGGTCCGGTGAGCGTGACCTCGTTCGCAAATTTCATGCGCGCCAACACGAGTATCCAGTTAACGACTTCAGCAAAACCAAGGTTTGTGATCAGAAACAAACTAGTACAACAAGAAAAAAAACAAGAGAACGAACCCAGACACGAGCTTTGCGCGGTATTCGTCGCAGGAAGCAAGCGTTTCACTCTGCGCCGTTCTCGGCGACAATTAATTGAGCGCCGTAGTCGTCTCATCCGCACGCCGACAGGAACACGAAGCCGGGAACGTTATGTTGGCGAACCACGCACAACGACACCGAACTATCGGACTCTGTATACTGTCATCGATCCTCTATATAGACACCGTATACGGCGGACCGTCGCAATCTTTAGAAAGCCCGCCGCTTCCGCAACCGCATCCTGTGTCCACGTTTTCGATGCCTGTCTTTCTCGCTGTCAGGTTTAAAATTGGCTCACGGCGTCCGGTACCAGCGCTCGCGCTAACAAGCTACAGCTCCGAGCATAGAGAAACAATAAGAAACAAACAACGGTTGCCTCGCATTAGCGCCACGAAGTCGGGCCTACACTGCGGACGTGGCGGCGCACACGGAAGCTCGAGTCGAAGAGACGCGAACACGAAGACATAGCGCGCTGTCCTCGTTAATTGTCTTCCGCTTCAAGGCAAGGCACGTTCGATTCAAATGCAAACGGTTTTTTTCCTCTACACCGGACGTGTCCAGCGCCCGTTTTTTTTTTTCCCACAGCGCTGAAAGGGGGAGGCAAAGTGAGCGAACTGAAGCCACTTGCTTCCCCTATTAGCTTGCTTCATTCGAGTGGACGGACCCGACCAACTTGCACAGTCAACCGTTTTTGGTCGAAGGCGATTCGAACGAGATTTATCTGGAGTCTACTCAAACAACGCACACTTTAGATTTAGCACCAGTAACAACGACGTTTTAAAACGGAAACATCAAAAGTCACACGGTCATCTGAGCATTGCTTAAGGGACACTAAGGAGAAACAATGACTGGTTTAGGTTTTGACAAACTGCATTCTGAAAAGTCTACTGCCTTATGTTTCATATCATAAGTTCATTATTAGCGATAAAATCAAGCTTCCAGTTTCATTTTTTTAATTTCGCGCCAGAATCCACCACGCGATGTAACTAATTCCGAATGTGTCTTTTAGGGTTTTCGCGGCATTTGACTCGTGAAATTTCTCAACTCTCGGTATGCTAGCCTCCCACAGCTATGACACAACTTCATTTTTTACCCTTTGAAAGCTACGTAGGACCCAGTAGGCGCTACGAAATCTCTTACGTCGCGGTGGTGTTGCGCGCTAGAATCGCACGGGTGGCGTCATCACCCGCATTTTCTTTTCGCGGTAAGAGAGGTGTTTCTCGGCATGGCGAAATTGTACTACCAATACACAAAAAAATCGGTTTGCTCTTAGTGTCTCCTTCAAGACGACTCAAGGGCGAAATCAGTTTTTTTTTTTTTCGGAAGTCGACCGTGTTATAGAGCGATCAGTCCGATAATACAACTGCTCAGTCCAACAGTTGATATGGCGCAGTTGATTAGATAAATCGCTTAAATACCGACGAACAAGTTGAGAAGGCAGGATCAATCAGTTAACAAGACAGATAAACCACTTAAGACAGGTCAACTAGTCAGAAGGCAGATCAAGTAGTGAGGCAGCTCAATCAGTTAGGCAGACAGATTAAGAAGTCAACTATAGTCGAGAAGGCCTACTCTTTAGAGGAGGCAGATCAATCAGTTGTGGTACATAGAGCAGTTGACAAATTAGTTAACACGGATGAACAAGTTGAGGCATAGATAAAGCTGTTGAGGCATATCAATCAGTTAAAAGACAGATAAAACAGCTCAGGCAGATCTATAGTTTAGGAGACAGATCATGCAGTCGAGACGG
>WOVY01001377.1:0-121463 GCA_013436015.1 Rhipicephalus annulatus | reverse complement strand
GGGTCTTTCACGACGAAGTAGGAAAAGTGAGGACTGCATGGCAAGGCCTCCAAATCCGGCCCGCTGGAGGTCACTTAATAACGCCGACTGGGTCTACACAGCAAGAATCACCATCAATAACCAGACGTATCCTGCGAGCTTTGTAATTTTACAAAAGTCGCTCCAGAGATGTGATACTTAATTTGGGATTGACTTATAAGTCAAAATGGCGCTGTCATCAACCTGAGGTCTGAGCAATCACACTAACCTGAGAAAACACACCGCCGACCCTACAACGCCAAGTATTCACGCATTGCATGTGCTAGAACAGCAGATCATTCTGCCGCCTTCTTCCAGCGCCGTCGTTCTCTTGGCACCGAAACAGCCGAACACATTGAAGGCATCGTCGAGGGCAATACGCACCTCCTGACCCGTCAGATTTGCGTCGCAAGAGGCTTAGATGAGCTGTGTGACTGCAAAGCAAAGGTGGTGGTGACAAACTTCGGTCGCGAATATAGGCACCTTAACCGTGGTATGGAGGTCGCCCACATTAACGAGTTCGTCATCATCATCATATCATCATCATCAGCCTGACTACGTCCACTGCAGGACAAAGGCCTCTCCCATAATTGACAAAGGCCTCTCCCATGTTCCGCCAGTTAACCCAGTCCTGTGCTTGCTTCTGCCAATTTATACCCGCAAACTTCTCAATCTCATCAGCCCACCTAACCTTCTGTCTCCCCCTAACCCGCTTCCCTTTTCTGGGAATCCAGTTAGTTATCCTCAACGACCAGCGGTTATCCAGTCTACGTGCTACATGCCCGGCCCATGTCCATTTCTTCTTGATTTCAGCTATGATAACCTTAACCCCCGTTTGCGCCCTAATCCACTCTGCTCTTTTCTTTTCTCTTAAGGTTACACCTACCATTTTTCTTTCCATTGCTTGCTGCGTCGTTTTCAATTTATGCTGAACCCCTCTTTGTAAGTCTCCAGGTTTCTGCTCCGTAGCTAAGTACCGGCACGATACAGCTGTTATATACCTTCCTCTTAAGGGATAGTGGCAATCTACCTGTCATAATTTGAGAGTGATTGCCGAATGTGCTCCACCGGCAAGCACGTGTTCACCGGCAACGACGAGTTCGTGGAGGACAGCAATTCATTCGCCCTCTTCGATGCTGCCGAGGCTGCTTCGACAAATCCAGGTGCCAAAGCAGATTTCGATGTCAACCCGAGCCTTTCAAAGTGCAAGCAAAACTAGCTGAAGTCCCTGCTCTTGCAGTTCAAAGACTGCTTCTCGTCATCATCACAAATTCGACAACCCCAGTCGCGAAATAACGCATCATAACAGAACTAGGTGCCCAACCAGTTCGGCAAAGCCCGTACCGAGTCTCGACACGCGAACGCGACGCCGTGAAGAAACAAGTCGACGAAAGGCTGAGTGACAACATCCATCAGCCATCCAAGAGTACGTGAGTGTTACCCGTGTTATTAGCAAAGAATAAGGACGACACCCTACGTTTTCGCATCAATTATTGCCGCCTGAACAAAATCACAAAGAAGAACGTGTATCCTCGCCCGCGTATAGACGACGCACTGGACCGTCTCCACAACACGAAGTACTTTCTTCGATGAACCTCAAAACGGGCTATTGGCAAATTGAGGTTGACAAAAGAGATCGAGAGAAGACGACCTTTATCACACCAGACGGCCTCTTCGAGTTTAAGGTCATGCCGTTTGGTCTTTTCCCGGCACCTGCGACGTTCCAGCGTGTTATGGACACCACGCTGGCTGGATTCAAATGGCCGACTTGCCCGGTGTACTTAGATGGCGTTGTTGTGTTTTCCTCCAGCTTCGACGAGCACCTTCGGTGCCTTGAAGCAGTCCTTCAAGCTATCAGCACTTCTGGACTAACCCTGAAGCCAGAAAAGTGCCGCTTCACGTACGAGGAACTGTTGTTCTTGGGACACGTGACAAGCAAGTCTGGATTCTGCCCCAAGCCGCGGAAAACATCCGCCATTGCTGATTTCCCGCAGCCCACTGACAAGAAGGCTGTACGCTGATTTCTCGGATTGTACGCTTATTACAGGCGTTTCGTCAAACGTTTTTCACAGATCACCGAGCTGCAAACTCACCTCACGAAAAGCAACGTTGAATTCAGGTGGGAAGCGGCAACAGAATAAGCATTTCAGGCACTTGAATGATGCCTGCCAACACCACCGATATTTGCGCATTGCGACAAATACGCCAAAACAGAAGTACGCACCGACGCAAGCAGTGTAGGACTTGGCGCCATCCTTGTGCAAAGGACTGGCGGCGTGAAAAATGTCATCAGTTCTGCTAGCCGGTCGCTCTCCAAGGCCGAGGCCAACTATTCCACAACACAAAAGGAGTGCCTTGCCATCATCTGGGCCGCATCAAAATTTCGCCCCTACCTCTAGGGCAGGCCTTTCAAAGTTGTGAGCAACAACCACGCCTTGTGTTGGCTAGCTAACTTGAAAAACCCTTCGGGTCGCCCCGCACCATGGAGCCTCATACTTTAAGAAGTCGACGGGACCGTTGTTTACGAGTCTGGAAGAACACACACTGGCGCCGAATGCTTGTCTCGTGTCCCGTCGAACCACCGCTGCCTTACGGCCTGGATGAGAACAGCTTCTTAGGAACAATAACTGCCGACGACTTCGCCAAGCAACAGCGATGTGACCCGAAACTCAGAAATATTGTGAAATACCTCGAAGGTAGCAGCAAAAATGTTCCGAATGTTTTCAAGAGAGGACTGGAGTTGTTCTTCCTGCGAAACGGAGTTCTCTTAGAGAAAAACTTCTCGCCCCTTTTCGCCGACCACCTTCTCGTGGTTCCTGCAGCAGTGAGACCAAAAGTACTCGAGGCCTTACACGACCACTCCACGACTGGACACCTCGGTGTTTCCCGTACGCTTGCAAGAATACAAAAACGTACTACTGGCCACGACTTTCCGCCGACGTCACTCACTACATCAGGACCTGCTGCGACTGTCAGCGATGGAAGACACCACCGACTAGGCCAGCCGGACTTCTACAGTCCATCAAGTCGCCTCACCTGCTGTTCCAGCAAATTGGCATGGACTTACTGGAGTCGTTGCCGATGCCGAATTCCGGGAACAAATGGATCGTCGTAGCTTGTAACTAAATCACGCTCTACGCCGAAACAAAGGCCCTCCACAAAGGCAGTGCTTCTGAAGTAGCAAGGTTCTTCATCGAGAACATTGTTCTGCGGCACGGAGCTCCACAGGTGCTCATTACTGATAGAGGTACAGCTTTACTGCAAATCAAACTCGTGCGATCCTGAGGTACAGCAAGACAAATCACCGCCGCACCCCCACCTACCATCCACAAACCAACAGCGTTACCGAACGTCTCAATAAACTATCGCTGATATGCTGGCTATGTACGTCGACGTCGAGCACAAGACGTGGGTTGAAATCCTTTCGTACGTGACCTTCGCGTACAATACGGCCGTCGAAGAAACCACGCAGATGACGTCGTACAAGTTGGTCTATGGAAGAATCCTGGCAATTATGCTCGACGCTATGCTTCCAAAGTCACTGACGAAGAGAACCTCGACGTCACCGCCTACCTTCAGTGCGCAGAAGAAGCTCATCAACTAGCCCGCCTGCACATCAAAAACCAGCAGGCGACCGACAGTCGACGTTACAATCTTCGATGAAGCTTAGTTGAGTACCAGCCCAGGTAACTCGTCTGGGTATGGACGCCGATACGCCGACGTGGGCTCAGTGAAAAACTTCTGCGACGGTACATCGGACCGGACAGAGTAGTTCGCCGTCTCGGTCCACTCGACTACGAGGTTGTTTCCGATGGCATTAGGAACTCTCAACGACGCCGTGCTCGACCTGAAGTTGTTTATGTCGTGCGCCTCACACCATTTCATGCGCGAACTAGAGGAATGTATTTTGTTTTTGTTGCTGTGCTTTATTGCTTGTACTTATTGTTTATTGTCTTTATAAATGTACCTTCGTCTTTTGTTGAAGCATCGGGACGACGCCTTTTCAGAGGGGGGCAATTGCACGTTTCTTTACTCAAGTTCTGTTATCGCCCCTATACACTACATTCAGCGCAAACTGCGCCTACGATGTTCAAGAAGCTTCAAGGGTTTAATAGATCGTTTTGTTAAGATTACGCTGACTTCGGGAACATCACAGATTATTCAAGAACCTACGTCGCCGCTATCGATAACGCTAGAATATTCGATGGCAAGGTTATAAATGCCGACCCGCTTCGCCGCTTGTCAGTTGATCGACGGCCGACGCTTTGTTCGCCGCTATCAGTGTCAGTGTCTTTCTTTCCTTTTGCGTGGCCACAAGTTCCACCCAAATAAACAGCTCCTTCATTTATGTGGGGTCTGCTCCCTTCGTTCACGTCACGACCCCGGGACAATATTGTCACGTTGCACTGTAACTGTAACCTGTAGATAATGGCACACAATGACGTCAAACTGATTCGAACAATGGCAATAACACTTTATCGTTTTTCTCTGCACGCGCATCTTCGTCCTCTTCTGAACAGCGGCAGATACAAGCATGCCAGCATCTATGGAAATAATACTGTCAGAACTTGTACTAGTGACATTACTTCCCTTCCCACAGAACATCGTCCCCGATGTCACAACGTAATTACCAGATGAAAAGAAAAAAACATACGTTAGGCAGTACACAAGGGGGTGTTCAAAATCACTAAGTCTACTCAAGGGAGTTTGACGAATAGTCAGCGTTGGTAAAATGGTTTCATCCTCGAAACATGGACGACGTATGGCTCATGTGAACCGTGGGATTTACGAGCCATGTCCTCGTCAAGAACCTCGTAGTTCACTTCGCTGAGACGACGGAGAACTCTATAGGGACCAAAATAGCGGCGTAACAAATTTTCCGACCGGCCCCGTTGTCGAATGGGAGTCCACAACCATACTCGTTCTGCGGGTTGGTAAGAGACATCGCGACGACGAGCGTTGTACCGCGGCGAGTCGATGCATTGTTGCTTATGGATTCGTTCGACTGCAAGCTTACGAGCTGCGTCTGCCAGTCTGATAATTTAGTTCGTCTTGACACTAATCTTGTGCCTGTCTGGTAGAAGCATGGCATCCAGCATTGTAGTGACCTCCCTGCCGTGAAGCAACCTGAATGGTGTGAATCCAGTTGTTTCTTGCACAGTGGTGTTGTAAGCGAACGTGACCTAAGGGAGGATGTCATCCTAGTTTTTGTGGTCTTGGTCAACGTACATGGATAGCAAGTCGGCGATCGTCTTGTTTAGTCGCTCTGTAAGGCCGTTGCTTTGTGGGTGGTATGCAGTAGTTTTTCGATGTACTGTGCCGCTAAGCTGCATGACGTCTTGTGTCATCCGGGCGGTAAAAGCTGTGCCACGATCAGTTATGACAACTGCTAGTGCTCCATGTCGGAGGACGATGTTCTTCATAAAAAAGTGGGCAGTCTCAATGGCGGTGCCACATTGTAATGCCTTCGTTTCGCAGTAGCGCGTCATGTAATCAGTAGCGACTACGATCCAGTGGTTGCCGTCACGAGACTTGGGAAAAGGACCGAGTAGATCCATGCAATTTGTTGGAACGGTTGTGTCGGAGGAGCGACGGGCTTCAAAAAGCCGGCTGGGCGCTGATGTGGTGCTTTACGGTGCTGGCACTCGTGACACGTCTTCACGTAATACTTCACGTCTCGATTGATCTTAGGCCAGTAGTAGTGTTGGTGAATCCGGGCCAAGGTACGTGTGCATCCTAAGTGGCCTAAGGAAGGCTCATTGATTGATTTATATGTGGGGTTTAACGTCCCAAAACCACCTTGTGATTATGATAGACGCCGTAGTTTAGGGCTCCGGAAATTTCGACCATCTGGAGTTCTTTAACGTGCACCCAAATCTGAGCACATGGGCCAACAACGATTCCGCCTCCATCGGAAATGCAGCCGCCGCAGCAAGGATTCCAACCCGCGACCTGCGGGTCAGTAGCCGAGTACCTTAGCCACTAAACCACCGCGGCGGGGCGAGGAAGGCTTATCGTGACAGGCGGACAAGACATCGGCTCGTAACACTGGTGGGACGACGAGCAGGTACTCAGTCGCGTAAGGGTCGAAGTTTCTTTCATAGAGGATATTTCTGCGAATGCAGAACGATGATGGCGAGGGGGCGAATGCTGGTGGTGGATGCGACGTACGGCCTTCGAGATATTCGATGAATTGTCGAAGCTCGGAATCGTTCTTCTGCTGTTCAGCCAAATCGGATACACTAACGGCGCAGAGGAAAGAGCCGTCGAGATCGTGATCACCTGACGCTGTCTTAAGAGGAGCTCGGGAAAGGCAGTCCACGTCAGTATGCTTCCGGCCAGACTTGTACACGACTGTTAAATCGAACTCCTGAAGGCGTAAGCTTCACCTGGCCAGATGTCCGGAAGGCTCTCTAAGGTTCGCGAACCAGCATAGCGCATGATGATCAGTAACAACTTTGAACGGGTGACCATACAGGTACGGTCTGAATTTAGCTTATGCCCAGACAACAGCTAGGCGATCCTTTTCAGTGGTTGTGTAATTCGCCTCCGCAGATGATGAAATTCGGCTCGCATAAGCAATAGGGTGTTCGATGCCGCCTTGCCACTGGACGAGGACTGCACCAAGGCCGATGTTACTAGCGTCTGTGTGTAGTTCAGTGTTGGCATATTCGTCGTATTGTCCGAGTAAGGGCTCAGACTGAAGACGATGCTGGAGCTGGGAGAAAGCGCGTGTTTGCTCAGGGCCCGACACGAAGGGAAAATCTTTTGTCAGACAAGTGAGGGGTTCGGCAATGTTTGCGAAATTTTGCACAAAGCGTTTGTAGTATGCGAACAGGCCTAAAAATCGACGCACATCACGTCTGTTGACCGGTGGTGGACATCACGTTTGTTGCCGGTACGACAGCCAATGTTTTGTCTGGGTCCGGCCGAATACCATCGGGGCCAACAAGGTGGCCGAGGAACTTTAATTCGTTGTAACTAAAATGACATTTTTCTGGTTTCAATGATAGGCCTGCCGTGCGAAGTCGCTGCAAGTGCTGCTCAAACGTTTGGGAGAAGACAACGACATCGTCTAAGTAAACAAGGCATGCTTCCCACTTGAGACCGGAGAGGACTGTATTCATCATCCTCTGGAATGTCGCAGAGGCAGAACACAGACTGAAGGGCAGCACCTTGAATTCGCACAGACCATCAGGCGTTATGAATGCTGTTTTCTCTCGGTCGCGTTCATCTGCTTCGATCTGCCAGTAGCCACTGCGTAAATCCATAAAGGAGAAGTATCGGGTGCGTCGGAGGCGGTCTGGTGAGTCGTCGATGCGCGGAAGCGGATAAACATATTTCTTTTTGTCTTTGTTCAGTTTGCGGTAATCGAAGCAAAATCGGAGAGTGCCGTCCTTCTTTTTAAATAGTACAACGGGGGACGACCATGGACTGTTCGAGGGTTGGATTACGCTATCTTCGAGCATCTGCTTCACTTGAGAACGTGTTGCCTCTTGTTCCTTTTGTGATACTCGGTTGGTGTGCTGACGTATGGGTCGCTCAGCATGGTCAGTGACAATGCGGTGCTTTATGGTTGGCATTTGTTTTATCTTGGTTGTAGACGCGAAACAGTCGCTAAACGCGTGGAGGATACAGCGGATTTGCTCTTTCTGCGCACATGACAGCTTCGGATTGAAATCGACTGTATCGGCTACTGTGGTGTCACTTTCAACAGCTGCGAAAATTGGGGCTATCGTCGTACACGCTTCATCGTCAATTGATTCGACAAGAGCGATAGTTTTTCGCTTGGCCAAATGTTAGTATGCTGCACTAAAATTGGTGACCAACAACTCAGTCCTCCCGCGTGTAAATTGAATTATGCCGCGGGCAACGCAGATTTGCTGAGACATGAGAAGCGAAAGGTTGCCTGCAGCAATACCACTATTGTCATGGTCTATGTCGCCCTGTGCAGTAACGAACATATTGGTGCATGGCGAAAGTGTGACGGTGTCGTCGACAATACGAAGCGCATTCTTCTGCGGATCGGTATCTCTAGGAAATAAAGAAGAGGAAATGGACATGGGCCGGGCATGTAGCGCGTAGACAGGATAACCGCTGGTTGTTGTTGTTGTTGTTGTTTTAACTGTTTTGCTGTGGAGAGGTTGAGGAGCCTATTGCCTCGGCTACTCCATATCACAGAGTTCTGCAGCGAAAAATAAAATAATAATACAGAACGGTACCCAAAAATTAACAATACGGAAAAGGGAAAAAAACACATAATAGCACACTGAAACCAGTTCAAGTAACATGTCAATACACAGTTTTCTTCACGCAGTTCACACAGTCATAAACTACTTTCACGCACACCTTACTACTCTAATGCCAGTTGTTACATAGCTAGCCGCTCAGCCACGGCAAGCATACGCAGACAACCGCAGACTAGGGCAACGAGTGAAAAACCTTTATTGTCTCGCGCGAGCTTCTTTTGTAGCTTCATCTACGAAACAGGGAGAGGGGGAAAAGGGGGCGGGAATGGCTATCGCTTCAGCCATCGACAGAAACACGAAGGGGGGAAAGGGGGGACGTAGAAGTAGGAGAGTTCAGTTCGCAACACCAGTATATACATGACCACACTTTACATAATACTCGTTTCTGACTGTCAGTCATAGGCGCTTGTTCAGTCCGGTGTCCACTAAAAAGTCTGTCAGGAAGATTATTGCCTTTTTCTGAAGATGCATCTCGGGCCATGGTCCAAGTAGTTTCTTTATTGTGAGGGGCCGTCTGTCCAAACTTGCTAATTTGTTCTTTAATTTTTCCCTTTCTTTCGCGTATTTAATGCACTCCAAAAGAATATGGCGTACATTTTCTTCTGCATGACCACAATGGCATTCCGGTGAGTTGCATAGATGTATCTTGTGCAGGAAGCTGTTTGTGTATGCTACTTCCAATCTAAGTCGGTGGATCAATGTCTCTAGGTGTCGTGGAAGGTCTGTCGCTATGGAAAATTTTCTGTGTGGATCAACTTCATAAAGTACCGTTTCCTTTGATTTAGGGCTCTCAAACCACTTCTCCATCGAACAATGGTTAGCTCCTTGCGATATAAAATGTCGAATATCCGTCCCAGATATAGGGATTGTGCAATCCCGTCCTTCCTTCAATGCTTTCTTCGCGAGACTATCAGCATCTTCGTTTCCCTTTATTCCAATATGGCTGGGTATCCATTGGAATACGATGTTGTGACCCTGCGATGAGGCATATTCCACAGTTTCTGCGAGACATAGTGGTATTTCACCATTTTTGTAAGGTGATCTCACATTTCTGATTAGCTGAAGAGCAGGTTTGCTATCAGTGCATATCACCCATTTTCGTGGATCTGGATTCTCGCAGATAAGCTTAACTGCTTCAAAGATAGCCACCAATTCTGATGTCGTCGATGAAGATTTGTGCGATAATTTGTACATCTTCTTTTCCTGAATTTCGGGTATAAAGACCGCACAGGCTGACGCTTCTTCTGTGCATGATCCATCTGTATATATCTTCGTTTTTTCATTATGCATTACATGAAGCTGATGAAGTACCAACTGTGCCGCTACTAGAGGTGTCATGGCTGCTTTCTTCTCTATGCCGTCTATTTCACGGATAACGTTGAGAAGTGGCAGCGTCCAAGGTGGTTTTGAAGGTTTCCATTGTTTAAATTCTGGTACTACTGCTTGAAATGATGATATAGTATCCTGTAGTCTCGTTGCCGTTCTTTGCGTTAGTGCACCAGACAAAAAATGACTTTCATGTTGCGTGAAAATTCTAAATAAATTTCGAGATGTTTCTTTAGTTTGGAGTACTGCCAAAGGTGGCTCTCAAGCCTCCGCATACACTAAAGCACTGGAAGTTGACCATGGTAAACCCAGACATACCCTCAAGCTCCTTGCCAATAACAAGTGAAGTCTCCTTTCGGTGGAGGCTGGGAGTCCGTGCAGCAGGGGCAGTGAGTAAGTTACGATGGGGCGTATCCAGGCAACATGTAGGGCTAATAACGACTCTGCAGTACCACCCCATTTGGGCCCGCAGAGATGCCGTAGGATTCGAATGGCCTGATTCACTTTTTGTTCCAGGGACTGGACATGAGGCGACCATGTTAGTCTCCGGCCTAAAATTACTCCCAAGAATTTATGAGTTTTAACCATTTTAATAGGCTGATTTTGCAGAATAATCTGGAAATTTCCAGGTCTTTTTAATGTAAACGGAAGTATGGCTGTTTTGGCCAGACACAGTGCCATACCTCTTTGTTTTAGAAAATGGTCTACATTATCCAATCCTTCTTGTAGAGTTTATTGTATATCCAAAAACGATGGACCAGACGTACATATACTTATATCATCAGCATATACTGAAAATCTGATGTTGGGTGGAAGATTATACGGGAGCTGCGCCATGACTGCATTAAAGAGAGTAGGGCTTAGTACGCTGCCCTGTGGCACTCCTTGGTTGACGACATGTTCTGACGTTGGGCCCTCCTGCGCAACTACAAAAATTTTCCGGTGCTTCAGGAAGTTAGCGATCCAACGCAGTATCTTGCCCTTGAATCCCTGTAACGCCAGGCTTTCCAGAACGTGAACGTGACTCACTGTGTCGTATGCTCGGTGGACATCAAGGAATACAGCGACAGTGATGTTTCCTTGCGTTCGTTGGTTTTCCACATCTGTGACCAAATCCAGAATGCAGTCCATTGTGCATCTACCTCTTCTGAAGCCGGCTATGCTTTCTGGTAGTAGTTTTTTTCATGTCCTGCCACCATAAAATTCGTTCATTGATCATTTTTTTCATCACTTTTGAAAAACAACTTGTCAAACTAACCGGCCTAAACGAGTCCAACTGCATAGGGCTCTTCCCTGGCTTTAGCAACGGTACTACTTTTGATATCTTCCAACTTTCCGGAACTTTTTCTTTTTGCCAAATTTTATTATAGATGTCCAACAGGTGTATTTTTCTTTTTTGCACAAATTAGCAAGAGCAGCGTATGTAACTCCATCTGTTCCTGGTGAACTTGTTCGTTTTACTGAAGACAACACATATTGGAGCTCCTCTGGTGTGAAGCTGTCATCCAGATCTGATGAACTGATCGCAAAGGACTTTGTTACAACCGCCGAAGCTGATTCTGCTGAGGATTTATATTCGCTCGTTTGGGCGGTCTCTCCATTTCTCAGTATAAGATCGCAAAATTCTTCGGCAATCACCCGTTCGCTAACCCCTCGAGACAGCGCTAGAGCCTGTAGTGGTCTCGAGTGGACTACTGGCTGTCGGAGGGCGCGTACCATGTTCCACAGTTGAGTCGCCGAGGTAAATGGGGAAAGTGAGGTACATAAATCTTGCCACCTTTTGGTTGAAAGCTTCTGCAGTTGGTTACGCATTGTAGTGTGTACTTTCTGTGCAACCTTGAAATCTTCTAAATTACCTGACCTGCGATATCTTCTTTCAGATCTGCGTCGTATTGCCCGAAGCCTCTCATACTCAGCGTCAACACCCGAATACCCATCTGGAATGGGTACTGTACGAGTTGCTTTTGTTAGAAAATTTTTTATCTTAGATGCATACGTTTCTGCGTCAGAACAGGGTTCAACATTTTGTCTCTGTAGTTCTCGAAAGATTGCCCAGTTTGTAATTCTTGTTGTGCGGTTGTTTCTTGTTTTCTTCAACTTTCGGTGATATATGAATACTGGCAAGTGGTCACTTCCTCTTGTGTCAGCGTCTGCAGTCCAGTCTGCTCCAGCCGCTAATTCAGAGGAGCACACAGTAATGTCTAGTACGCTGCAGTAGTTATGCCCCCGTAGAAACGTTGGAGAACCATCATTTATTATAGTGTAACCATAATCTTCGCATATTTTTACTATAGCAGATCCCCTTACACTACAACGCTCACTACCCCACAATTCATGGTGCGCGTTAAAATCACCACATATAATTATGGGATCATGGTCAGATCTACACACTGCAGCCAACTCTGCGTATGAAACGTTTGCTTGAGGGTGCACGTAAACACTAACTACAGTTACAGTAACGTTACCAAACTTCACTTTGCATCTAACAAATTCCGGCGCATCTGTTTTTGAAGTAGCCACAAGTGTCGACGGAATATCGCGTCTCACACACAACATCACTCTGCTTTTTGCAGCAGGACGGTCTGCTTGGTACACCACATAATTGGACAAGCGAAAGTTAGTGGATACTCTTGTTTCGGAAATACACAAAATCGGAAACCCGTGCTGAGCGACGAATTTCCGAAAATCTCCACTCTTATTCTGCAAACCGTTGCAGTTCCACTGGAATATTGCACTTCTTTTGTAACAGTTAGATAGTCCGGTAGCCATGATTACGACAAGAGAAAATGCTCAACATCTAGCAGCAATTTCACTTCTGGTAAAGAACCTGCTTGTGGCAGGGATCGTAGAATTGCTTTGAGAGCCGTAAAGATTATTGGCAAAATGACTTGCTCGCTTCCGGCTGTCTCCGCCGAGATCGCATTTCTCGAAGAAGTTTTACTCAGCAAGCTGCTGTGACCCTTCCCTTTGGTAGTCAGTGGCTCCTTGGCTGTGTCTGGCCTGGTAGAAAGTTCCACTTCAGCATGTTCCTGGGCCCGGACTTCTTTTCCAACGCGATGTTTTGGTGCTGAGTGCTTCAATACTTCCGAGTAAGAGTCGTGGCGCCACTGTTTTGCACTTCTTTGTGCCGCAGGAACATCTTCGACTATATCCGCATTGGGTGCTGGACCTTTTTGTATCTTATGGTACCCTATCCCGGCTGTGGCGGCTGCATTTCCGATGGAGGCGGAAATGTTGTAGGCCCGTGTACTCAGATTTGGGTGCACGTTAAAGAACCCCAGGTGGTCGAAATTTACGGAGCCCTCTACTACGGCGTCTCTCATAATCATGAAGTGGTTTTGGGACGTTAAACCCCACATATCAATCAATCAATCAATCTTTTGGTACCCTTTTACAATTCTCTCTCTTTGTGCCGCTGATGCCAAACGGTTTCGAGAGCAGCCTGAGAACGACACCGGATGTGGTCCAGCACAGTTTGCACACTTAGGTTGACGCTTCGAGGTGCATTCTTTGTAATCATGTGCGCCCGCACATACCTTGCATCTCTTGGTTCCCCTGCAAGTCTTAGCCTTATGCCCATATCTCTGGCAGTTGTAACACCTTACCGCTGGCTCAATGTATTCCTTGACAGTGTGAACCGTAAAGCCGAGAGCAACTCTTTTTGGCAATGGCATGTCATGTCTAAACTGGAGTATTACATTTCGTATGGGCTGCATTGTGACACTTCCATCTTCATTTCTTACCCATCTCTTTTGTCGTGTGACCGAGATTACTCCAGCTTCTTTAAGATAATTCAGTAGGTCATAATCACTGTATTCGAGTGGAACATCTCTTATCTTTGCTAGTGTCTTCATGTAAGACTGAGGTATCATCACTTGTACAGGCAATCCAGCCAGACTCTTGATCAGCAGTAACTTGTTTGCCGAGTACAAAGACCGTACTCCAACACAAAAACTTCCGTCTCTGTTGATTCTTGATGATGTCACTTTCTCATTGATAGCAGAGATTATCTCAGACGCTATGCGATTGGGATTCACCTTCCAGAAGGAGTCCTCGGCAGCGATTGGTCTGAATACCACCGGTATCCCCGTAGCTCTGTTCTTGTGATGGGTGACCACCGTGTAAGCTCCCTCGTCTTTCTTGGGTGCTTCTGTATCCATCTGTGTCATGTCATTAAGGAAGTACGTCGATGTAGCGTCATCGTTGTCAACCTCTTCCTCCTCTGTACGCCTCTTCTTGCACTGCGAGGCCTCGCTGCTCTCTGTAGGGGACGTCAATATTGTTGCTGAGCCTGCAGCAACTTGAAGTCGAGCGGGATGAATAAGTGGTGCTCCTCTTGGCGCTAGCGGCATCTCGTTGTCCCCCATACCCGGGCTTTGCCAGGTATGAGGCACGGGCCCGCTAAGGGGCAACTCTGATCGCGATGCGTAGTAAAACTCCGACTCACCGATGTTTAGCTGCCACTCTGGAGACAGTCCACCCACCGCACACACTGTAAAAAGATCCTGAACTCAATATAATAACTGAATTAAGAGAGCGAAATGAAGCTACGGGCTTCTTCCATTCACTTCTAACCGCTGGTCATTAAGAGTAATTAACTGGCATCCCAGAGAAGGGAAGCGGGTTAGGGGGAGACAGAAGGTTAGGTGGGCAGATGAGATTAAAAAGTTTGCGGGTATAAATTGGCAGCAGCAAGCACAGGACCAGCTTAACTGGCGGAACATGGGAGAGGCCTTTGTCCTTCAGTGGACGTAGTCAGTCTGATGATGATGATGATGATGATGAGGCTTCGGGCCATAGTCGTCAGCAAACGTTACGAGGCTGTCTCGAAGATTTATAACAACGCCGTGCTCGCGAAGGAAATCCATGCGAAAGATAACTTTACGGGAGCATTCGGGAAGCACAACGAAAGAAGCAATGGACATCGACTCACAAATTTGCAGCCTTGCGGTGCATCTCCCAATTGGTGTCAAGAGACTAGCACCTGCTGTCCGAAGGTTTGGTTCATGCTCCCAAAGAGCCGTGACTTTCCTTAGTTCAGCCACACGTTCAGCGCTGATAACTGAGAAGTCGGCACCAGTGTCGACCAGAGCAGTCACTGTATGGTTGTCGAGAAGAACAGCACTGTCAGCATAAACGGGTTCGTCAGCGATGTGAGGTGTAGGCTGAAAGGAATCGTCGAAGGTCGGCGGATGGGTCAGAGGAGGCTGTTTTGACGATAGCTTAACACAGGTCCCACTCCCGGAGGCCGCTGATTCTAGGTTCCCTGGCGTGGGCTTGGGGACCTAGCTGATCGTCCCGCAACAACATCGGCGAAAGTAGAGTATTGATTCGCGGACGTAGAGCGCCGAGGAGACTGAAAGCGCGATTGGCCTCGCCGAAGATTTGGAGACGGTAGACTTGCCAAGTATTCTGCGATGGCGTGGGGCCGCTCCCCGTCCCTGGGCCGACGAGCATCTGGGCCGAAATCCAGGTAGGCCCATCCCTCTGTACGAGAACTCCCGGTACAAGTGACCTGGTTCACCGCAGTGGTAGCATAGTGACCGATTCTCAGAAGCGCGCCACACGCTAGATTTCCGCAAATTAAGTCACGGATTCTCATAGTGCGGTGGGCCCGAGAAGTACTGCGGCATCTGTAGGCAAGTCGGCCGTTGGTTTTCATAGTGCGGCTGTCCCGAGAAGTGCTGCGGCGTCTGAAGGCTGGTTGGTCGTTGGTTTTTATAGTGTGGCAGGCCCGAGAAGTGCTGCGGCGTCTGCAGGCTAGTCGGTCAGCGGAAATAGCTGGCTGCCGGTGCAGGAGTGCCTACAGCTTCCGCGTACGATAGCAGAGGAGCTTCGGTTGGAGGTGGCACTAATGGTCGTACCAGCTGCCGCACCTCTTCAAAGACGACGTCTGTCAGAGCAGCCACTTGAGGCTGTGAAGGCACTGCTTGAAGCTTTTGCAGCTCGTCACGTACAATACTACGGACTAGCTCAGCAAGGTCTCTCACGCTCGTGACATCAGGTGTTACCAAGAGTGCTGACAGACTGGCAAGGTTGTCGGACCGCTCATATTGCGAAGACCGCTGTCTTAGCATTCGCTCCATTGTCGTCGCTTCACGGAGGAATTCCGCCATGGTAGCTGGTGGGTTTTGTACAAGTCCTGTTAACAGCTGCTCCTTGACACCCCGCATCAGAATGCGTACCTTTTTGTCTTCCGTCATTGCAGAATCTGCTCGACAAAACAGACGAGACATCTCCTCAACGAACATGGCCGCGCTTTCATTTGGTCTGATTCCGAGAATTGAGGAGACGTTCGGCTTGTTCTTTCCGGTCGGCGCTACCATGCGTGTTCCGCAGCTGAGTGCAAAACACCGGCCAGGTTGTCAAGGCGGCCTCGTGATTCTCAAACCACGAGGCCGCCCTGAATCCTCCTGGTAGAAATGGACATACCGCAGTTTCCGGTGCTCGTCCCACTCGTCGGCGACGGCGACTCGATCGTATTGGTCCAGCCAGTCTTCAACGTCTTCGTAGGGCTCCCCATGACAAGGCTTTGGGGTTCGAGGGGCTGATGGCCATGGAGCTGGCGTAGTCACGGTCTGTTCACTCTGGCTTGCAGTTGTCGCATTTGTCATGGTTCTGGAGCGTTCCGGAGGAGGGCCGAATTGGGGTGGTAGGCCTAGTTGCCGCCGACTGCGTCGAAGGTTGGCTGTTTCTACCAAGGCGTCGATGTTGGGGCCGAGATCTTCCTCGTAATAACAGTGCATAGACTATTACCCAGCACCTCCACCAGTGTCACGTTACACCTGAACTGTAACCTGTAGATAATGGCACTCAAGGACGTCAAACTGGTTCGAACAATGGCAATACGACTTTATCGTTTTTCTCTGCACGCTCGTCTTCGTCCTCTTCTGAACAGCGGCACATACAAGCCTGCCAGCATCTATGGAAATAATACTTTCAGAACTTGTACTAGTGGCAATATGTTGAAAAAAAATACCGCGTTCTAGATTAGCGTGGAGTGAAAGGGATGAGTTGACGATACTCTATCCTAAATACTTATTTCAAAAAAACTGTTTCAAAGCCTGTTTAAATAACTCCATGTGGCGGAAATCGTCCCGACACCTCCACGGCGTTCCTCATGTTTTGTTGTGATTTTACCACGAAAAGGCCAGAAATCATTGTGATGCAACCAAACAACGACAGCGTGACGACAGCATGAAAGGAAAATTTACCGACAATTTTTATACTTTCTAAATCGAACTCTTAGCACAGTTTCGTTTTCGGGCAAGGCCGACTGTGCTTGACGTTCTGGACCTCCGAAGGGTATCTACTACGCCACGGATTGTAATTTTTGTGAATCAGAACTGCACCCACTACACCTTTATTTGCGTTACTGTGGATCACTAGGGTACTGCACTTTGTTGACGGTGTGCACGTAGCCGATGACGATAATGACTCATGGGTGACTACTTTGCAGTGGTTGAGAAGCAGTAAGTCATATCTTCCTTGCAAAATAAGCATTTTGTGATTGGACGGACGGACGGATGGATCTATTCATTGATTCATGGATGGATAAATTTCCTCAGCAGAATTATGCTCTGCTCTCACTATCTGAACAGCCCATTCTCGTGATTCGCTTCGTGCCTTTTTAGATTTTCTTACGCGTCCAGTGTAAGTAGGGCATCTACTCTTTCCACGAGTGAATTGGTGAACACGCACAGTTCCATCAGCTCCGGAGTTAGGATTGGCATGATGGAAGTAATCCCGATAATTCATATGACCACGACGACACAATGAACGACTGGACAGGCCTGGTTGCTCAATTCGTGGCAAACTTCAGTATATTTACACACTGGCATTTATTTAAAATCAGGGGCTGGGGCGGCCACTAAACCAACCACACAGTAACCACTGGGATGTATTAAGATAGGCGTTACTTGCCGAGCTCTTAGTATACTGCAAACATTGGTACTGACTACTCGATGTATCAAACCCTGGATCAGAGTCGGCGCCAAGCACGACATCTGTCCACACTTCCCAATCTCGTCCTCGAGCACTAAGCTCCCCTCCTTTTCATTTCTCTCCACCTCCCATCTCATCTGAGGCCACCTCGTGAGACGAACCCTTCTCGATGCTCCACCGATGCAGCAAACAACTCTCCTTTCCTCAGAGACATGTCTCCACGTCTCCGTTCCCACACTTTGCTGTCCTCATCCTCCAAAAAATCAGCTAAAGAAGAACTCCGTCATTTGTTCAACGCACAACTTTAAAATAATTTCGTGCTACTAGTCTGGCTAGAAAACTGGTCAGCTGTTTGGAGTTAGTACACAAGACTCTGCCCTCTGTCCATGCTTACTGTGACAGCACGCCGCCACATTATTCTGTCGGGAGCGGGGTCCTACAGGTGCCACTTGTTTTTCAGACTAGCATGTGGTAGGCCCGTGTGCTCAGATTTGCGTGCACGTTAAATAACCCCAGGTGGTCGAAATTTCCGGAGTCCTCCACTACAGCGTCTGTAGGGGAGGGCTCCGGAATATGGTGGTTTTTGGACGTTAAACCCCACAAATCAATCAATCAATCAATCTCTGACTAGCTCACTGTTAGAACGCTTTCGCCGTGTGGGTGACTCACCAGCGCAAGGTGCGGTGAGCAAAAGCTCACGGATTTTGGCAACAGAGGTGCGTGCAGAGGCGAACTGGCCTTCATGCATGGATGGATGGATGGATGGATGGATGGTTGGATGGATGGATGGATGGATGGATGGATGGATGGATGGATGGATGGATGGATGGATGGATGGATGGATGGATGGATGGATGGATGGATAGATGGATGGATTTTATTAAGTCCTCCGGAACCCGCTTAAGCACATTGCGGGACACTCCTACTCTGGAACTTAAACACCAAGTATCTAAGCGGCGTCGCGGGCCCGGTGGGCTGTCAATAAGCATTGTTGGAATTCGGAGCTGATACTAGCATCCTCCGATTCGGACTGCGGCATGACTTCAACGCAGCGTAACGTGTGACGACACAAGAGCGTGCATTTCAAGTTAGCTATATTATCTCCGAAGAAGCATGTATTAGTTTCCTGTATTTCAGGATATACCTTGTGCAAAAAAGCGGGGTCATGGTACGCCCAGACCTGAACAGCCTGAGTGTCAGAACCTGAGGCCTTTTCATTTTTTTTTTTGTAGTGGAGGCTTTTCGTGTCATGTGAAAACGTTTTCTCAGTTCGTTGTATGAGCTGTGGGAGTCCCGGTTTTCCAAAGCGCCCCCCCCCCCTAATATTTACGTGGTTCTCAAGTCCTTGCGCAGCTGTGTGGGCTGACTCGTTGGGATTGGGCGGGACTCCCTCAATGCGTCTCATGTGAGCTGAGAACCAAACGAATGCTGTGGCTCCATCTTCTTGATCAGGAGTATCCGCAAAGCCTGCTCCGATATTGAGCCCTTGGCAAGTACTCTAATCGCCGATCTCGAGCCGCTATAAATTGTGCACCTCCTGTTGTCTATGAAGGCCAACGCAATCACCCTTTGCTCTGATATTTCAGCCACTGTCGTCCTGGTCGTTGTCGAGTTGCTGATGCTGCTCTCGTGTTTGATTCCCATTGCTGCATACGCCTTCCCCTCAAAATACCTGGCCACATTGTAGAAGCAACAGTCCCCAGCGTGTTACTGAGCCTTTTTTAGTAGAGCCTTTGCCCTGCACCGTCTTACCCTCTCCTTATGCCCGGGGTGAACATTTTGCGGGAGGGGTACAACGGTGATTTCTTTTCTCTGTCGACGGGGAATGATGCAGAAGTGAGACTTCATTTCTATTGTTGTGATCTCCAGCTTCCGCAGGATGTCTCTACCGGAAAATTTGGTGGGCAGCCTGGCGAATGGCGCCCTCTCTGGTGCCTCAGCAATTTCTTCTAGGGTGTTGTGCCTGCCGATACGAAACATTCTCTCAGAGCTTGGGTACATGGGGTTTCTTATGTTACTGTTCTGAAACGCTGTATCGATTCTTTGACAACTTGATGCCTCAACAAGGGTCTTCCTGCAAATAAGTTGTAAGCGCCAACGTGGCACCATGGTAGAATACTTGACTGCTATGTATAGGGTCCGGCTTCAAATTCCAATCGATCCTGGTATACTTTTGATTTTATTCTTTTAGCGGCTATCAATTACGCCCCCGACGGCAACAGCATTCGCACTACCGCTCAACGCAGGAACGGGCGCCTGAGAGCCGCATGCTCTCTAAAGGTACGGACATTATAAACAGAGTTTCGACGTGGCATTGTCGCTCGTTCATCACGTTCTGAGTGTTGGTTTGCAGATTTGATTGATTGATTGATTGATTGATTGATTGATTGATTGATTGATTGATTGATTGATTGATTGATTGATTGATTGAAAGGTGGGGTTTAACAACCCAAAACCACCATATGATTATGAGAGACGCCGTAGTGAAGGGCTCTAAGAGTTTTGACCACTTGGGGTTCTTTAATCTGAACACACGTGCCTACAGCATTTTCGCCTCCATCGAAAATGCAGCCGCCATAGCCGGGAATCGATCCCGCAACCTCCAGGTCAGCAGCCGAGTACCTCAGCCACTAGGCCGTCGCGGCGGGGCGTTTGGAGATTTCGCTGATTACGTTAACTTCAGGGTATTTGTGCCCGCCTATGAGAGAGGTGAACGAAATCGATAATATCATCACGTCTATACGTGTAAGTGCCTCTTCGAAAATGAATTTAAAATTTGTCATGATTAACAGAGACAAGGAGCTGAATTGAAGGAAAGAATTCGTATTGCAGCGTGGCGCCTGCATTTACGGCCGCGGAAAAGGTGCACCCCAAGGAAGTAATTTCGATTCGGCAGTTCACGTGGTCTTATTTTCTTGTAGCATTGCAGATTTTTCCTGTACGCAATTATGCCGCGTGTAGAGAATATCAGATAAAACTTCGGGTTCTCAAATGATGATATTAGGCGCTTTGCGCGCGAAAGAGAAAGGAACGTGCAGTCTAGGCAACTTTGCATAACGAATGTTCGTGTGGTATGAAAACGATAAATTTGCATAAGACGAAACGCGCGACAGAAAGGGCAGGATATGGTGAATAGCTGCACGCCTTCTGACTTGGTTTGCAACATGATTTTCTTTGTAATTTCTTCTATGGTCTGGCAGCTCTTCAAACATTTTGGAAGTCGAGATGTTTAGCAAAGGAAAAAGCTTCAACGTGTCAGCAAGTATGGCAGCAAAGCCCCATACAAAGAAAGCGAAAGCACTCTGTGTGCTTACTTGGAGCAAAAAGGGGAATACGTAAATGCGTCAATAAAATCCGCTCTTGCGGAATGCGATTACCTTGAAATATTTGCAAAGAGTCCACTTTTGTATTTAATTTCGGTGCAGTTGTTTTTGAAAATTGTTCTTAACCCTTAAATATTCAATTCTCTTTTCACTTTCCGGCAGCGTCTTTTTATTACCCAAGGAGTTCTTCGTTGCATGCCCCATCAAACACTATCAAATAACGAGCAAGACCAAAAATATCGTGCATTGCGCACCTCTAAATTAGAATTTCACCACAAAAGTGTGTTATGCTGGTGTTCAGCACACCTCTGCTGACGTATTTCCCTCACGAATATGATATTGTAAAGTATATACTTATACTGTAAAGAAAAAAACAAGAATAAAAGTTTCATAGTCGGGCATCGAATCTACGACTTCTCGCTGCGCAGCACGCGGCGCGAAACCACTGTAGGCTACGATGCGTTTGATGTATGGCTTGCTAACGGTGAGCCATTGAGCACCATATACCGTTGGCGGTTCTCAGAGCTCAGCAACTTCAGCGCGTTTTCGTCAACAGTAGTGAGATGACGCGAAGAACGCGTGTTGGGCGCGTTTTTTGCACCATCGGTCGTCGCCCCATGTTGCGATGAATGCATGCACGCGCCTACACAGGGCGCTGCCCGAGCGCTTTGCGCCTATCTGATTGTTTAGCCGCTTTCTACTTCTTGTTCTTCCGTAGCAAATTTGCCTGGAAGGTACAGTTCTTAACGAGAGAACAAACGTCACTTTCTCGCTTCTGCGGCCGACATTACAAAAATTTGGGGCCCTTGAGCTTCAGCTTTAGGAGTTGAACAAGATAGCGAAACCCGGCCCCTAGTGCACCCTTCAACCGCTAAGTGCATACATATTAATATGTTTTGTTACACACACACGCACAAAAACTAGTGCGCGCAGAAGCGCGACGCATTTGTAGTAATGGTACAGGTTTTTGACCCATTGAACTGCAGTTGTATACCAACTTCATGAAAATATTTCACAGTGATATATTCACATGGTCCTGTACTATGAAATGCGTGTAGGCGTGACACTTGTATTCGTAAATGGTCACATTCTGTCCTCCGTCTTGCGTTAGTTATCTGGCCATTGTTCGACTTGTTCTTCTGGAGACCTCTTCCGGCCTCAGGCCGTATCTTTCCAGGAAAAAATATGACCAAAAATCCCGGCTAATTTTGTCCCAGCTATTCTGAAGGCCACTTCAAATTGGGCCGGTTTCTCCGCAACACGGCTACGGAGCCGCGTAGAAGCGGCAATAATTTGACTTGATTTCCTGCCTGCGGGCGTGTGGTCTAGTCAGGATCTGACTAATAGTGTAGAGCATAATTGTGTTAGGTTCACACGTGCGAATGTTCCCGTCCTAAATAGCAGCCATAAAAAAAAATCTTATCATCTTCGCAAGAGAACGTTCTGCATGCTCACGGTCACTGGCGCTTTGAGAAATATTTGCATGACATGGGATGAAAGCGCACTCAATTTCTGTCGCGGCATGTGCAATGCAGGTTTGAACGAGGTACAGCATTGGCGCCAGCAAGGTTCTGGGCTGCTGCGTGCGAGGTCACTAATAATATTCTCTATCACCTCTGCGCAAAATGCTGAATGGTAATAAGTTTTAAAAAACAACAAAATAACAACTAAACATTTCTTTGCTGTGCGTTAGGCTGAGGTTAACAAATCCCTCTGACAATAAAAGCGACGTTATAGCTAGTGGTGATCCTCACAAGCTACTGAAAGTTTATGCTAATTTAAAACATTAATATACAAGATCTCTTGCGCAGTCACCTCGCTGCATCTGATGCCTACAACGTATTTGCATACTTGATTAGCTTTTTTACACCTGATGCACAAACTTGTAATGCGCAGTCATTTCATGAAGATAGAAATTGAAGTTTTATAACGCAACAAGATCACGTTAAAAGCTGTGTAAACATATTGAGTAGTTGAGGCCCCCACACAGGGTAACGCAAATGACTTGCGGCTAAGTAGAACAAAATAAAAGAAGAGTATGTTTCAAACTATGCAACTGTGCATTAAAGATAAAAAAATGAAAGATTACAATGCAGGCATAAAAAATAGTCGCCAGATGGAGTGCTTGGGCGGTGAATATATATTTGCACTGTACTTGCTATTTTTATTATTTGAACATACTGCAGGCTCAATCTGCCTTTGCAGGAGTGGTAAATATGAGGAATGGTTAGTGTTAGGTTCATATCACATGTGAACTATATCATTTGTTGACACCCGCCGTCTTAGTTTGAAGAAAAAAAGAAAACAATCTAGTGCGTGGATAAAGCTTGAAGCAGCGCGGAGATGAAGAAAGTAGCAGTGAAAAATGGCAGAATGAACGCACAATGAATTCTGTTTGCAAAAGCACTCCTATTTTGCCGCTGACCCGCAGGTCGTGGGTTCAAATCCCGGCTGCGGTGGCTGCATTTTCGATGGAGGCGGAAATGTTGTAGGCCCGTGTGCTCAGATTTGGGTGCGCATTAAATAACTCTAAATGGTCGACATTTCTGGAGCCCTCCACTACGGCGTCTCTCATAATTATATGGTGGTTTTGGGACTTTAAACCTCACAAATGAATCGATCAATCACTCCTATTTTGCCGAATAAAACAGCGAAAACCAGCGCTTGACCGGCGTTCGCACTGCTTATGCAGCTACAGTGCGTACGCTTATTCAAGAACACCTCTTGCTATGATTTGCTAAGTGTCGCTGCAGGGACACACCCGCCTTCTGCCTTCCTGTGCTTGCACGTGCTTTCTCTGTTATTATCTTTTTGCCCGTTCAGTGTTTCAGAAACCTGCGACCATTCAGGTGCGCACACGTATTTGTTTAAATATGTGTTAAAATGGCCAACGAACTTGCGCTACTTCTCTGATGCTCTGCTCTTCATTGAAACATTTCCCCTTCCTGACAATATATACCTTTCCACAGCCTAATAGTATTTCGTTGAAGACGTCCGTCCTTCACGTAAAAAATTTCGCCTCGCTGTGAATTTTCTCTTGTATGCCTAATGCAATTCGCAATCTTAAAATTTCTCAAGAAGTGGAAAGCCCTAAACTATAACTTGGTGTCTGTTGGCTGGTTACTCTAAATTTTGGTAACATACGGCATGGCGTGCATTGGTCCTGAATGGTCTGATATTTCTATAAAAACGTTTCAAACATAGATGTTATGACGGAAGGCAGATCCCCGACGATTTTCACCTGTCATACATATTTAATTATGTATTTTATAAATCGGTGCTCCCAGCCGTTCATTATTGCAGCATCAATGGAAGTGGTATAACTGCCTCTCTTCACTAATTTAAAATAAAAACTGGTGCAAGGAAAGATGCCCTCCTTGGACCTTGGTTGATAAGCCAAAGAACGTTTTGATAACTCCATAAGACAAAGTAACATTCAAAACTACAATTCTTTTGATTTGTCTCTTCTCTTCATTCTTCTTCAACTGTGGCTCTCAAAAACAATCATGGAAGTGCACTAAAAAGTGCTTTTACTAACGTCGAAAATACCAACCACCTCTTGAATAATTTGTTGCAGGGCAGTATATAGTTATTCTGCATCGTGCTCCACCGTTCTCCGTAGCAAAATATTCATGGGGACCATGGAGATACTTAATTCAGCTTTCTGCTCAAACGTAAACTTTCGTTTTAAGTTTGTGACAGTCAATGCAAGAAAGCAAACCTTCTCAAAGTTGCATGCAATGTGCAGGTCATTTCAGCTAACCCGGGCCAAACATTTAGAAAGGCACAAAGGAGCTCCGCGTTCTAAATTAGCATCGCATTGTTCGGACTTCCAGTCAGATCGAGAGAAGGGGGAATTGCAAACGATTCGTACTTTGAAAATCAGCGTGAACACGATGGAGACACAAGACGCGAAGGACGGAGTAGGAGCACTTTCTAACAACTGAAATTTATTGAAACAAAAAGAAATGCACGAAAAATGAACGCCAAGTGTGCGCAGGAACTTTTGGGGGGCGTATACAAAATTGCAAAGTGTGCGTACCTCGGAAGCTAGCAAACAAACGCAAGGTTCAGGTACACAGTCGTCACCCATAATTTCTATGAAGAACGCTTTCGCAACCTCACGAGTTCTTTGATCTGTGTACTTCAACATAATGACAGCTTTATTGAAGAAAAGAGAGGTTACACCACCATGAATTGCAATGAGCCAAAGGATGAGACATCGGCCGTTCACTTTAAGGTATTTTTTTGTGCTCGTGAAGTCGTTCATTATTGCAACTACGCGATTACTTATGTACGCCTTCAAGGAAACGAGGGTAGTCCCGTGAACAATCCCAACGATGCAGGAAACGACAGGATTGCGCTGACTAACCGTGCAAACGCTGTACTTATTCTCGTTTGTTGTGCAAGCTTTTCCAACTGCTGCTCGTGATGATTAAATATGGCTGAGCTCTTTGTAATGGGTGGGCCTTTAAAACAGCTGCTTGTGGCTCAATTCACATCATTGGACGTATGGCACCATTATATACCCTTTTACACACGATATTGCCACATTCCTTCTTCAAGTTTTGTTACTGCCCCGTTATAACGTTCAGCGCAAACCGTGACTGTAGTGTTCCAGAATCTTTGAGACTGTAGTAGATGATTTTGTTATGATTACGCATGCAACGCGAACATTAAAGATAATTCTGGAATTTGCGTGGCTGCCAGCCATAACGCTGGAATATTCGACGGCACATTTATAAATGTCGACGCGCTTCGCCGCATGCCAGTTAATCGACAGACGACGCTCCGTTCACCGCTCTCAGTGCCAGCGTGTATCGCTGTAATGCTGACTATTCGCTGACTGGCAACAGGTTCGACCAAATAAACAGTTTGATCTTCGAACTACAGTCTGCTGCTTTCGTCGACATCACTACCCCATGACAATCATCATCATCATCATCATCATCAGCCTGTCTACGCCCACTGCAGGACAAAGGCCTCTCCCATGTTCCGCCAGTTAACCCGGTCCTGTGCTTGCTGCTGCCAATTTATACCCGCAAACTTCTTAATCTCATCTGCCCACCTAACCTTCTGTCTCCCCCTAAACCACTTTCCTTCTCTGGGACTCCAGTCAGTTACCCTTAATGACCAGCGGTTATCCTGTCTACGCGCTACATGCCCTGCCCATGTCCATTTCTTCTTCTTTATTTCAGTTATGATATCCTTAACCCCCGTTTGTTCCCTAATCCACTCTGCTCTCTTCTTGTCTCTTAAGGTTACACCTACCATTTTTCTTTCCATTGCTCGCTGCGTCGTCCTCAATTTAAGCTGAACCCTCTTTGTAAGTCTCCAGGTTTCTGCTCCATAGCTAAGTACCGGCAAGATACAGCTGTTATGTACCTTCCTCTTGAGTGATAGTGGCAATATACCTTTCATAATTTGAGAGTGCTTGCCAAGTGTGCTTCAGCCCATTCTTATTTTTCTAGTTACTTCAATCTCGTGGTTCGGCTCCGCGGTTATTACCTGCCCTAAGTAGACATATTCTTTTACAACTTGAAGTACACTATTACCTATCTCGAAACGCTGCTCTTTTCCGATGTTGTTGTACATTACTTTCGTTTTCTGCATATTCATTTTAAGACCTACCTTTCTGCTCTCCTTTTCTAACTCCGTAATCATGAGTTGATATTCGTCCCCTGAGTTACTCAGCAATGCAATGTCATCGGCGAAGCGCCGTTTACTAAGGTACTCTCCATTAACTCTTAACCCTAACTGTTCCCATGACAATATGATACGCTAATAATGAGATTCCTTTCACTACACTTGACATTCTTAGTATTTTTCTTCAAAGCACTTTTAACAAACTCTGCGGCTTAGTGGCAGAACACCAGTTATCCACGCACATGACTTAGGTTCGATGCTCACTCGAACCCGGAAATTTGCAGTATTATCGCGGTAGTAATTATATGAAAAGTCTTTGCTGATTTTTGCCCTCGTCATTGTCGTAATGTATACGTGCTTATATAGGTAAAGAAGGCATAAAGGAAAATAAATCAGTAGACGAAAAATTTCGAAGGAACTTACCGTGGATTTGAACCAGCGACACCTCGCTCCACAGCCCGCGGTGCGAGCCAACACACACATGTTTTTTTCTTCTTTTTTTCTGCGCGGGTGTTATTGCCAATCTCGTAGATCTCCTCATCAGCCTTTCCACGCTCCTTTCGGCTCACACTCTGAAAACTTAACGGGTGAAGCTCTTGTTGTGATGTGGCAATACCGCCCCGATGCCAAAATCCTCTACTGACCCGGCCCACACATCAGAACACAGTCAATGGTTTCGTGAATGGCGTACCAACTACGGCGCTTTTGACACTGGCACACACGTGTATATAATTACCGCTGACCTTAGAGCACGGCTGAAGAAAGTCCTTCACCTGGCTCAACTCTTGTGGTCCAAACTGCCGATGGTGGAACAGCTGCCGTGATTGGTGTGTGCTCAGCTCGCCTCAGCATCGCCAGACATCATACATGAGTTCTCTTTTGTATTTTCGAACATTTCCCTCGCGATACAAATTTGGGCCATTATTTTTTGTCGGAACATTCGGCCTTGAAAGACTGTTCTGCCGGCATAGTGCAGCTCGCTCTATACTGTTGTGCCACAGACATGTTCCTCGTTCGGGAGCACGTCTCACAAGATCGAGCCCTGTTTCGACGAACTGTCTCCCCCCTTCCAGCGCCGCCTTCCGTGCTGAAGAACCGTGCAGTTCCGGGAATAACGTCGCTTCCTCCGCCGAACCACTTTGCAGTTCCGGGTATGGCTACGTCTCCCCCCTCCGAGCCCGAGAACTGGTCTGAGAGAATGGATCAAAGACGCTATTTAAGGCCGTGCCAGCCCCATGTTTTGAGGATTTTTGCCCCAGCCGACGTTGTCGTGCTGGCCGGCCCTGTACAAACGACAACCTGCTACAGTAAACGCTCCTTTTGTTGCTGTTTTCCAAACGGATTGCCTCCATGTTTCACCTTCGGGCTAAGGCTTTATCGAAGTCCGCTCGACGGCTCGCCGCTCGTCGCCACCGCTACCATCGCGACAGAGCAAATTCACAACAGTGGTGGCAGCGGTGGGATACAATATCCTACGTTTGGCACGCCGGATCAGACCCCTGGAAGCTCGAGCACGACCGACCTGATATTAGCGTTTGAATACGCTGGGATACGCTACCCCTGTCCTCAACGTTTTGCTGCTCTGGGACCCGCTACCCTGATCTCAACGGCTGAAAAGTTGGATCGGATCTCCGAGCACGAGGACGACCTTCGTGATAGCGTTTGGCTCCGCTGCGATACGCTACCCTGTTCTCATCGTTCGGCATCGTTCGGCAAGCTGGGACAAGCAACCGTGGATCTCAACATTTGCAAGTTGGACCGGATCCCTGAAGGCCTGATACTGTTCGACGGCAGCCACGAGTTGGACCATCGTTGGCTACTTTGGTTGGGTGAGTGCCCAACGTTTACTGTTCATTTCGCCAGACCTCTCTAGCACAGGCAGATGTTAGGAGAGCGTTTTGTGTTTTGTTGGTTGTGATTTATCATTCACGTGCTCTAGACCATGAGATTAGCTTTAGAGTACGGTGAATATCAGTAGTAGAGCATCACGAGGGACGAGATCGCGATGGAGCAGTACCTGGTGCAGGACCTCCTTGAAATTTGTGGAGCCATGGGGATTTCCGCCGGGACCGCTAAAACAAGGGAAGCGATTCTCGAGGTGATGCGGGCAGAGAATGTGACGACCGAGGAAGCTGACGAGTTTTGGGAGCTCGTTTGTGAGCAAAAGCAGAAGGCCAAAGAAGCTCAAAGGCACGAACAATGGAAGGCCGAGGAGAGCAGAAAAGGGAGAGAGCATGCTCTCAGAATGGAAGAGCTTGATCGTCAAATTGAAGCGATTAAATGGCAACGAGCACAATACCGACTCGGACTCTTCAGAATGGACGAGAACATTGTGTCTTTTCTGGTTAATTTTGAAGAGGTCTGTGACGATGTTGGTGTTGGGCGAGACTTATGGTCGGAGAAGCTTGCCATGTTGCTTCCCTACAATGTCGCAAGCATTTTGGAGCGCTTATCTGCCGAGTAAGCGCATAAGTTCGATAGGGTTAAACACGCTGTGTTCTGCCACTTTGCTGCACTGAGTCCTGTCGACTGCGAAAGTCGAGAATACAAGTACATCACTGAAGCGCGCAGCAAAGTGCTAGAAATTGAAGCCCATCGCAAAGCGCAGGACGTCAACGTGCGTCAAAAAGAGCGAAATGAGGCGCAGCGTAAGGCGATGGAGGTAGAAGCTCGTGAAAATGAGGCTCACCGAAGAGCGCTAGAAGTAGAAGGGCGTCGAGAAGCGCGTCGGGAAGCACGTAATAATAAAGAGAGACGGAACGTGCAAGAGGCTGAGGCCCGTCGCTATGCACAAGGCGCTGAAGTGCGTCAGAGAGATCCGGGCACTGAGGAGCCGCACGAGGAGTTAGGGGCGGAAGCCCATCGGAAACCTAAGGACGCCAAGGTGCATGATAAAGCGCTAGAGATGGAGCCGCTGCGCAGTGCAAATGATCGAGATGAGTCGCGTACAAGGGAGCTTGACGACGAGTCGCGTCGCAGGGCGCTAGAGGTTGACGCCTGCCGACAGGAGCTTGAGCAGGATGCGCGACATAAAGCGCTACAGAGTAAAGCTCGAAAAA
Source organism: Rhipicephalus annulatus (assembly GCA_013436015.1). Lineage (NCBI taxonomy): Eukaryota > Metazoa > Arthropoda > Arachnida > Ixodida > Ixodidae > Rhipicephalus > Rhipicephalus annulatus. The sequence goes on along the minus strand of WOVY01001377.1, from coordinate 91,898 downwards.
GAGAGCATGAGGCCGACTTCGAAGGCCAGAGAAAAAGGGCTATCCACGACAGCGATAGACCCCCACCGCTTGAAAGCTCTGTAAGCGCCTTTGTTAGCCTTAAATTATTCGGGCCTCCCGTTACGCCACAGGCAGAGCCCGCTAGCACCGGGCGCCAGGAAACGATAGCCAACAAATTGGGAACTTCGACTCCCCACAAAGATAAGTTGCTTCCGCCGCATAGAGTTTTGGCAGAGCCTGTTGAAGGCAGTGCGCTTGTGAATAAGTGTGTCGGGGCTTCCACCATTCCTAGCCATTCGAAGAGAAAAAAGCGTCGGCAAAAGCGTAGCGCGGAAGAGACGAGAGGCATCAAACATGTTAAAGCAGCTGTTAAGTGCTGTGACGCCTTCATTCGATACGCCAGGTTCAGGGCTAGGCGTAGAATCGCGAAAGGGCCCTGCAGGAAATGTTTGAAGCTCAGACCATCACTGAGATGGAGATTAGGCGGGAAGCACGTCAACAAAGACCAAAATTCAAGGAAATTGGAACGCCGAAATCACCGCCTGGTCTCATCCTTTTCTATGCCTTGTAGATGCAAGCAAGTGGGGAAACGTTGCGAGCGCTTGAGCTGTAACACAAGTGGTTTTTCCCCACCATGGCGAAAGGGTCACTGGTCAAACGGGCGGCGTAAACGAGGCAGTGCAGATGCCCCTTTCTTCGAGTTCAGCGGCTGCGGGTCAAAAGTCGCTGCTACTGAGTTCGGCGAACAGGTTGATTCGTCGTCCTTTTGTCCAGACTGCAATCTTCGAAAGCTGTGGAGTGCGCGACTCCCCAGAGTTCGCCTGAGAGAGTGCCGCCTTGCTAATACGAAGGGTGTATTTTTTGTATTTAAATTTTGAGAATAACCTTTTCTAATTTTGTCGCCCTCCTATGAGCTATGAGTGCATCTGAATTTTTGTAAGTTTTGCTTTCCTTTCAATTGTAGAAGCAGGCATTGATATGTTTGTTTGATTAATTTTGTTTTGTATAACGCACGCAAGTTTCATTCTTTCATTCTTATTTCATTCTTATTTCATAATTTTTATTCTTACTGTCTGACTTTTCAAGCGTGTTTTATCTTGTTTTGGTCATATCGGCTGCGCGCATAGAAAAGAGAGCTTGTAGGAGGACGAACTTTGTTAAGTTGACAATATGACGCTTGCAGGCGACGCCAATGTGCGTGGTTCAGGATTGCTCGGCGTTCTAAATTGTAGTTTCGGGGCTAAATTGAGCAATCCTCAGAAGCTTCGATCGTCCAAACTCTGCCTAAATCACAATTGAGAATCGCTTGAAAAAAAATTCTGTTTGGTTTAGCGGTGTCATGCACTGACACTTAGCTAAAGGTGTGTCCGCATTATGTATTCCTCCCGAGATTCGTTGCTCGTGATGCTATTTGTTAGCCCAGCGTAATCTCGAGGAAATATTTGGTTTCTGCTGGTCTGGCGACTTGATCAGCATTTGCAGGGTGCTTGCTTTGGCCAGAGTGGTTCGGCTTTGTGTTCGACTCCGTCGTTTTAGTGAACCTCTGCAGGCCTATGGAAGTCTCAACGGGCGGAGAGAGCGGAACGGCTACCGACGGTCAACCAGCATCCCTCCTTCCGAGTCGCGCTGACGGCTCAAAACTCCGGATGCATTGTCTGGCGGCGGGGGTGCTGTTGTGCCACAGACATGTTCCTCGTTCGGGAGCACGTCTCACAAGATCGAGCCCTGTTTCGACGAACTGTCTCCCCCCTCCCAGCGCCGCCTTCCGTGCTGAAGAACCGTGCAGTTCCGGGGATAACGTCGCTTCCTCCGCCGAACCACTTTGCAGTTCCGGGTATGGCTACGTCTCCCCCCTCCGAGCCCGAGAACTGGTCTGAGAGAATGGATCAAAGACGCTATTTAAGGCCGTGCGGGCCCTATGTTTAGAGGATTTTTGCCCCAGCCGACGTTGTCGTGCTGGCCGGCCCTGTACAAACGACAACCTGCTACAGTAAACGCTCCTTTTGTTGCTGTTTTCCAAACGGATTGCCTCCCTGTTTCACCTTCGGGCTATGGCTTTATCGAAGTCCGCTCGCCGCTCGTCGCCACCGCTACTATCGCGACAGAGCAAATTCATAACAATACCTACTGTTGTTGACCCTCCCAGTTGCGTCCAAAGTCGGCTCTGTTCCACAGAACACCTGCGTCTCCTTTAACAAAAAGCTGCTTACATAGACCTCTCACCTGTCCCTCCTGAGCCAGACAGTGTTTATATTGTGTCCCCTAATGTTGACGTCCTGCTTTCAGACAAAATGTTCCGTTTCCTCACAATGTTGTCACTATAACGTACCGCGCATCCTGCCTACCTCTAGTGAAGGTTGGCCTACGTACACAACTCCTCCTTCGTCGTATATCTCTCGATGAAATCGTGCGGGTGGCGGAGTGTCATATTTGCATTCTAAGTTATGGCCGCATCTCGTGTGCAGAGAAAACTTCGCCTACTCCTCCATTGGACCATTGTGTTAACTTTGATGGTTGCACCCGACTTACTGACTCACTCAATTAACAACCTTCGTTTCCTCCTTGCATCTTTTTGGGACATCTTCGACCTTGGCGACCACCCCCTCGGCCAGACGTCCGTTTTTAAGCATTGTATTGACACAGGCTATGCGAGTCCCATTCATCGCAACCCTACCGCGTTTCTCATGCTGAGCGGCGCATCATCCAACACGAGGTCGACAAAATGTTTTCTCGGAATATTATCCAGTCTTCTTGCAGTCCGTGGACGTCCCTTGTTGTTCTTGTTAAGAAGGACAGGAGCTGGAGATTTTGCGTCGATTATCGGCATTTAAACAATATCACGAAGAAGGGCGTCTACTCTTTGCCCCGCATGGATCATAGCCTGGATTTCCTTCACGGCGCAAAATATTTTTTCTCCATCAACCTTCGCTCCGGGTACTGGCAAAAAGCCGTTGATGACATGGACCATACGAAGACAGCGTTTAACACTCTCCACGGCCTTTGCTAGTTTAAAGTGATGCAATTCCGTTTATGCAATGCGCCCAACCACGTTCGAACGTTTGATGGACGTCCTCCTGCACGGCTTCAAGTGGTCCATCTGCTTGTGCTACCGGGACGACCGTCATCGTTTTTTCTCCATCTTTTCCGTCCCACCTTGGAAAGCTATCGAAATTCTTATTTGTATTTCGTGCGGTGGCACTGCAACTCAATTGGGTGAATTTTCAGTTCGGCCATCGTGAAACTTCTTTGCGGGGACATCTTGTTGATTCTGTAGGTGTTCGCCCTTATCAAGATAAAACACGTGCAGTTAAAAATTTCTCTGTACCAACCTGTGCCAAAGAAGTTTGCAGATTCTTTGGCCTCTGTTTTTACTTCTGCCGCCTTGCTAAAAACTTTGCCGACGCAGCACGCTTTCTCGCTCAGCTCCTCAAGAAGGACGCTGGCTTTGTCTGGGTGCTTGAGCAAGCAGATTCGTTCCGAAATCTGGTGCGGTTGCTTACTTTTTCACCTATCCTCGCTCACTTTGACGTATCAGCACCAACAGAAGTGCGTATTGACGCAAGTGGCAATGGCATCGGTGCAGTCCTGGCCCAAAAACAGAAAGGGCACGACCGTGTTGTTCCCTATATGCCAGTCGCGTTCTTCCGCCTACAGACAGAAAATATTTAATTACTGAACGCGAATGTTTGGCACTTGTTTGGGCAGTCAGAAAATTTGTCCCTATTTGTACGGTCAACCATTCAGTCAGCACTGATCACCGACCATGTTCTGGCTTTCGACTCTGAAAGACCCTTCAGGCCGCCTTGCTCGTTGGGCGCTGCGCCTCAAAGAATTTAACTACTCAGTCCTTTACAAAACCAGCCGCTTGCATCAAGACGCCAAGTGCTTGTCCCGATATCTGGTCGACCCACCAGGAGGTGACTTTCCCACAACCACCCTTCCCGCCAACGTTTTGCCTCTATCCTGTTTTCATGACATTGGAATCGAGCAGCGACAGGAAACCTTCTTGCATTATCCGAAGGCTAACGTCGGTGACGCCCGACCCTTCCTTTCAATTGTTTGAGTTAGGTGATAATGTATTGAACCGTTGCAATATGCGTGCTGACAGCCAGAAAGACTACTCATCGTTCCTCTTCAATTGCGTCAGATTGTTATCTCCCAGCTTCATGATACACTGATAGCCAGTCACCTCGGTGTGTCGCGGACCTGCGACAGAGTTCGCCAGCCCTTCTTCTGGCCTGGTATGCATCGCGACGTCAGCCGCTATGTTACAGCCCGTGACCCTTGTCAACGACGAAAAAAAAACCAAATACCTCTCCTGTCGGACGCCTTCAGGTCCTAGACATCCCAAGAAATTCTTTCCACCATGTAGGCATGGACCTGCTTAGTTATTTTACCGCGTCAGTTACGGGTATTCGGTGGAATGCAGTAGCAACCGATTATTTTACTCGATACGCGATCACATGGCACCTTCAAACCAGCTGTGCAAATTATGTGGCCGACTTACTTATGGATGACGTCATCCTACACTACGGCAGCCCTCGGGAACTCCTTACCAACCGAGGCAGCTACGTTCTTTCCAAAGTGGTTGATGACCTCCTCTGTTTCTGCGCCAACACACAAAAGCTTTGGTCTGCTTTCGATCCACCAAAAAATGGTCTAATGGAATGCCTCAATAGCACCCTTAGGGTGCGTTCACACTTGCTTCGAAGAGAGCGAGAGTGGCAAAACTATCGACAAACTGCCAATTCTGCTGGCGCATCTCCCGAAACAACGTTTAAAAAGGTGCGAGCTGTGTGTGTTCAGTACTTTACCTGAATAACTAGAGTTCGGTACGAACTTTAGTTCTCAGAAAAAGGCAAAATTGGATTACTTGTTGAGGTAGCGACGGCAGCGGCAGCGGCATGGGGCAGAACAAATGTGAACATTTTCGACGCGTGCGGTCATGGTTTTCGGGCCACTCTGGCGTTTTCGTTTTTACTTCTCTTCTCGAGTGTGTGCGCGCCCTTACCGACACGCCCTCCATGTACGCCTCCACCGACCACCGCGGTTGGGACACTACGTTACCGTTTGTTACATTCGCGCACAATTCCTCTCAACACGACACCGCTGAGTTCGCTCTATTTTATTGCATTAGAAATTTTGTGGGCAGTTCCGATTGGTCTTTTGCTGCCGCCACCATTCGCAAATATATATATATATATATATATATATATATATATATATATATATATATATATATATATATATATATATATATATATATATAGAAAGAGAGAGAGAGAGAGAGAGAGAAAGAAAAAAAACGTGGGTGAAAAGATAACTTGCCGTGAGCAAGAACCAAACCTGGGTTATTCGAAGGTCGTGCTCACGCAAGTTATGTTTTGATCCACTTTTCTTTCTTTACATTTAGTTCACGATTCCTTCTTCTAGCAACCTCCCCTACACTTTACTTGGCAATATTGTCTGTTATATATATATATATATATATATATATATATATATATATATATATATATATATATATATGCGCTTGCCTCCTCTTTCTGCGGAGCGAACATCGTTTATCGGCCAGGGTCTGGTCTGCGCGCGTGCTCATCTCGTGAGCGAGCAAGAGGGGGTCAGGGGGGGGGGGGTTGGTCTCTTATGGTTGCTATCGCGGCAAATGCGTGAGCTTCTGCGGCCTGCGCCCTCCACGAAAAAACGGTACCAAGAGTGTCCCTGGAGCGGCCGTGTTCTCTTACACCCAAGCGTTTGCTAGAGCTGCGTGAGATCGAATATAAATGAGTTGGCTGCCAGACTAACTTGGCATATCAACGCTGACACTACGCACGAGCCTTGTTGTGGTCATCTGACACTTGGTTACTTAGCAAGTGCATGTATACTACAATTATTATTGGTCCTTGGAGTGCTAGCATTGCTTCGTAAAACATTCGGATATGTTCCTATCGCATTCATCGCTTTGCCATTTCGGTGAAACTGTCACTTTTTTTCTTTCGTTCGGCCGTGACCTTGGGCTACCTTTTGACACGCTTGTGTCGACCGGACAAACTGGCTCGTTTGAGTACGCTCGGGACGCAATAACGAAGGGCCGAGTGGCGCGCCAAGTTGCTCGACGATGACTACTGCATTCAAAGGACAATCAGGAGAGCGTGTATGGCGCCCGCCATCTTGACGTCCACTTCATACCCGGTAATCTCATTCTCCTTTGGTCCCGCTCGCGCCGCGTTGGACTTTCGGAGAAGTTACTTCCACACTACTCGGGTCCCTACCGCATTTTGCGACAAGTGACGTTACCTACGAAATCATTGAACCCCCCCCATCATTAACCTTCACACTGACGTGGTAGATTTTACGCAGTTCAAGCCACATGACTCGGATGTCTCCTTATTTTCACCGCGTCGCGGTGCTCTAGCTGCCGGGCAATCATATAACGAGAACGACGAAGAGCACAGGGAGGAAGACGAGGTTGACAGACTCTGCGAGCTGTGCACCATCTTATCCGCCACCGAGTTTATTCTGTGTGTCTACCCAGTAAAGTTTTCTCTCTGTAGCAAATAAAGGCGAGCAATTCCTGTGCACCACTTACCGCTCGCGGTACGCAGATCTCGGAACAGCTTGGGCATACTTTCCATCGCGAATGCTATCACATTTCCTTGGCAAATGGAAAGCAAATCTAGCCCTCATGCATCACTCATTGGGATGAATATTAAAAAAAAGGAACAAGTGGCATACTTGGAGTCAGACGTCACCGATTTTCTTGCACAGAAGATCAAATAAACGTTTTGGTCACTCTCTCCAGACGCAAGACTATCGTCTTTCGACGACATTTGCGGTGTAACATGCTGATTTGCAACCAATTTTTTTCGAGCGTCTTGTGTGCTGTATCTGCAGGCTGAAAATATTGAGCTGATCGTCGTTCCTCGTGGGATGCTTTAATTTCCTTCTACTGCGTTCATTGCTTCGCCATAGTTCCGAAATTGTGGCTTTTTATTTTATTTGTGTCTTTCTCATTTTTTCGGTCATGCACACGATGATGCTTATTCATTCACAGCTAATGACGCCGACATCGACGCCGTAATTTCTGCGAAACGAGCTCGCAGAGGGATAGTAAACTAGGATGCAAAAACGTTCTTTGTAGAAGTGATAGATGATGGGTAAATGCCTAAATATTATTTTTGCTAGATTGCGAGGTACGCATGCTTAGCTATTTCTTTACCCTGACCAAAAAATTTTTGTGTGGCTTTTCATGCCTTCGAGTTTGAATAAGCTGCGATTGGGAGACAGCGCACTCACAGCCGCAAAGGAAAGCTGGCTCTCGTTTGCAGCGGTAAATGCTTGTTCCATATTCAACTCTCTTTTCAGGAGCGCTGGGAACTCTCTGCTGTATAGAGTAGGCACACTCTCTCGACCTATAGTGCTGGTACTCTGGCTGAACGAAAGTAAAAAAGCTCCCTCGCCAGGGAAGCGCCACGCTTCTGAAATAGACTGCATACACTCTCTCCGGAAATGTCCACTACTTCCTCACAAAGTTTTATAATGTGGCTGGTCTAGAGTGCATCAACACCTTCCAAGTGTAGAGTCACTCTTGCTGCTGAGACTAACGTTAAGAAAAAAAGACACACATTTGCCGCAGAGGCTAAGCAATGAACGCGATAGCAACTAATTCAAAGGTCACGTGCAGAGTGGCAAGCAGATCGAAACGTGACCCGCGTTTCTCACGCACAGATGACGAACAAAACGTAATCAGAGGTACAGATAAACGTGAATAAGCGTATCAGTTGTTACATCACTGTGTCTGAAAAGCGCGCTCTTTTCGCAAACGGAGACCGTGCAGTGATCTTTGTGCGCCCGATAACTACAGCAGAATTGTTCCGGTGAAAACCCAAGACTAGCCAAGACGTACGATCCTCGCCACCGCGAGATAATGGCTTGCGAGCGAGCGTCTACCCTTTCCTTTCGGCGGGGCAAAGTACACGTGAGACATGAAAGTGCACGCCGCTGCGTCGTGATGATGTGGCGACGCGCGCTCATTGCGTCATCTTGTTAGTAATGCTGAAAACACGATAGTCCCCCCCTCCTTCGAGATTCCAGTCACCAGCGGTAAGTGGTAGATATAAATAGCTTACAGGAGGCTTTCAGAGGCCTAGAATAAGAACACTTAGAAATATGAGTTCATGGAGAGTACCTTAGTAATCTGCACTTCACCGACGACATTACATTGCTGAGTTACTCAGGGGATGAATCGCAACTCTTGATCACGGAGTTAGACAAGGAAATCGAAAAGGTAGGTCCTAAAATTATTCTGCAGAAAACGAAAGTAATGTACAACTTCGACAGTGAACAGCATTTCCAAATATATAATAGTGCACTTGAAGTTGTAAAAGATTGATTGATTGATTGATTGATTGATTGATTGATTGATTGATTGATTGATTGATTGATTGATTGATTGATATGTGGGGTTTAAGGTCCTAAAACCACCATGTGAATATGAGAGGCACCGTAGTGGAGGGCTCCGGAAATTTCGACCACTGGGGTTCTCCAACGAAGTTGTAAAAGACTACGTCTACTTAGGACAGGTAATCACCGTGGAGCCGAACTACGAGATTGAAGTAACTAGAAGAGTAAGTATAGAGTGGAGCACACTTGGTAAGTGCTTTCAAATCATGGCTAGTAGAATGTCATTATGTCTCAAGAGGAAGGTATATATATACCTGCTGCATCTTGCCGGCACATACCTACAGAGCAGAGACTTGGAGACTTACAAAGAGGGCTCAGCTTAAATTGAGGACGGCGCAGCGAGCGACGGAAAGGAAAATGATAGGTGTAACCTTAAGAGACAATAAGAGAGTCGAGTCGAGTGGATCAGGGAACAAACTGGGGTTGAAGATATCAAAGTTGAACTCAAGACAAATAAATGAACATGGGCCAGGCATGTGCCGCGTAGGCAGGATAACCGCTGATCACTAAAGGTAAAAGTCTGCGTTCCCAGAGAAGGCAAGTGGGTCCATCGTGCTACGGACGACGATGCTAGATCACCCAGGAGTGAGGCAGATCTTTTGAGTTGCTGTTTCTAAAGAGCGAGTGATCCGCGGCTCAGTAAAAGTGAGCGGTGATATTTCGGGAAACGGCTTATGGTGGAGCCAATTGACCCGCTTTCCAACTGATACGTCTGGGCGGCTCTTTAAGCCGACTTCTCACTGAAAGCCGATGAGCGAACTGAGCGATGGTTCTCTCTCGCTCACTTAGAGCAGTGGTTTTCTCAGTTATCAGTGATCAGTCGGATACGTACCGTACAGACCCCACCTCACTCTGTTTGGTTCGCGTTCCGTGGGATAGGTACACTAGGCGATGGCTATATCACTAAGTGCAACTTTCTCGCTAAATGTTGGCGATGAAAGAAAACAACTGTTAGCAGGTGTTGTTGGTTGAACTCGTTGGCCGCTGCGGGCACTTCACCCCATCTCTGCTGGGACCAACCCCCTCGCGGTCTGGATGTACTTTCTGCCGCCTGGCTGGCTTCGAAAGCCGTTAAAAAGTTTCGTATCTGGCATTTGCGAAGCGTGCGCTGGCAATCTCCGCTCGTCTGTTTCGTGGTTCTCGCTTACTATGTTCTTGTGCGCCACGATGTTTTATGACTCGCGCTGTTCGTGCCTCATGTTCGTGCTCAAATATTTCTAAAACAGGCTTTGCAGAATCGTGCCAAACCTCAAATGAACGACAGTTGAGCGTGGCATTGACGTCGTAGTTTTCATTGTGCCAATTAACATTTATGTCCATATCGATTAGCATTTCATTGCAGTGAGGACGCAGATAATGTTTTCAAATGGCTGACATGAAAACCACACGATGCTGCGTTATACTTTGTTGTACGAACAACCAGTGGGCAAGCACACGCGACGTAACTATATTTACAGATTCACAACTGCCATATAGCCGCATGCTTGAAAGTGTAGTTTCCATTTCTGTCGAGCCTATCACTTATAACAGTGTTTTTGAGGCTCTAGGTAGATGCATGAAGAGTTGTACTACTATGTGACAAACAAACAAGTTCACTTTTGCACAAGTCGACAGTGCTCTTTATCTCTTCGAATCTTGTCACTTTTCTTCAGAATGAAAGTGTTTTTAAACTATTCCCAAGGCCACAGATGATCGGTGCGTGCACAGAGGACAGCTGAAAACTTGCAGAACCGACACATCTCAAGGACAAATGGCATACATTCTTCGATGTGATGTGTTCATTTTCTCCGTGTCTTTCATATCACTAGTTAAATGAAAAGTCTATTGTTTGGGAGTGTAGCCAATACAGTGCGGCCAATACTGGTTGAGTGATATGTGTAGTTGTTTCGGCATATCTAAATTTTTACAATATTATTCTATATTCAGGCACTTCCGTTGTTTTATTTTTTTACTGTGCAGTGAAGGTTCACGTTTGTTCGTTGTCATAAAAATGTCACACAATTACAATCTTGGACCTTATCGTCTGCATATAGGAGAAGCTCTTCTGCACTGTTGTCAGTACAAAAACTTTGTTTGCAATCTGTACTGAAGGTTGTGTCCTATTTTTATACCACTGTTCTGTGAAATTGCGGGAAACTTTCCTCTTCAGTGAGATCAAACATGTGTATGTTCTTTAGAACAGTATACGTTTGGGCTATAGTGTTTGATCACACTTGAAGAAATAAAGTGCATGTAACTATACAATCAAAGAACAAGCACAGAGCACAAAGCGTTTCGTCCTGTCTGCCTCCCTTTTTTTTTTTTAGGGGCGAAGCTTGTTAAAGCAGCACCCGTTCGTCCCTCGTCGTAGTACGTAACATTTTTTACACTTCGACCTGCATGGTGGTGCCGGTGGGAGATTTCTCCTGTGCGTTGTTGAACAATAAAAACTTCGCAGCGTGCACGTTAACTAAAAGCCGAATTCTCCTGTCTCTCATTCCCCCTAAGCAGCCATTGGCAAGTTATGGCAAGCAACACGTTCAGTATCAAATACCCACAATGTTAAATCGTTTACACGGTCTCATAGATTTCGATTCCGTACCTTCGAATACCATCATCAAGTTCATCCTAATGAACCATGATATTGAGTATGCTTATTAAAGTTTCTGTACTTGATTTGTTACATCCTATCTATCAATTTAAGTTATGTGTTGTAGTTGCTTTTCTTATGCTTTATTTTACATTCTGTATTGAAGTTTCTTTTCAGATGACGCTTTTGTGATAAAGTGATTTTTCTAATGTTTTCCCTGAAATAGTGTGAAAAGACCATGCTAAACTTTGTTGTGTTATGGTTTGTTTATTGTGTTATTTATTTATTTCTGTGTGTTATTATTTGTGTTATATATTTATTTCTGAAAACATATGCGACAGATTGAGTGGCCTGCGTGCCAAACTGTATTTAGGAGCAGAGGCCCCATATCAGGCCATATAGCCTTTAGCCTCTGCTCCCGATCCTGTAAGAATTTCAGGACAAATAAACGTCAATTCAATTATTGAAAGATATTGAAAGATACTTTGAGCACTATCTGACAAGAAAGGGTTGCTACGTTATACTCGCTGGGCGTAACCTCCTTGGTTTTGGAAAGGTTTAGCGAGCGTTGGGCCGCAGTGCAATGAATACAGTGAACTAGTATATACCATGAACTCGAGGTGGTTAAAGGTAGGAAGTAGACACGAAGCGCAAGCTGTAAGAAAGTGTGCGTGTGCCACCTCTCGTTTAGTCCTTCGAATGTCTGCTGGATGGCGGTGCTTATGTATGCGGAATATATGATGAAAAGATGCGAGATGCTGGTGCTTGGAGTGTTGACTAGATGGACGAACAGACACACAGACAGATGCATGAACGGACGCATGGATGGCTGCACGGACGGATGGACGCCTGGACGCACGCAGGGGCTGATGCATGGACGAGCAGAGGGACGGACGCGCGGATGGACGTGCTGACGCACGAACAGACGCACGTACGGATGGGTGGATGTACACATGGATGGTCACACAGACGGACGCATGGATGGACCGAAGCAAGAACGAATGGATGGACGGATGCTTCGCCCCACTCTCCATCATCCACCCCGTGCTATGCTGCCATTTTTTCTGCTGTTCTTCGCACTTCATTTTTGCAAGTATGTGTATGTTAATCTTTTGTTAGTATGTCAATTGCCTGAGCCTGTCTCGCACCATATTTGATGAAGCTGATGATTTTGGAAACGAAAACAATAAAACCAGGCCAACGACAACTTGTGTTGTAAGTGCAATTCATTCTTTTGTTTTGTGGCACGTGCTGCATGGCTGCAGTATTTACAAAATGCGACATTGCGAAATGCGTGCATACAAACGCGCGAGGGATGGCGCAGCGCGAGTGAGCGAATGCATTTAAAAAAAAAACAAGTGTGGCACACACCGCACGGTGCCACATCAGGAATGGGTGCTTAAAAAGTAAGTGCTCCGCACACTGTGACCAGAAACAACAAATAATAATAAAATAAACGGCGCGCGAGGGAGAGCTAAGGGAAGAGGCGCGGCTGGTAGAAACCTCTCTAGGCGCTATAGTTTAGGCGTGACGACGCACACACTGCGTGCCACCATTGATGTTATTTGCATCTTTCAATCACCGTCGCCAAGGTCGTAAATGGAAGGACTTGTGGCTCTGACAGTGCTGACGACATCAACTACAGCGTCCTATGGCAGGTACACCGAGTAGGAACCCAAAGCTGAAGTTTGCGGTGCGACGATAACGTCGCGCTGCGACTCTTGCGGGGAGCCACGGGGAAATTAAGGATGTATGTGTGGCTGGGGGTGCAGGGGATTCACCGTGTTCCAGTGCAGCAGAAGCACGTGTGGCGCGCGTTCTAGAGTCGGTGCGGGGAACAACATGGCGCCGTGCCATCAGCTTAGCTTGGTGCGCTGGAACAAGACTCTCGCTGCTCGACGTTGCTTTCCGCGATGACAGACGCTGCAACACGGAAGCGTCAGCGAGGTCCTAAGTATTGATCTGTTACACGAGAGTGCAGACAGTACGAAGACACCTGATACACCTGTAAAACTATCGGTTGCCGGAAAAGACGTACTAGAGAGAAATAAAACAAGCGTGAATCACCTCATGCAGTTATAAAAATAAAGTGAGTTCTAGCTCTGTCTCGTCTTCCATTATGATTGTCTCAATTCGTTTGAAACCGTTTGTTTCGATGACCTGAACCAGTACGTAACATGGATTGAAACAACTTTGCTTTTTCATTCGTTTGTTTGTGAGACGTAGCTGTCGTTGTTGAATGTTCATACTCACATAAGTCATACCGTGGTTAGCGTTACGTTGTTAGTTACTTTCAACTGAATTTCACACGTTGTCAAAGATTCGCCGCCTGCAATTCAGGCATCGGGAAGGTTGCATCATCACGCCGGAACGACGTCTGTGCATTTTAGGCAAATTTTGACATCGTCTTGTTGGTTCATTCTACTTATGTAACTTCGTTGCACTGGTATTTATTCGAGGCGCTGAATTCAACTTGCACCTAATACACTGAGTCATGTGCTATTTTCTTTCACGCACGCTGCGTGTATGCGTGTTACGCTCCATAGAGGGTGTCTTTAGTGTGCGTTTACATGTGTGCCAATTGTACGAACTCGTAGCGCACACGATATCACACCCTGCCTAAAATTCAGCACCTATCACGGTGAGCCGTGTTCGCGCTACAGCCCTTATACACCTCTACAGTCGATATTCTTACAAACTGGGAGTGGAATCACGACACGAGAATAAAAAAAGAAAAAAATTTGGGTAGCAGTTCCACATGATTCGCAGTGGTTCAAGCTAAGCTAGCTGCCCCGCCATGGTGGTCTAGTGGCTAAGGTACTCGGCTGCTGACCCGCAGGCCGCGGGATCGAATCCCGGCTGCGGCGGCTGCATTTCCGATGGAGGCGGAAATATTATAGACCCGTTTACTCAGATTTTGGTGCCCCTTAAAGAACCCCAGGTGGTCGAAATTTCCGGAGCCCTCCACTAAAACGTCTCTCATAATCAAAAGTTGGTTTTCAAACGTTAAACCCCACATATCAATCAATCAATCAGCACATCAAAACAGTCGTGTTTTTTATTGCCGACAACGTAGAACATTGATCGCGTGCGTGGCTAGATTTCGCACTGCATTTACACACTTAAGCACATTTAACGTATGACAGATAAAAGCTTTACCTTGACCTATCGTACACTGTAATGTCGTGGACTTCGGAGATGCATTTCGCGCTAAGTTGGGCATTGTTGTCAGCTGCTCTAAACGTAAACGTGATTCGCAAACTTTTCTGATTTGATTACGTTCGCTTTTCGAAGCGCCTGTCCACCTGGGAGATTTTTTTCAAGCAGTGCACGGTGCTCTAAGTGCAGCGCGAGAGCCCTGCACGTGCACGGAAACGAGCGGCAGATAAAACGCGAGACCTACATCACCACTTTCTATTTTTCTACCAGCAATGGCGCTGCCTCTCCAGGGTCGCAGCGCCACCAATCGTTGCGACTCTAGAGAAGCAGCACCATCTCTGGTAGGCAGGATAGCCAATGGTCATTTATTTATTTATTTATTTATGGTACCCTCAGGGCCCGAAGGCATTACAGAGGGGAGTGGCAATACAAAATAATACAGCATTAAAGGCAACTGACTTGATTCCCAGAGAACGAAAACGCACGAGGAGGGGGGGGAGGCAGAAAGGTAGGTGGGCCGAGGAGATTAAAGGTGCCCTGAAACACTTTTCAAGTAACCATGGAATGAGTTCACTAGAAGTGCTTACAGCCTGACGAATTTTAAGCATCTATTCAGGGCGATTGCCCTTACAGAGATTTGTCGCATGCTGCAATTGCATCCTCTCTTCGCTCGTCCCGGCGAAAGCGTTGGAAGCTAAGCAGAGAGGGATGACAGGGGCAAAGAAAAACGTCACGCGTGTCTTGTGACAAACTTGAGCACTTTTTCTCTTTTTTTTCTTCGAATGCGTGAATTGTTCAGTGTGGTCGCGTGTACTCGTGTGGACAAGTCCTGGGTTCTCACGGCGACTGCTCCAACAGCCAATGAAAGCTGCTAAGTGATGCGCGCGAGCAATTGCGGAGCATCCACAGGAGCATACGCGATGCACCGGAGCAGTTGTCGAGCAAGCACCGGAGCAGATTCAGAGAATTGGCTCCATTTTCTTACAGTTTCCTTCGTCCGTCACCCGCCGGAGGAGAAAAACGGTGGAAAACTAATGTATATGCTGCAATATATTCTGCTTTGAGCGACGTCACCGGATCAGAATAGGAGCATTATCCTCCGAATTCTCCCAGTTGGGTATATTTTTGTTTACAGTGTACGTCATCCACGTTCTCAAATGGTGGTTCATTCGAATATGTTGGCGCGAGCCTAACTGCTTATACGTATGCCTCAAATGATGCATGAAAGCATTTGGCCTTGTTCGGCTGGTAATGCTCTGTAATAAGATGAGCGAGTGTAACTTTCCCGAGTGCTTTGTACTGTCGTCGTACGTTCCATTCACCAAAATAATTTCAGTGCCGGTGCCACTTTCTCCTACAAGCACATCGTAAAATGCACTTGGCATCGTCCTAAACATGTGGACAAATAAGTAGTTGGTAAATGCAACGTTTGAATGACTCTGCTGTAAACAAAAACGAGTCTCTAGTTCAAGCACTTGCACCTTGTTTTTAAATATATAACTACGGCACTGTATATAGTTTATCGACTATGCAATGAGCTTTAGTTATGTTTATCTGACCGTTGAACTACTACAGAAAAGTAATTCTATCAAGTGCAGCTTGACGTTTCGGCACTTAAACTCTTCTTAAAACGATGTTGCCGTGTGCTGTTTTTTTTTCATTTGGGGCGAAATTCACGCAAGGACTTAAATTTAAAAGTATTTTAAAGAACCCAGACGGACAAAAGAGATTCAGACAGCGTTCTTAGTATAAATGTATAATTTCACGGAAATGTCATTTTTTTATATTGTGTTGAGCATTTGTGTGGACTGGTGGAAGGCAGAGACCATTTATCGCTTGAAAAATTGTAAAAACATGTTCGTCTCATGAAATACCCAGACCTTTGTTGTATCCCTGTCATGCACGTAATCCTTCGATGAAAGCTTTCTGCGGAACTCTCACGGGCATTCGACAGTTATTCTGGTGCGAGAGCATGTGCGTACGTGGTAAGTGTTAATGTAGCGCAAAGCGCTGTCAGCCACAAAGTTTTCCTGCATGGGCAGATTTATCGACTGTGCCACATTTCATGGGGAACAGAATGAGGCAAGAAAATGCGCATGCTTATTCGGTGCCAACAATAGTACCGAACTCGTCGCACCAATATGATGGTTTCAAAGATTTTTGCTTCTCTTTTTTTAGAGTATTAAGATGAGCCAAAGTTTAATAAGTAGCTCAGTCGTTCAACAGGAGTGCGTAGTAGGCGGAGCACAAGCGACATACGTACAAAAAAAACCACAAAAGCGTGTTTTAGGGCAAAAGTGCGCAGACAGTGAACCAGCGCAAGCATCCTTTTTATGCCAGAATGCACTTTACTCGCCAGTAATAGTATTGTTGCAAGGCCCTCATGCGTCGATTTGGCAGAGAGGATCGTGAATATTACCAGTAAACTGCAGTCAACGCATTCTGTTCACCGACGATACATGTCAGACTCTGGAGTCTTGCAGACACGCAGCGCCACCTGTGAATGTACTTTTGAGTAGTGCAAAGCCTGACTCCCTTGCAGTTTGCTGCGCAACCAGGTGTCACTATAGCGTACGAAACAACGATTCATCTAAATAATAAGTGTATTTGCGCATTGAACACTCAGAAAAAGAACATTCGACGTCTAGTGTACAAATTCCGACGCGCTTCACCGCTTGTCAGTTGATCGACGGCTGACGCTCTGTTCGCCGCTATCAGTGCCAGTGTGGATCGATGTAATCTGAGATTCAGTTGGCCGTAAGTACGGCCAAAAAAAGTAGTTTGATTTTTTGCCCATGCAGTCTGCTCCCTTCATCAACGTGACGACCTCGTGACACTATGATACAGTCATCGCGTCTGGTTAACGTCAATCTTAATAAGGTGTCATGTGCTGAAGTTCATTAATGTAGGATGGTCCAAGCTACCATCCGGGCGAGCACCAGTGGTTGATATCAGGTTATCAGTACTGGTGTTGCTAATTCTCGTGTTTCTGTTGGCATCGTTGCGCATGTGCAAACAGCTAGTTATAAAAACATCTGTGAGGGTTCGTCATATGCCTGTTTGGGTAAAGTTTGTATATTCAGTGTGTTTTCATATCATGTCACTCAGTAGAGAACTTAAAACGTGGTCACCTTCTCTCCGCACGCTTCGCATAACGCTGATTCCCAAAGAACGTCCGATCTGCTGAATTTTTTTATACATTCTTTGTCCATTTTACCCTGGGGTATGAGCACTACCAGCCTTTTTATGACCGGTATGAGACGCTGTATTGGGAGCCTGACCACGCTACATGAAATGAATGGAGGGCAAGCCGGTCTCCCAAAGTGCTTTTTCCCGACAGCACCGAAGTGCCCAAAAAACGAGAACTATGTTCGCACGTGTATTCGTGGTGCCACAGGAGGAACGGCAAGATGGGGATGCAGATCTCAATAATATTGTGTTAAAACACGGAAAAACGAGCCCTTAGGTATACACTTGTTTCTCTTATTTCATATATATATATATATATATATATATATATATATAATGAAATCTAACAGACAATAATGCCAATGAAAGTATAGGGGAGACTATTTGACCAAATTGTGAGGTAAATGTGACCAAAGAAAAGTGGTTGAAAAAATAACTCACCGTGCGCAGGAACCGAACCTGCGACCTTCGGATAACGCGTTCGATAGTCTACCACTGAGCTACCATGGCGGCAACCCCACCCCCGCCACTTTATTCAATTTATATGTGAATTTAGACGTAGCAATGTCAGTCAGTGCCATCTGTAGCCATGACGGAGAGTGTGGCACACTCTTTATGAGCCTTATGGTTCAAATAACTTCTTCTATACATTTCTTGGCATTATTGTCGGTTAGATCTCAATAATAATGTGTAAAAACCGGGGAAAACGAGTCCCTATATACACTTCTTTCCCTTGAATATATATATATATATATATATATATATATAATATATATATATATATATATATATATATATATATATATATATATATATATATATATATATATATATATATATATATGAAAACTCAAGACAAAAATAATCCAGAAAAAGACTCTGGCGCGGAATCGAATGTCCTACCCCTTGCCACCTCATTCAACGTCAAAACGGCAAGCTATTTATATCTACCACTTACCGCTGCCGATGACCACCTCGGGGAACTATCGTGTTTGTAGCATTATTAGCGGGATAACGCAATGAGCGCGCGTCGCCGGACCATCACCATGCGGGGGCGGCGCGCTCTCATCTGCCACGCGTACTTTGCCCCGTGGAGAGCCGGAGGGTGGACGCTCACGCTTGCGCGTGATTATCTCGAGGGGGGGGGGGAGGAGAATCGTATGGCTTGGACTTTCACCAGAACGATCGATTCTGTTGTAGTTACCGGGTGCACGATGATCACTGCATTCGCTGCATGGTCTTCGTTTGCAAAAAGGGCGCGATTTTGAGACGCACCGAAGTAACAACTGAGACGCTTATTCGCGTGCATCTGTACCTGTGAGTACGCTTCGTGCGTGCTTTGTGCGTGGGAATCGCGGGGAACGTTTCGATCTGCTTGCCATTTTTTGCGTTACCTTCCAATTTGTTGCTATTGCGTTGATTTCTTCGCCTTTGCGGCAAAGCTGTGACTTTTTTCTTAAGGATCAGTTTCGTGGACCTCCCATAATCGTTTTGCTTGCCACCATTTAGAAGGAAGGAAGGAAGTGCCTGGAAACTGTGGGCCACACCCACGCTGGGGGATGGCCAAGAACCGAATAGTTATGTCGAAATACTTATAATTTGTTAGCTCACAATTTTTAACTATTGAAGAAACACAGCAATAAACACTGCACTTCATTCTTTACAGCCCTAGATGTTTCATATTGGTGTGTGTGTATGTGTGTGTGTGTGTGTGTGTGTGTGTGTGTGTGTGTGTTCTTATTAGGGTCTCGGATGACCACAAACGAGAAATTTAGCCAGTTGGGCAAGCATTTACGAATAAATGCACATGGCGTCAAATCAGGTTATCAGGATTCAGAGGTAGTGAAAGGAGAAAAAGGGCTTCCTTATTTCTGCTACTTACTAGAGTACACAAAATATGAATAAACCTCTTATTTGTCATTGTGTTACTCATTGGAAGAGCTTCAGTACGTCGTTCCGAAAATGGCGTTTACCGTTCTCAGCTTACGCGACTCTGCTTCACCCAAATTATCGCTCAAACTTCTTTGTGGCTCCCAGATCTGCAAAGAGGCCACAATTTCGATGTCAATCGCAGTGAGAATTATTAAAGAAGTATCCCCTTCCCCAAATGAGCTCTTTTAGTTTCATTTTGAAAGTGCTGGAAGATGGGTTATGTGGTGGTGCCAAGTGACACCGCCAGGGCCGAAAGGGTTACGCAGGATTAAAGAATTAATTGCTCATTGAAAGTTTTCGTTGTCGTAAAAGTAACATGAGATTCAAAGAAACCACACACCCCACGGGCACATGCTTCACCCAGTATATATTGGGGAAAGGGAATTAGACCTCCTTGCCTCGAACAAAACATAATGGATAACATTTGGTTATGGCCCTGGTGCGGATGCTACCTTACAGGTTCAATTGTACTGTTTTTCGCACCGAGGCTCCAGTTGCACACATCCGGTTGATCATTATTGGCCCTCTCTTGTTGCTTCCATGCACGTCAACGCTCGCGCTGTCATATAGGGGGGCCTCGCTTCAACCTCGTCTACTGCGGTTGCAATCGAGCCGGGAAGCCGGATGCAGGCGGCCACTGGCATGCGATTCACGTCGCGATGCGGCGAGATTGCGCGTCGCCTCCACTCGGAAGTCCCGGTCGATAAGCGCTGCCGCTTGATACGGGCGGATAATGGCACCCATGTTGCCGCGCTTCACGTTGGTTCACCAATTCCGCCCACTTGTTGAACGTTCTGCATTCTCGCTGGGTGCGGCTAAAGCTCCCGTACCGAACATAGGACGTAAAGTGGGGACAATTCACAAACGGCGAAGCTCTGCGGATGCGTCTAAATCTGTTGAGAGGAATTATAGAGAGGAGCGAAAGATAAAAACAATTTTTCTCATATAAATCAATTACTTTTTCGCGATACCAGTAACGGCAGGCTTGCTGCTAGAAGACACTTAATAAGAGAGCAAACGTGCCAAATGAAAATTTTTTGTGGTAATGTCGCCATGTTGCCTTAAAGATCTTGCACGCACCGCTATGACGTCATATATTTCTGCGGCCTTTACTAGGGCCTACGTGGCTCCTAACCAGTAAAAATAGAACACATTGCCCGCTGAGGATTGAATGCATCTACGTACCGAGTTTCAAGAAATTTTGTTTGACCAGTGTCACAAGAATATAAGAAATGCTTTTTAAAACAGATGTGATTTAGGCGTGAAATTGAAAAACAAAACTATGACCTTTATTTTACGATCAGTTACTAAACATATTGTGGTGATATAAAACACGATACAGTTCTCACAACATAATTTAGCATTCTATACTGATTAATTGTTTTACTTTAGTGTCCCTTTAACACTCCAAATACTTGTTCGTTTTGCGTCTGAGCAGCAATTAATGACTATCGCTTAGTGATCATCACGGTGCGTTTATATGCTCTTCGAAAATACCACTTCCTCTCTCTCTTCTCAAGTTTTTTCGCATTGAGCATCATCAGCACGTCAAAATTAAATTCAAGTTCGTGTAGTATGCTTGAAATCGATATGTGCGGAGCCTCCTTTGAAACCAGAAGATTTTGTCACCGCGAGTAAATTGGAATCGCTGGGCTTCCCGAGCACTCACTAGTGTTTGTTGGTAGAATCATCACGACACGTTAAAGGGCTTTAGCTTGATGAACATTCACAGTTTTGAAATACTACAATGCACAAATACCGTGGTTAAGCGGTGTAGGCACAACGTTATATCACCAAAACGCGTCCTCTTGTCCCTTCAACGCCAGCTTATGAGTACGTTTCGGGGCAGCGCACTGTAGCTCCGATGCAGACCTCGAATGTTACTGTGGGTAAAAAGATTTGGAGCCTTCTTATAGAAACATCATTGTACCTTGTTTGCCAGTTTCATTCCATATTACCAATGTTCTGATTTGCAAAATTGTTGTATAACTGACACCTCCTATGTTAGTCCCAAGTGTCCTTTAGGGTATATAATAAAAAAGATAAAAACACAAAAAACCGGCAAACGACCCACATGAATTGAGACAGCAATGGGAGGCTATTTTTGTTTCAAAGCTTACCGTCAACACAGCTGCCGCTGACCTCAAGAAACACATAGAACCTGTGGATCTGACTCCCTGTTTCTGACGGCAACATACAGCAAAATACCTGTCGTATATTCTACTTTCTATATCGCAGTTGACGAACAAACCACGAAGTGCCTGAGTGGCCCGTTAATTCAGCCACACCGTTGCATTTGCAAGCCATTCCGTGGGATTCTGCTCGAGGAAGTGCTGCGTCCGTCTTGAGTTAGTACCCGAAATCGGCAGCGCTGTGTAATTCATATAACTTTTACCAAAACCCTCATTACCCTCGCACTATGACACTTGCCTTTTTCGCGAATGATATTTTATCTTCCCCTTCTATTGTTAGTAGCAAAACTCGGCTATGCTGTGAAATTCCCTCTTCGAACAACCTTACCCCGATGTACACCCTGAGCAGCGACAGGGGCTTCAGGTGAACTAAGCAAAAAGGAGGCGGGATACTGATGGCTCATGACGGTTCAATTAGATCCGTTAGACGAAAGGGAATTATGCCACTTTTGAATTGTTTGTTCTTCAAATTAGCCTACAACATTGTCAAGACCAAAGTCACGAGTTTCACTCTCAAAAAGTGTGTGTGTCATTTTGATACTCGGTCAATTCTGTCCCGTTATGCGTGCTTTGTGAGTTACATGCCTGCTGCGTTCTTTTTGAAAGCACCTTACATTTTCCTGTTCAGCATGTTGCTTTACCGGGTCTTCGTTTTCTCGTCCCTGTTTGCAGAATATCTACAGGAAAGTCAATTCGCGTTTACCATCACGCAAATTGTGACCTGCATTGCGTTTTTCTCATCGTCAAGATGCGTCTTTGATCTGAAATAACCTTCCTACTGAGCGTTACCACAAAAAAAAATTCTCCGCCCAAGCGCTCCGTACAAATGGTTAATCAGGAAATGCTGAAGCGTGCTGCTCCGGTGTTTAGTAGTGGGTTTCACCCGACGTGGCACTGAAACCTTTCACAATTATTGGTTACATGTTCGTGCTTTTTAAGGAGGTTAGACACACGTCTTGCTTGCGTTAACCACAGTGTTTATTTCACATGCCGCACATTGTGCCTCGCATGATAACGGTCTTGGGGGAATGTAATGAGTGAGTAAATGCGTTTTGCGATGTGTTAATCCCAGCGGTTGTCCTTGAACCACAGGCGTTCACAGATGTCACACCCGAAGCCAAAGTGCTGCTGGAGAAACTCCCACCGAAAGCGGACGGTTGCCCCGGCGAAAACGCTCCCGCAATCATGCACTGTGACGCTACAACGCCACTTGTTCGGCGTAGGCACTGCGCCGCGTCGCCTATAGGAAGACAGAAATTAGGTGCATTTTTCCCTCCTTCAAGAACCATGCATTTATCGTTCGGCGCGGCGTCGTTGCAAGTATTTATCATCGTGAGATAACTCCGTGGCTTGGTTTGCAGGTTCCTCCCGCCACCGGCACTTGCATTCCCTTTCTCTATTTAGCGCGGCTGTGAAGGCTGCCGAATTATTGGTACAAAGTTGCTGCCGCCACTTGACCTCCTCGGCCTGTTTTTGTGCAAGGACTCCACCATCCGTTCAACCACTGCGAGCTCTTTCGTGTTTCCACTGTCTTTAGATTTGTCCGTGGCATGCGCATGTGGAAGGTTTCAGAAGGAACTGATGCGCCCGCGCTCGCCGCCACGACGAGGTGGACGACGTCACTCACAACGCTGCCATTGGCGTGCATGCTTGGGTACGACGCTGATAATGACGTAACTGGTAGAACAGCCAATGGAGACTGCCCGTGTAAGCACTGCCGGACAGTTTTTTTTTTCATTCTCCTAGCAGCTTCGCTGTAAAAAGAAAATGCTTAGTGTGTAGAACCATCGCTTCGATCGAAATGATCCTGGATCTCATTCAATAGTACTGTTGAACTGTCGTCGTTGGCATCACTTCACTGCTGACGAGGTTGCGCTGATCTGCTTTTTGCTTGTTAGAGGTTTTATGTCATGCCCTTAACAGCTCAGTTGTAATAATTTTCAAATTAGGCGTAAAATGACCAGATTTCGTAGGCCGTTTCACGTATGTGCCAGTCTCTACCGACACTCAACCATCCACCGGATAAGAAAGTCAATATTTTGTTCACCTCGATGTTTGACAGCGGAGCTGTTAATCTTTTTGCCAGGCTGGTTCGCGTCATCGAAAAAATTGAGCTGCTCCTCGTAAAAATTGAAAAAAATCTTGATTGAGGAGAAATCCATGCCGGCCATCGGCTGATTGGCATGTCTACCACAGAGCTACGCCAGTGCTTGGCACTAATTCGATAACAAAAAAAAAATGACTCTCTGCATGCGTGATGTAGCGGTAGCGCAATGGGCCAAAGCGAAGTGAGGTTGCGGAGGAAGAAAAGGACGAGGTGAGAGAGACAGGTACGCGCAGCAGAAAGCGGGTATGAAGGAAAGAATTGAAAATTCTAAGGGCTAGTTTTTCTTCGTGAGGCAAAATATTAATGAGAAATTAGATGCAACACTGACAAGAAATGTATAGTGGAGGTCTTTTGTAGTGCGAAAATGTAATGTATATGAGAAGGAAAGAAAGTTGACGGAAATATAGGTTGCCGTGGGCAGGCACCGAGCCTACGACTTTCGAATAACCCGTACGATGCTCTACCAACTGAATTACGGGGGCGGTCATCCCGCCATCCACTCTATCTTGGTATTGTATATGTGCAATGAGAGAGCATCAGTCATTGCCGCCAGTAGGCATCACAGCGAGTATGTTGGCGTTACGTAGCACTTAATCTTATTAGGAGCTGGTAGCAGACCAATATTCTCTTGTATACCTGAAAGTATCCCGTCTGCCAGAACGTCAACCTTGCTATGAATCAAAGGAACAAGTGGAAACGTTTAGGGCTCGTGTTTTTTTTTTTTGTTAGACACAATATCATAAAGAACTAACAGACAACAATGCAAAAAAAAAAGTATTCGCCCCAAGATCGAGCAGAGTCACCGCCTGGTGGCCATTGGCGGAAGCGCGCCTAGTGTGGATTGCTCCCTGTGTAGTCTGCTGGCCACATAAGCCTAGCATGTGCGTGTATATTATGCTCATCCTAAAAGGGTCGGTCGTCCCAATCTGTTGGCGTAAGTTTAACTGCTTTTACACTTGTCTAGCACGATGTGCAGACACATATGGCCTTGCTCGGCTGTATATGCACTGGAATTAGATCAGTTCGTGCCCTTGGGGAGAGTGCTGTGTATCGTCGTCTTACCCTCCGTTCGCCAGGATCATTTCGGTGTAGTTGCCGCTTTGTAGTTGAACACATCGTAAAGTGCACATGGCGTCTGCCCAAACATTAGGAGTATTAAGTATTTTGTGAATGCGGCGTTTTCGCGACCCAGTGACAAACGAAGTTTTGCATTGTTGTTTGATGTCTAGCCGCATCGCTGTCGCTTATTGGTTATGCGATCAGCTCTAATTGTGCTTGAGATAACATTTCATGGTACGTTTTTGTCCCACTGTAGCGCAATATTTCTGTATAGTAAATTCTGCATATGCAGTACTTGTCCCTTCGTATGGAATAACATGAAGGTGATTTACTTGAGTCGCCACACGCAATTTTACCACTGACCACTGGGCGATATTTATATAGACTCACCCGTGTGATCAGATTTGGGTCCGCTTTAAGGAATACAGATGACCAACATTATTCCAGACACGTCCTGTCTTATAATTTGGCGCGAACATATATATGTATATATATATATATACTACCTTGCGTGCCTTTCTGGCATTGTGATAGACTGAAACAAGAGCGGACCTTTCTCGCTTGACAATAATATATTTTTATCCCAACGAATAACCGACCCGTTGATGTGTCACTGCCATGCCGATAATCAATCGAAGAAAGCTGTGTGCCGAACGACCTTTTTACACTGTTATTGGAGTAAGAAAAATCGCGCCGAAGTGCTGTCAACCACGTAGCCTTCCTGAATAAACTTATTGGCTGCCGTACATTCATTTCATGAACTGAATGAGCAATATGCGGATGCGTATTCGCGGTTATTTTAGCATCGCCAAGAATACGGGATGTCTTTTCCTCCTTTGCGATATTAAATACCTGCATGTATGAAGCAAATACTGAATTCAGTCGCATTACAACAGTGCGTGTAGTCGGGCCAAGAGCTCAACCCTTACAAATAAAAACAGTCGCCAAGTGCAAATCTCTTTAAATGGCTGATTGCGTTTTTAACACAACTAACAGTAATGTTCTTCGAACTTCGTCCATTCATTTGGCAATGGAAAACATACATATTACGAGTAGGCTGCAGTCAACGTTTTTTTTTTATTTTTTGCCGAAAATCGGTTCACACCACTTACAAAAAAGCGCCGCTGCGTACATCTGTATGCGCGCCGCTGGCTGCCTATCCAAACTTCCGTGGGAATGGTGCTGCCACCAATAGGCCGATCTCGGGGTGAATAGGGGACGTTATTAGTGATAAATGTAACGTAAATGTGAAGAAAAAAAGTGAATAAAGAATAACTTACCGCGGGAAGGGATCTGTATACCTGTGACCCTCTAATAACGCGTCCTTTGCACCAAGCTATAGTTGTGATCAGTACATAAAATATCGATTTACACATTTGTACAAAATCGCAATTTTAAAAGTTGATTTCCCCAGCCTATGTTTGACTACTGAAAATTATCGACTGATGCGCTATTAGGGAACGACATACTGACGAACATGACGAACACTAACAAATAACTCTATAGTTGCTGGGAAAACCCAAATTAACTCAAGAAAAGGAACTAGCGAATTGAAAACTCTACAAGCGATGTGGCGAAAATCTCTAAGATATGCTTATCATAAATTACCGGCAACATTGGTCACTAGTCACGATATCTAGAGTACTAAACTTGTGCCGTACGAGATGCGATTTCCTCTAGCGGCACGATCCACGTGGCCAGTTGTGTCCGTCAGATGTATCTTTGCGTCGAAAAGGATCGTTCCGAACGGTGACTGTTGAGAGATGTGCACCCGCTGTGGATGTTTTTCACCCGTGAAGTGAATGAGCAACGTCAATCGAGAAAAGAGTATACAGTGATGCGAAGGGGTGGCTGCAGTTGAAGCACCGCATCTAATTTTGGCTGATAGCGAGTTTCTCCTGTGTGGCACCTCTTCAATTACGCCGCCAAAGCACGCAACGCGCAGTTCCGGACCTCGTCGGAATGCCACACCGCGCGCGTCGGGTGTTGTTGGAAGCGCGAGAAACCATTAGGTTTGGAATGCTTCGCAACAGACACTCGTATCACACACTTCACTGCAACAGCGGCCACCTCTGCGGTGCCACATTGCATGTCACGAGAGACCGGAAGACGACAGCCACCTCTAGGAAAACGTGCTCTTCGAATAATAAAAGTACACCACCCAGTGCTAGAACGTGCGCATTGGGGCAGAAGCGGGGACAGCGGCTGCTCAAAGTCGGCTTCATTATATGAACTGACACCTCAGGCACAAAATATTATACGCACCTTTTTTTACATCTCAAGGCACTTCTGAGTTTTTATACATAAAGTGCTTCTTAACTTTTCTTTGCGCCGCGCAGAGATCATTTTCACTTATTTTATCTTAAACAGCACTCTTTTAGTCTATGACCACCTCTCATATTTTATAACTCAGTGGAACTGTCTTTACACGAACACTGCCGAGAGGGAAGCTTGTGAGCACCTGCTGAGCGCTGCAAGGTTCCGAACGAGTGCAACCCGTAAGTTAGATTTCGGCTGAGAGATACGCACCTCTCAACCGAACGGGAAACAATGTTTTCCTGCCCGACACAGCAGGCTTTCTATCTAATCTGGCAAGCATGACATCGTGATGTGTAAATCATGTAATGTGGTGCAGCCTTCACAAAAGAAAGGCACGCAGTTTTTATAGTGGCGATTTTCCTTAGTATAGCATCCCAGATTTTAATCGTGATAATTGCTCTCAATTTTGGCGGCGACATACAGCCAATATAGTGTGTTTGGTTCAATTTGGTTTTATTGCGTGCTAGTGTTTTGATTACTTTTGCTGCAAAGCTATATATTACTTCGATAGGCCAGTCGTATTAGAATCAACTTTTTTGTAATACTTCAAAGGTTCCATAGTGGCAATATATAGAAAAAGGTCCTGACAGCAAAAAGTGGAATGGGACGTCATTATCCAAATGAAAACCAATTGTGAATATATATATATATATATATATATATATATATATATATATATATATATATATATATATATATATATTGTAAGCATCATTACTGGTTTCATCTTTTCATCTGTACATACTCATCATCACCACTCCAGTTTAGGTTGTGGGGCACATACTCGAGACATTAAAGAAGAGTCTTGAGGGTACTGGACGCCATCTTACAAGTGGTGGAGAGTGCTGCCCGATTCCTGCGTCCTCTCGCGCTCTCGGACAATACCAGCGTCTTCTAGAACACATCCCTTGAGCTCCGTTCAGGCCGCCGCTTAAACGACCTGGGTTCGGTAATGTCGCAAGCCGACCAGCCCAGCGCAGCAGCTGCGCCACCGCTCCCACCGCCAAGAAACCCTTCTCACCTGGTCACCAGCCCTCAAAAGGATCCTCCGCTGTTCGCAGGGCTTCCGGGTGAGGACGTGGAAGACTGGCTCGAGGAGTATGACCGCGTGATTGCCATCAACAACTGGGATGAGCCTGCGAAACTCACCCACGTCGCATTCTACTTGAGTGGCGTCGCAGAAACGTGGTTTTTGAACCACGCTACAGATTTTTTTTACATGGCCCGCCTTTACGTGCCAGCTCCGCCAGATTTTCGCCAACCCGTCAGTGCGCTCGGATATTGCCAAGAAACGGCTTGGTGCACGCGTTCAACGCCCCGGCGAGTCTTACACTTGTTACATTGAAGATGTTCTCGCCCTTTGCCACCGCATCGACAACCATATGGCGGAAAACGACCGTGTGCGCCACCTGCTAAAAGGCATTGCAACTGTCGCTTTTAACGCGCTTGTGGTGCAGAATCCCCAGACCGTAGCTGATGTTGTAGCTACCTGTCAGCGCCTCGATGAGCTTCAAACCACTCGGGTGCAACCTGATATGCCTGATCTCAGCTCGGCTCATGACACAACAGAACTGTGTGCATTGATCCGCTCTATCACCCGCGAGGAACTTCATGCGCAGGCTTCACCTCGCCACCTGGATGCTCGAACGACGCCACCTGCTACTAGCTTACGCGACGTCGTGAGGGAGGAACTGGCCTTGATCACAGGCACACCAGTTCCGAGCTCAGATCCCGTGCCCATGCCAAGTTATGCTCCCGTTGCTGCAACGACGCCTGCGCCCCACCAAAGCCTGGCCTCGATGACTGTCACACCTGTTCCGAGTTCATATCCTGTGGCCATGCCAACTTATGCTGAGGTTGCTGCTAGGACACCTGCTCCCCAGCACAGCCCAATGCAGCTACCAGCGCCCGATGTGCATGGTTCACTCAACTCGCTCGCACCACGACCAGCTTCCCAGCCTCACAACACCTGGCGAACTACACGACCGACTTGCTTTTATTGCGGCATCCATGGTCATATTTCAAGGTTTTGCCGACGCCATCAACAAGACGAAAGACGAAGTTACGGTGACTATGAACGGGACGACTTCTACCCAATTGGACCACCCTATCACCGACTGTATCTGAACAGCACACGCCGGTCGCCGTCTCTGCAGAACTTTGCCTAAGTTGGCAGTTCCCGTTTCTCACGTCGCCGCTCACCTTCACCGATGCGGCGTTCCTCCTCTCCACTTCGACCTTCTACTTCGATTCCCGACCGCCAACTGGAAAACTAAACAGTGCAGCTTCGGGAGAGAAAGCTGCATCTTTCGAACTGCGTCAAACTCCTCCAGACCGCCCATCAAATTTTTTATTGGTGTATGTTGAAGGTATACAGACAGAGGCTCTAGTAGACACAGGCGCATCACTTTCCGTAATTTGTGCAGACTTTTGTGCCTGCTTGAAAAAAGTTAGGACGCCATACGATGGCCCTCCCTTTCGTTGCGCAGATGGAGTCCCTATTCAACCTTCAAGTGTTTGTACAGTCCACGTTTTCATAGATGGCATCCTTCACCACATTCAGTTTCTTGTACTTCCTTTGTGCACTCACACAGTCATTTTAGGATGGGACTTCCTTTCTTCGGCATCAGCTTTCATATCGTGTCGTCAGCGAGTAATTCATATGTCAGCTACTGAGACTTCATCTGATGTCGATCCATACAGCTCCCGTTTCGTTGCCGCCGCGGATTGTTTCATTTCGCCAGGAGATGAACGAATTCTCACGATCGCTTCGGATACTATTGTTAACGGTGACGTGTTCATTGCTCCATCAGTTCGCTCCAAACCTGCGGGGCTTACCATTGCACCCGGCCTTGTGCGGTTTAACGACGGTAAGGCATTGGTCACCGCCTTGAACCCAACTTCTTCGCCAGTGATGCTGCCCCAGGGCACTGCTGTGAGCTGCTTCGCTGACAGCGAGCCTTTTTCGCTGGTTCCTCTTCACGCAGAATCACCGCCTTTGTCTGCTACAACCAATACCAAGGCAACCACTGCTGCTTTAAATGCAACTTAAGTCCTTAACTCACTGCTGAGCAAAAAAGAGACCTTTTAGACCTTCTCCAAAAGCACAGCATTTCGTTCGACGTACATTCCAAAGTTTTGGGCCGCACCTCTGTTGCAGAGCACAGCATCGAAACCGAAGGCAGCTCCATTGTGCGCCGCCGCCCATACCGTCTGTCTTTGGCGGAACGGCAAATGATTGAGGAAAACGTCGCCGACATGCTCAAACGGGATATTATTCGACCTTCATCCAGCTCTTGGTCGTCTCCTGTGGTGTTGGTCCGGAAAAAGGATGGCTCTGTCCGGTTTTGTGTTGATTACAGAGCGCTCAATAAGATAACGAAAAAAGATGTATATCCCTTGCCACGCATAGATGATGCCCTGGACTCACTACAAGGCGCAGAATATTTCTCCAGCCTTGACCTTCGATCCGGGTATTGGCAAATACCTATGCGCGAAGCAGACAAGGAGAAAACAGCGTTTGCAACGCCTGACGGGCTTTACGAGTTCAACGTCATGCCTTTTGGCTTATGCAACACTCCAGCAACATTCGAGCGCATGATAGATACTGTCTTACGTGGTCTCAAGTGGAAAACCTGCTTATGCTATTTGGACGACATCGTAATTTATTCTTCTACTTTTCCTCAGCACCTTAAGCGTTTAGACGAAGTTCTTAGGTGCATTTCGAACGCTGGGCTTCAGCTCAATACAAAGAAGTGCCACTTCGCCAGCAGGAGCATCAAAATTTTGGGTCAGCTTGTCAGCAAAGATGGCGTTCGACCCGACCCCGACAAGGTTGCTGCCGTAAATAATTTTCCACGTCCGGGCAATCAAAAACAATTGCGAAGTTTCGTGGGCCTGGCATCTTACTTCCGCCGCTTTATCAGTCACGTTGCTGCCATTGCGGGGCCGTTACACAAGCTTCTGACGTCAGGAACGGCCTTCACTTGGACTGACGAGTGCGAGTGTGCTTTCCAAGCCCTTAAACGTGCTTTGACATCAGACCCCGTCCTCCGTCACTTCAATAAGAGCGCACCCACTTTCCTTCACACAGATGCCAGCGGCCACGGAATCGGTGCCGTCCTCCTCCAGCGCGACGACACTTCACGTGAGCGAGTAGTTGCGTATGCCAGCCGTGCACTAACACCTGCGGAGCAGAACTACTCGATAACAGAACAGGAATGTCTTGCTGTCGTTTGGGCCATCCAGAATTTCGCCCTTATCTGTATGGACGCCACTTCACAGTCATTACCGACCACTATGCCCTATGCTGGTTGTCCTCGCTAAAGAATTTGTCTGGGCGACTCGGCCGCTCAATACTCCGTTTGCAAGAGTAGACTTTTGACGTTGTGTACAGGTCTGGCAAACAGCATCAGGATGCCGACGCTCTCTCTCGCTGCCCTCTGCCACTTTCATCTCCAACCACGCATCCTCGATGCCCCTTAGGTGATCAAGCGGCTTCCTCTGCACTCACGTTATCACCCCTGGCAGTTGCTGGGTCACTATCTTTAAACAGCAGCGTTCAGCTTGCCACGTGCCAACGTGACGACCCATACTGTAACCGCATCATCGGGTACTTGAATGACTCGCCTTCTCCACCTAATGCCAGACTACGTCGCCAGCTACGGCAGTTCAAGCTAGACAACAATGTCCTGCAGCGCTATACTTACAATGCGGATGGACAACGGTGGGTGCCAGTACTTCCCCGTTCACTGCGAAAACAAGTTCTCGAAGCACTCCACGATGACCCATCAGCTGGACACTTGGAATTTCAGAAGACCTACAACCGCGTTAGGAGCCGTTTCTTCTGGCCTGGTCTTTCTACCTTTGTGGCTAATTATGTCGCTTCTTGTGCACTGTGTCAACGCCGGAAACCACCAACTTCTGCTTCTGCTGAATTATTACAACCCATTCCATGTCCCGATACACCTTTTGTTGTTGTCGGAATAGACCTCGTCGGACCACTTCCCGTAACGCCAGCGGGCCACCGCTGGATCGTCACAGCCGTCGACCACCTCACACGATACGCGGAGACCGCTTCTCTACGCACTAGCTCCGCCTCAGTCGTTGCCGCCTTCTTTTTAGAAGCCAATGTGTTGCGCCATGGTGCACCTCGCACGTTGTTGAGTGACCGGGGCAAGGCCTTCATGTCGACAATTCTTGATGAAATTCTAAAAACTTGTGGCACAGTTCATAAGACCACATTCGCTTACCACCCGCAGACAAATGGCCTGACAGAGCGATTTCACCGGACTCTAATCGACATGATATCCATGTACATCAGACCGAACCACGATAACTGGGACAAAATCTTGCCGTTCGTAACGTTTGCACACGACACTGCTGTTCAACGAACCACCGGGTACTCACCTTTCTTCCTCGTCTATGGTCGTGCGCCTACATTCACCATTGACGCCTCTTTCTTCAATGTAACGACAAAAACGTCCACGACTACTACAGAAAATTTTGTCTCCAGGCTCGCTGACGCACGGCAACGTGCTCAACTCAACACGGAGGCCAGTCAACTAGACCACAAGTAATGCTATGACAGCTTTCGTCGAGACGTCACCTTCCGTCCTGGAGACGAAATACTACTTTGGACGCCTGTTCGTACACCCGGATTGTGTGAAAAGTTTCAGTCACGCTTTCTCGGACCTTACGTTGTTAGTGAACGCACATCCCCTGTCAATTACCTTGTCACTC
Source organism: Rhipicephalus annulatus (assembly GCA_013436015.1). NCBI lineage: Eukaryota > Metazoa > Arthropoda > Arachnida > Ixodida > Ixodidae > Rhipicephalus > Rhipicephalus annulatus. The sequence continues at coordinate 59,167 of WOVY01001377.1, read as the reverse complement.
CCGTTGAGGTTTCCTCGGACCGTCGTTACCGTGCATCCGAGATAGTTCACGTTTCACGCCTTAAACCCTTTGTTCGTCGTACCTTTCCCGCCTAAGTCTCGGCCGGAACGGCCGCTCAAGTGCGCAGGGAAAGTAAGTGTGAGCATCATTACTCGTTTCATCTTTTCATCTGTACATACTCATCATCACCACTCCAGTTTAGGTTGCGGGGCACATACTCGAGACAACAAAGAAGAGTCTTGAGGGTACTGGATGCCATGTTACAATATATATATATATATATATATATATATATATATATATATATATATATATATATATATATATATATATATATATATATATAGTGAAGGTATGGAATATGGCACAGCGGGAGCGTTGTCAACAAGGGTAAATATATTTATTTCCCAACAGTTTCTGGAGGGGTCCTCCCTTCATCAGGGGATGAGTTATACTGGCATGGACTTCCAAACTTCGTTGCTGCCGCGTCCCTCTCGCCTTGAAAGATGTTTGCGAGAGTGAGAGGGAACTAAAAAAAGGAAAAAAAACAAAAAAGGGGGAGAAAAACGACAAAAAAGAAAAAGAAAGAAAGTAAAAAAGAGGAAGAACCACTGTCAACATTGAGAACGAAACCAACTGTCCGTGTACGTCCACATACGGTTCATATCACGTGCTGTTCAGTTCTCGACGTGTGTCGGGCCACCCAAGATTGTCGCCGCGGTGCCGGGAGGGTCCGTGACGGCGTGCGTAAAGAAAGGGTTTCCCCGTAATGGGTAGGTCGGCGTGTGGCGTGCGTAAAGGAAGGGTTTTCCGTTAATGGGTCGGTCGGCTTTTTACCTTTAATCTTTAATATATATATATATTTACCTTTATATAACCTTTATATATTATATTTATATTCTATATATTTATATATTAACCTTTATATATTTAACCTTTAACCTTTAATATATATATATATATATATATATATATATATATATATATATATATATATATATATAATGGCCAAGATTAACAATTGATTGTTTTGATATGTGAGGCCTAACATCCCAAAACCACAATATATCATGAGAAAGACCGTAGTGGAGGCCTCCGAAAATTTAGACCACCTGGGGTTCTTTGACGTGCGTGCACCCAAGTCTGAGCACACGGGCCTACAACATTTACGCCTCCATCGAAAATGCAGCCGCCGCTGCCAGGATTTGATGCAGCCGCCGCTGCCAGCAGCCGAGTACCTTAGGCACTAGACCACCACAGCGGGGAACGAGATTACCGAGATTTTCCAAAGTCGATACTGGGAGACAATGATTTTTCACTTGTTTTTAAATGCATGAATCTTCAGTGCTTTGATGGGTATGGAATTTGAAACAGTGATGGATGAGAAGAGGATACTCTGTTTGCCATAATTAGTATTTATTGTGGGTAGGAAAAAGTTGTCAAGGCGCGCAAACGCTGTGTCATTATTATTTGTTAGATAATATAGGTGTAAAACACCGTCACATCGTCTGGAGTCTGGAGTTAATTTCTTTGAGCTAGAGTTTGGTAAGGTTCTACACAACGAGTCTCGACATTGAAAAAAAAATGTTTATATTGCAGAAGATACGCGGCTTTATGATTGAATGCGCTAAAAGTAATTATTTTAACAGCTTAGTTTTGCAGTTCTTGTAATGAATGTAGATGCGTGATGCAAGTTTTCCCGAACTCCTAATAGAGCAGTTAATGTGTGAACGAACAAAGGAAAAATACAACAAAATCAAATATCAAGCTTGATTAAGCATTGCGATTTCAGAAGTGCTAGGATCCCGTAGACAAATATTCCTGATACATTTAATATCTGATTCATAAATTTTCAATGGTTTAACTAGTTGGAATGCAAGTGGTTTCAAGAACCGGAGAAATTGGGGGAAATGTCTGATGGCTAGACATCAATGAAATAAATTTTGTTTTCGGTGCGCTTATGTGTATATATCCTCGAAAAGTAAACACCTAGCGCCCGCATATGCCACAGAAATTGGGCCGACCCCGCTACTAGTCACTGTTGCTTTAAATGTGAGGAAGCGAACAGATGGGCGACAAACACCAATTAAGTTCACACACCGAACTTCAAGAACGCGCGGCACGCCGCACATGACGATGTATGCCGCGGCGAAAATGTGCGTGCTGCTTAAACGGGAAAATTTAAAAGAACGTGCGCTGAACCCACCAAGAACTTTATATGTCTTTCAGTACTTTTCATGAAAATTCTGTTTTTTTCTCTAACTTTCGTCTGATTTCTTTGTCGCCTCTGTCCCATGTGTACACCACTTCGCTGATCATACACCTACACAGAGTGAAAAGGCTCAGAAAGTTCTTTATTTGTTATATCAAGTGATAATAACTGCCAGACAGTTTATTATTGTATGCTCTAAATATGAAGAAACGAAAGGAGATGAAAGAAAAACTCAGGGCTGTAAGGGTCTAAACTGGCGACCTTCGAGTAACGCGTTCAATGCTCTACCAACTGCAGGATACAGCAACGGTCACACCCCCACCCCTTCCCTTGTCCACATTTTGGAGTATATTTATGCTTTGAAATCTGGGAGTGTTGGTCTGCGCGACCAGTAGCGATCACGGCAAGTCTGAAAGTGCGGAAACCTTTTTTTTTTCGGCTGTTGGCGTCACGTAGCACGTGACTGTGTGAGCTAGCAGCTGGCCAGTAATCTTTCGCATACTACCTGAAGGCATCGAGTCTTCCAGCATAATAATTGTAATATCTGCGTTTCGACGTCCAAAAGCCGCGATATAATTATGAGAGACGCCGTACTGGAGGGCTGCGGAAATTTCGACGACCTGGGATTCTTTAACTTACAAATAAATTCAAGTACCTGGGCCTCAAACATTTTCCGCTCTATCACAAATGCAGCCGCCGTAGCCGGGATTCCATCCGGCAACTTTCGGATTTTCAGTCGAGCGTCAGTCGAGCAGACCACAGCGGCGAGGCAAGTCTGCCAGAATGAAGCTCTCACTCTGAATGAAGGAAAATACGTTATTCTTATCGTGTCAAATAAAAAAGCAGCCCTTTACTTTCCACTTTGTATTATTTGTTCTTAATACAGTATTGTTGTCTGGAGGCATGTAACCTCTCTGCTTCTACAGAACCGGATATATTACATGCCACTGTAAGCGAAAGTTGGCAGGTATTGGGGTTGTCGCATATCATGGCCTCTGCGAACTTCCTCAATTCTAAAGTTACTACGTCATTTAAGAGAGAACGGTGGTACACGTGATGTAGTTTAACAACAAAATATGAAAAACGTAGCAGAAGGATCTCACAATCAAATCGTACTATACGTTGAGAGCTGTGTCTAACGTGATTTTAACAGTCGCTGTAGAGTTTATTTTGTAACTGCTTAGCACAATGCAACTTAGTAATCCCTCGAGACACTCACACATTCACACACTTCTATTCAAGAAACACACCACACATGGCGCTTACTGCCTATCATGCTTGCAGGATATCTGCTAATTTCTAGTGAACTACTGGCACCTTCCAAACGACGTTGTTGTATGACGAATTGCCGCATTTACGAAGTAGCGAAAAATATACGTGTGTGTTCTTTGTGGTATTAATATTTTGATCGTGCTGATCGAAATATTAATATTAAATATATTATATGTCACACAATACAACATCCAATGCAGTGAAGCGTGCACGGCTCAAGTCTGAGTGAAGCTGTGACACAAGCGTTACTTAATGAGATATTTAAATGCATGTGTCTTGTTGTAAAACAGCTTACGTTCCTGACAGCGCTAGTAATGATAATGGCATAATAGGTTTGCAAACCATCAAACGTCCTAATGTGGAAATAAATGAGAGCACAAGGTAGAAGGAAAGTACTTGACAGGAAAGCACTTCCTGTCAAATGCTTCCCTTTTACCTTGTGCGCTCATATCTTTCCACAATGTTTTACCAACTGGCCAAGCATTCCACTTTATTGATCAACAGTCAGTCCCGTAGAGCAGTGATGACCCCTACTCGCTAGTGGCCTACTACTGCGGCAAATCCATCATAATATCCGTACATACGACCTTGGTGTGCCGTTCAGTTCACATCTCAAAACTAGTTAATGCAGTTTTTGTAGCACGAACAGGATTTCCAAAAGCGACGCTTATGCGCTGTAATGGAGCTCAAATATAACACGGCAACGGGATAGAAAACGGGGCCTGTTGATAATTCATATTTGTTCAGGGAACTTGCAGAGTGAGAACACTAGCAGAGAAGAGCCACACAGCACGAGCGCTCATTAAGAACCGGTTGTTAATGAGTGCTCGTGCTATGTGGCTATTCTCTGCCTGTTGTGTGTTCCCACACTCCATGTTCCCTGGACGAATCTGAAATATAACTGTAGCGTCATCATCATCGCCATTCATCATCATCGTCATTTTTCTAGCCACAGCGCTGCGCCTCTCGTGCAGCTCATGCGACAGCTCGTGGCGCGAGCGGTAGAGAACGAGCACCAGGCCTGGCAGTTCGGACGTGACAGTTGCTGCCGCTCCGCTTCGGCAATCGCCTTTGATAATAAAGTGGCGAGAGAACGACACAACCACGTTGGCCGCCGTCCCGTCTTCCTCTATTGCTACATTGATGACCTCAAGGACACGCCCTTCGGTGAGCTACCAGCTGCCATGCTTCCGCCACTCTGCCAGCCAGTGCCGCCGTTCCACCCGGCCTTACCCAGGGCATGGCTCATGCGGCTCGACGCCGTTCTCGCTGTGAATGGCGTCGCGGACCAGCCGCTTATGCACGCCATCTTGCTCGACGCGCTGCCGGTCGAGTTTCGCCATCTTGCTACCACATCGATCACGAGCCCGCAGCCATATGACGCCCTCTGCACTGCGCTGCTCGCCTGCTACGGACTCACGTACCGACCGCTTCCAGGGTGCCATGACTTTGGGGCTCTCACTGCGTCGCAACGTGTGCTACCAACCGGCACGCAACCCTCTAATCACAACGACCTCACCACTACGGCTACGACTCCCTCTACCACAGATTCGGTCACAGGAACATTGAATCCTGCACCCGACCACGACGACGAGGTAGAAGACGCTCGCACTTCCACTGACTACACCACCGAGAGCTGCGTTCCGTTGGCGCTCACGTACAAAGGTTCACCACAGGTGCCTGTCGCATGCACAATTTCCGTGACATCAATGGCACGCGACACCTCAACGACCCCAGACTCCACGACGGCTACCTTGCCGCGCGCCTCGGAGTCTGAGCACGAGATATTTTCGCCCATTATTTGATACCCGACCCCGGAGCTTCTACAGTCCACATTATTCAATGAACATTATCTTCCATCTACCTTGGCAATGTGCGCATTCTGCAAGCAGCCACTACCATATACCTTGACGTCTTCGCAACTGAAGTTCCTGCCCGTGACATGCAACGGAGGAACTTCCGAGATGCTGCTACAATGACCCACTACCACATGACAGATTCGCCAACAGCAGAACAGCCAGCACATTCCGTACCAACCACGAAGGCGGACATTTACCAGGTTTCCCCGACGAGCATGGGTGCGCCAGCCAAGTCTCCGGAACAGCCCACGCCTTCCGGATCCCTTGGCCAACCTTCGGAGCCTTGGAAGGGCGACACCACAACGCAACAATCTACCTTGAATTCAGACATGACCCTCATCATGACCCAGGCGACTACCGCCTTTGCGCGGAACATCGGCAGACCAATCACAGTGGACCTAACTGCCTGCAGTGACTTCCGTGCGCTATTTCGACCACGGTGTTTTCACGCCCGTCGACTTGGTCATCCGTGCCGGCATGTCAGCCACACTGCAACGCTCAGGTTGGTGTTCCATCAACGGCTACGTCCGGGCCGGAACTGCCAGCCCACTGCCCCTTGTCAACAGCCATGTCGGCGTCATGTGTGCTGTTGGAGACGCCGCCGCATCCTTTATGTTTCAGTACTCGGTCGTCCTGGTTCCGTTTCAATGCATAGCACCATCTCGCCACCATCACCGGCTCGGCCTCTCCGGCGCCCTCCCACGGCTCCACCTGTGTGTACCTTTGTCAGACACGCATTCTCGAAGCACCAGGTGCGCTCTCGAGTGATTCCGCCAAGTCATCGTGGGACGCTTGTATTTATGGCCACAGCGACCCGGCGCTTCCATCTTTGCCCGCTGCGTTTCTCCCAGTGTCGCCCGCCAGAGACCCACTGTTTGCCGATTGTGCCTTCCCGTTGACGACCTGGACTGCTCATGGACCCCATTTCGTTTTGCGAACCTAACTCGCTTGTATATAAGCTCTCATTATTTTTATTCCGGCTTCATTTCTGCGGGGAGAGAGTAATCTGTAGCGTCATCATCATCGCCATTCATCATCATCGTCATTTTTCGAACCACCGCGCTGCGCCTCTCGTGCAGCTCATGCTACAGCTCGTGGCGCGAGCGGTAGAGAACGAGCACCAGGCCGGGCAGTTCGGACGTGGCAGCTGCTGCCGCTCCGCTTCGGCAATCGCCTTTGATAATAAAGTGGCGAGAGAACGACACGACCACGTTGGCCGCCGTCCCGTCTTCCTCTAATGCTACATAACCTTTCACACCGCTGTAAATCAGGTGGGGAGCTTCCTTGGTTTCTGAGAGTATCTTGGTCTCATATACATTTCAGTGCTGCTCATGACTTTATTCGATGAAAGCGACATGGTCCGTACGTCCGCACGTCCTATCTGTTTCTATACTAACAAATGAGTTGACCCTTATTCGTCCTGGCGCCATCTTGAATAGTACAGCACGCCAACTATGGTTCGTGGGCATTGCGAATATATTTTTTTTTTCACTGGCATAATTTATACCGCAGTAAAGTACGGTTCAAATTGGCTTCCTCGCTCCATTCGACAACCGCTGTTGAACACCTATCGAGAAAGAGAGCAGCGATATGAGGAACCCATTTAGTGGACTGCGAGTATACGCAAACGCGGTAAAAACCAGATGAGCCGTTTCATCTGTTGCGCGCACTCCGTAAGACGCCGCGGACAGCGGACGGCTAAGTTGTAATTTGTGTCTAAACTAACGGCGACGAAACTCGCACAGCAGATGCATATTGATATCCTCAATAGCCATTAACCGCATAGCCATGCTCCTCAAAAACAACGCCAAACCGTCAACAAGAACCCGGTTCTGGCGCGGCGCCCCTCTTTGCTGTCGCTCCTGAATATGTGTCTCTACTGCATTTGCGTGTGTCGATTTAGAGATGTGTATCAGCACTGCTGATGCTGGTATGACCAACACGACGAATTTCAATTGGAATTAGCTAATTAAAAAGGAGCTCTAAACATGGGTTTATACCAACATATTGGATATTCAAAGCTGTGTACTGTCCAAACGTTGACTGATTGATTCTTTTCTGCAGGCGATCAGAAATGAAGTTCTTTAATCGCCACTATGCTCGAAGCGTCATGTAAAGTCATGTACTCACTTGCATTCGCTTTCACTTTGCTGTGTTCGAATGATTGGTGAAACTTTCTTTTTTCTCTTTTCTTTGACTTTTTTTGCTATGTAAGTACGTCAGTACCTGCAATGTTTTCTGCTATGTAAATACTTAATGTGAGTACCTTGTGCTATGCGAGTACTAACTGCCGTGCAATCGGTTTCCTTTTGTTGATTTTGCATATTTTGCCAATGCTGTTGATTTGCAGAATACTAAGTCATGTATTTCTTTTTTGTTTGTGCAGTTCTATTCAATACTTCGAGCTTGTTCTGTATTGTGTATTTATGCCCCACTCCTGCCTAAGGCCTCCATATGAGGCTGGCAGTATATAATTATAGTTAATTCATTAATTAAATAATAATTAATAATAAATATTAAACAACGACGTTCTACATGACCGGCATCCATGAGATTGCGTGATGATAAAGTTTTCCCATGCCGTGCCCACAGGGCAAAAGGAGGCAGCTTTAGAAGAGGGTACGCAAGGGGGATGCTCGTTGCGTACGCACACTATTTCCGTGTGTTAATAGGGGTACGCAAGAAGATAGCGTGTGACGCATTCGCAGTGATGACAAACGCTAATTGCGTTCTAAAAGGGTATTTGAGCAGTGAACTTCTTTAAACTCCTTCGAATGAAAGACTTCAGGTTTCATGTCGGAAACAATAAACGTTACCATGTGTAATATAGTGTGATGGAAGGGATTTCATTCATTGGATTGACATGTGGGGCTTAACGCCCCAAAACTATATGCATAAGATTACTGCATAAAAAATATGCATAAGAAATATGCATAAGAAATATGCATAAGACCACTGGTGGTTAAAAGTTCCGACTCCTCTTGACAGGCTATTGGCTTGCATGAAGATTGTTTCTTAATTCACTTGCTCGTGTAGGGGAAGGAATATTGGTGATGTGCATTCAAGGGTTTCCTTTAACAGTGCACCATACTGTACTATGCATTATTACGGCAATATTTCATGTTGCATTGTCAAGCATGTACGTAGGATGTATGTGTTTCTAAAGCATGTCACTTTCACTGGATTTACCAGCAGAGGAAGTTATTCTCAGCGTATTCCTAATCTGACGCTTAGCCGTGCGGTAGAACATCCGCTTGCCACGTAAACAACGCGGGTTAGATCTCCACTCTAATCCAGGTTTTCTTTTGTTATTTTTTTTGCCTTTCCCAATTTATCGGTGCCACATAAGGTGATGATTTTTCTCTCAGACGAAACGACGGCGGAGCCGAAACCGACGCCATATTTTCTGCGAAAGAAGTGCTTTAACGCTGTTGCCTTAAAATGGGAGTTGATGGATAAGATGTAATGTAATGCCCTCGGGCCTTTAGGGTACATGAATAAAAAAGATAGCATGATGAAACGTTTTACAGGTGAGAGTTTATCAATGTTTTTTTCATATTTATCCGAATGCATGGAGCCCTAATTATAACATAGGGCACATTGAGGACCAACCCTGCTGTTGTTCTCAGTCTTCCAGCCCAAATGCGCACCGCAAAAAAAAAATCACTTTTCATAACGATATATTCTGCGCTTCTCCGTTGTGTGATTGGATATGCGGTCGCGACACTGTCAACATCACACCGTGGCAGAAGCAGGACGAAAATAGGGCGGCGCTGAAGCATAGTCGAAATTCATCGCCCCTCCGATCACTCGGAGGAAGTTACACTAATACTTTTATGTCCCTGTAAACACGCCTATGGCGGAATAAAAATAATTACCTGCGGGTATAAAAGCATCGATTCTGCAAAGTATAGCCTAGATACAAACAATTCTCTGCAATAAGGGATGTTAAGCGGGGGCATTTCCAAGGTTCACGGCTATAGCAGCCGCCTCGGTGAACAGGCTCACTTCGCTTTTACCTTTCTTGTACACAGTGAAAGTACCAAGAAAGGCAATTGCATATACCCAAAGAGAACACACGACAACTTTAATGACAAAAACAAACGGCCTGCGGTGACCTTGACTGCTAGATAAGAGTGTCAGTAAAGGTTTACACAAACGTAGATTTGCCACTTTGAGGCGTCAGAGATGGTGCGCTGCTTGAATGTACTCCTCACTAGCCAGCAATTGTGTAGGCGGAAAAAGGGGGTGTTTGACCTCTTTACAGAATTTTTAGGCTTTGTATGTATACACATGCACGTACAAAAATGAACGCACGAGCATACATAGGATATGTATGAATACCCTCGCCCTTTCGCTCGGTGACTGCGGTGAAGATCTGCCGCGACAGCGGCACGGACCGATGTGCGCGGAACAGACAGCGAGACGGTATAGCCAAGCAGACGCGGAAACGCCACAAGGCGCGGCTGCACGTAGTTGCCATAGCAACAACAGAAATCGCCATCAGCTGCTTTGCTGCTGGCTTGCATTTTGTTCCTTGAATTCTGGGAGCTCACCACTTTCATATGAAGCAAACGAAAAATGTCGCAGGCTGATGAGATGCTTGCCATTCTTTAGTGGAAGTGGCGGGAGCATGTTGATGATACAATCGAGAGGCTTTGAGATTTCAGAACTATATATATGTTTGTGATGCGAAACCACACTATTTGAACACGTTCTTTCTTTAGTATATACTCTGTTTTTCTGATCAGCATAATATCTGGGTTTTTTACGGTTTAAAACCACGAGATGATTATGACAGACGCCGTAGTGTAGGGCGCCGGAAGTTCTGACCATCTGGTGTTCATCAGCATGCACTGACACCGGACAGTTCACGGCCCGCTACCGTTTCGCCTCCACCTTTTAAAACATGACTGCCCCAGCCGGGATCAAACCCGCAACCTTTGGTTCGGCAGCCGAGCTTCATAACCACGCGATCTCCTGATCAGCATATTTTCACCGGGAATAATAACGGATGACACGCTTGTTTCGTTACCGCAGTGCCACTTTACGCCGTTCAAAGTGCAATCCCTAAGAGGCTAAGTTCAGGCATGGACACATGCATGTCGTTTTTACTACTCACTTATCCGGAACAGGTACCTATATGGCACCACTAATATACAACAGAGTGAATGAAAAATACAAAAGTTTGAACGCTAACAAGCGCTTTTTTGCAGTAAATTTCTGCCTATAGATTCGATAGTCCAACTGTTCGAAGCTCACTATATACTGCCCTTTAAACCGAGGCTGGCAAAAATTAGGCAGTGCAGTTGTCTTACCGAAGAAGGAAAGTTTTATTATTTCTGTTTATGCGCCACAAATTTTCAATTGCAGATGTTTTTTCTAGAGTCAGTATTACAATGTTCATTAGGCAATTTTTGTGAACTGCGTAGAGTGGCGATTTGCAAAAATATTCTGAGATGCTCTATATAGCCCAGAAGCATACTGCGCTAATTGGAGACGTGTAGCGCTCATGTGAAATTTTTTTTCATGACTTGGTGATTTTAGCTAAAGCACCCTGTAGATATGAGAATATGTACACTATAGGGCGCAATGCACCGCAATAAGACTCTATGCGCGTCGAAAAGAAGTGATAGGCACGTGGTGGACACACAGAAACCGTGCCGCTGTGCAATGAGCTACTTTAAGACAGCACTTATCAGATTTATCGGCACCGTGCTAACGTACATAGCAAAGGACTGCACTCAGCGAACAAAATCAGACAAAAAGCGACAACAAAAAAGAACACCTTTGTGACAGAATTTAGGAATGACTGCTATAATATGCAAGCAGGCTAGAGAATTTACCAGCGTTTTCGTTTAGGCTCCTAGAAGCCGCAAATTACTCGGGCCGTTCGCGCTTATATTGTGAAGTGAATCCCCTTTCAATATCGTCGCCTTAAATGATTCGAAGGTATGCCCGAAGGTGAGAACGTGTCTAGATATTGGCTAATGGAGCATAGAGTGCATGTGCGTGTTGTCATCATTGAACCAGTACCAAAACGCATTGTTAGGTTGACCGATATGCAGCAACTTACATATGGAGCACTCAAGCATATAAACTGCATGATCTGTCTCACAAAAAAACGTCCTACGAGTTTTCAAGCTGACATCATTGGCGGTGCTTTTAGCCGCAGTGGTATTCATCTGATTGCATGCCTTGCGTTAAAGATTGCAACATTAATCACAAGCAGCGGAGGAAATATAATTATTATTACGAACTTTAGAGGAAGTAAGAATGTCCTGCGCATTTCTAGAACGCCCATACAAGGCACGGAGTGGCTCTGGAAAAACTTTTTTGGGCGCTCGCTTTGCGTCCACATGTTGTAATGTTTCTCCAGCATTGCCGACATTGGGCGCGGACGCCCAGTGCGTTAATACAAGGTTTCTTGTCTAACGCCGTATACTTATTATTGCAGTTGTGATTCACCATGGAGTGCTCTTTGCATCATGTGCCACTACTTTGTTCTTGATGCACATATATTCCGATTGTGGTGCACTGCGCTTAGCGTACTTACCCATATATAGAGGCGGTAAAATGTAGTACGTCTATGCTGACGAAGTCTTGCCCCCCAGCCGAAACACTATTAAAACGCCGATTTCACTCTACCGTGACAGTGTGGATTGGTACTGTCACGTGCTGCGGCTGTCCTTACAGTAATAATAACACTTAGGGTGTAACGCCTCGAAATAACAGCATGGTCATTACAGATCATGTATACACAGGGCTCTGGGAACTTCCAACCACCGGTGGTTCTTTAACGTGTACATAAATGTGGCGTTGACAGGGGTATCTAGTAATAGTGTGGAAAACTGGGCTAGTTGATTTGACAGATTGGTAACATTTCAGCGCGCACACAGTGAAATATGTACACGCCGATATATTATTAAGAAAGGAGTGTCTAGCATCGACCCGTACTAGCCTTGAGTCCTAAATCGATTCACACCGAACTCGATCGCGAGCAAAAATATCCGTACAACCCCGAGGTCATGGCGCTTTCACTTTCACTTTATGACCTTAAAGACCCCCTAGAGGGGGTATTACATAAGGGGTGGGAAACATACAACAAATGCAATACATATGCAGGATGGGTACAAGTATGAACAGGGGTAACCAATACAGAAAGCAAGCGCTGTGTGAAAGCAAGCCTGACTGCGTGCGCAAGTTCGAGCCACAACCGCTTCGACGGCGCGAAGCTGTAGGTGGCAGCCACATTCGACAACTAATTGAAAACAAAAATTGCGTATCCTTCCATTTTTTTTTCATGCTCGCATTTTAGCGTTCTCAAAGTTATACAATTTTACTTTAACGTAACGCAAGTAGCAAGCGAGCTTCACCCAAGTAGCGTACACACACACACGAACATTGGTTATTGTACAACCGCATTGTCCTGTTCGTAGCTAATCCTAATGCTTGACGCCCGGTGAAGACGAAATCCTGAAAGCAGCATGCTTCTCTAATATCCACACCGATACGGCAGCGCAAAAACTAAAAACAAACAAACAAAAAACAAAACACGCTTCTTTTGATACACTATAGGTGTGTCTACGACCACCATATCTTTTGTCTGCAATGCGGCGAGCTGTCTGGCACGGGTATGTCTAGAAAAACTGTCAATTTGTTGCCGTTCCTTCCTGTCGAGATAACTCAACGCACTCTTATCTGCGCACTCAGGTGACGTCAACAATTCAGGGTGTGTGCACCATTTCTTTTGATTATATTTCACTTAGTGTCACGTCACTGCATATGTCATGGCGGGACTTTTGAATTTGTTAAGGTTGATACGCCACGGGGTGTCGTTCAGGTGATCTAAACCGCTTGTGTCCCTTGAAGCTGGATCAACGCGCGGCGCTTTCAGTGCCCTCAAATGTAAGTTTAACAAATTAGCGAAGGTTTCTCGTGCACGAAGGTCGCTTGAACACGCTATCGGTGACTACAATGGACATTAAGCGATGGTTCGATGGGACTATGAAAACAAGAGGGAAAGTAAAGAAAAGGAACTAACGCAATAAACTTCGACGAAAAAGCGGCTGCCACGTGCATTGTGATACGAGACTGGAGGCAGCATTTGGTGCAGCGCAGACGTTTATTTTTCTTTCTTTTACAACAATAAACATGATGGTATGGAAGAAAGGGACATTTTGACAAAGGAAAGATATCGATAGCACGATGGGAATATGTGGTGCGAAGTTTTTTTTGACACGCTTCAACAACGGAAAGTCTTAGTCTGAAACAATGCGTTTAACTAATGAAGAACGTATTAATATGGTTCTCTGCCAAGCAAATGGAAACAGTAGAAAGGCGGCAATATCACTTTCCAGGTGGCACCCAGGGATTCGGGTAAATAGTTCGACACTGGTGCGAAATTACGAAATGCTCAAGGAGACAGGCACGTTCGAAAACCAGCGTCAGTGCACAAAAGGTGTGACTGAGTCTTTTACAACAGACATTCTTGCTTACATTACAGCCCATCCAAACGCAAGCGTGCGCGACGTGAGTGCTGAGACCGCCGTTTCCAGCAGTAGTGTTTGGCGCGTACTCACGAGCGGAAGACTTCACCCATACCAAGTTCACCTGCATCAACAGCTAGAAGACAGAGATTTGCAAAGCCTTCTTGACTTCTGCAACTGAATACTCACACAGGAAGAAAGTAATCCCGGCTTCTTGAAAAACGTAATCTGATCCGATGAAGCTCGCTCCTCGCGCAATGCCCAAGTCAATGATCACAATGATGAATACTGGGGCGCTTCAAATCCTCCCTGCCTGTTGCAGTCACAACACCAGGTACAGTGGTCTTTCGGCGTTTGGTACGGTATTTACGATGACAAAACAATAAGCTCGGTCTTTTTTGATGGAACACTCACTGGAAAACGCTAAATCAGCGAAATACTAAGTGGCCCATTGAGTGACTTCACCTGCAATCTCCCTCAAGCTCAGCTTGGGAATATCTCGTTCTAGCTAGACGGAGCCCCTCCGCACAGCTGCGGGTGGACTCGAACGTGGCTTGATCGAGATTTTCCCGAGAGACGGATCGGCCGTCTCGGACCTGTAGATGTCCCGCAAAATCCCCACATTTGACTCAACTCAATTTCTTTCTATGGGGATACTATAAAGACCACGTCTACACCGAAGCGACGACTACACCCGCAAGACAGAGGTCCAAAATAGCAGAACTGTACCGCTCTATTACTCCTCCACAAGTACTATGAAACGTGACAGAAAATGTGCTGACTCGATGTAGATTGTGTATATGGGGGCTGATGGAGGGCTGCTTGAGCACGCTAAGTCACTGCCCATGACGTCTCAATAAAAGCGCTTTCGCCTTTGCAATTACGCTGGTCTTTTTCTAACACCGAGCTTTCCTACTATTTAAGAGTTAGCTATAAGAGCACAGAACACTTTTTATTCGTTCTGTTTATTATTACGCACTACGCTCGAACAGATGGGTACTAGACATGAATTTCTAAATGAAGACAAAGTACGAGCAATAAACTTTTGAACCCACAACCAATTGTGCCGTATTCCTTGCAAGTATCCAGTAGAGCAATTGCGTGTAATCGATGTACATATGACAAGATATCTTGTGGAATAATTACGATTAATTTTTTGTCCTTCCTTTATCAAAATGTCCCCCTCTTCTTCAGCATCATGTTTATTGTTAGCTAGAAAAGAAAAATACACGTCTGCGCTGCAACGAATGCTGCCTCTGGTCTCGTATCGCAATACACGTGGCACTCGCTTTTTCGTCGAAGCTTATTGTCTTCGTTTCTTTCTTTCTTTCGCCCCCCCCCACTTTTTAATGGTACATCCAACCACCACTTAATGTCCATTGTGCTCACCTATTGCCTGTTCAAGCTACCTTCGTTAGTGAGAAGCCTTCGCTAATTCGTTCAACTTACATGTAAGGGCACTCAAAGCGCCATGTGTTAGGCGGCAATCACGTGGTGTGTTTTCAAATTTCGCACCCTTTAAACAAACCCCGGAAAAAATTAACCAGCATTGTTATCTTACCATAACTTGAAAATTTTGTTATTTCTCAATAAGAGCTACAAGTCTTGTATTGAAACTGTTTTCTCTGGTCAGTATTTAAAAAGTTCATTAAGCAGTCTTTATTGATTAGCGTGCTTGGCGGATCAAAAAATACATTTTCAAGTGCTACATACAGCTAAGAAAAATACTGTGCTTGCTGGAGACTCGTTCCATTCGTTCTTGTTTTTTTTTTAGTCGCTTGGTGCTTTCATCTGAAACACCCTGTATGTATTTTGATTATCCCAACTGTTCGACCCACTGTGAAGTTAAGGCTTCCTTACGCTTGAAGTCACAGTGTCACTGGAAGATTCCATAGGTTTGCATTTGCAAATCCCTACGGGATCACATTTAAAATGCAGCTCTTAGGCGCCGTCGCCGTCGGTGGCGCAGACGAGTGAAAAAGTACTTGCCACAGTAATTGGGCTCCCCACACACTATGTAAAGCATCTACGAGTGTCAAACAAATACGAACGAGCGAAAATGAGAAAAAGAAAGACAGAATAAAATATGTTGGTTTTACGTTCCCGAACCACGATGCCATTATGGTAGATGCCGTTTTGGTGGGCTCCAGAAATTTCTACTATCTGGTGTTCATCAAAGTACACTGACATTCAACATCACACCGGCCTCTACTATTCTGCCTCCATCGAAACTGCGCCAATTTCATTTTCGGATCGGGCACCGTACCCCGTACCCCAGCGGCGTTAATAAAGAGACCAAGTACAGTTATTTCGCAACGGCCGAAATGGCTTTAGGAGGAGTTGAGCTGTGGACCAGCATTGCAGAATACATCAAGAATACTGGACAGTCGCTCAAGATTGCTTGCAAATGTCAGCAAAAAAACGATAACATCATCCAGGTAGCACAAGCAAGTAGACCACATGAAGTCGCGTAGAAGAGAATCCATCATGCGCCCAAAAAATTAAAATTACCTTGATATATAAATCAAAAGCATATAAGCAGCTCTTATTATATGGCAAATCTCATCACTACAATTGTGTTTTAAGGAAGAAAGTCATTTTTGAAATTTCCCATTGGCGTCTAACTTCCCATTTAGTTTTAGTCACACGACAGCTGGCGCCTTGCAATTCCCCATTGCTGTCAAAAAAAAAGTTTAGAGATTATTTTCTTCCTTAAAACAAAAAAATGGAATGACAAGATTTGACATATGGAAATAAATGTTTATTTCCTTTTGATGTAAGTATAAATGTAATTCTTTATTGGACCACTTTGTGCACATTGCGTCTCAGTATGGACAAAAATGACAATTTTCGGAAATTTGCGAATTTTTCTTGTAAAGTTTAACAACTTTAGAGGTCTAAGAATGTTTTTTTTTCTCAAAACATAATTTATGTGGAATGAATATTCATACTCAAATATTCATACAAAGTGCAGTATTGCAATGAAAAAACTACAACATAACACAATTTGCCTAAAATTTGGAGGCGTATATGCCAGAAAAATTGCACTAATACTACTGAGCTTCAGACAGCCATCACATGAACCATTACTTAATATGTATAATTAATTTGGTATAGATAGAAGAAGCGGTGCTTTCAAAGCAACGTTTCCACAGGCAACTCCCAAACGACATTCCGGGAAGTTCCGAAGGCAGCCACGTCACTAAAAATTTTTTCCCTCTGAAATATTCTACCGTTTCACTGTTTTCAATAGAGTAAATCAGCATATTATTTTTTTTTTCAAATACATATGGCATGGAATGACCCAACTCAATCAGGCCCTGGTGCAGAGCTTGGCAACCTTACCAAAGCCTGATCTGATTCGAAAATCAATACTGCTGTATACTCTAAAATCGCTGGTGTACAAACAGTCGTGGAAAGGCACGTTGTGATTCTATTATTTACCCTTGAGCTGATTGATATAATGTTTCTTCTCATTCTTGTGAGGTGTAAACTACTGAGTCCACATTTTCTGGCACTAGAAATTTCTTTGTACAACGTAGGAAATTGAATTATGCTCGATCATCTTTTTTTTTGTTTAGATAGGTAGTCGAAGTGATTCTTATCATAATCCTCTTTCGCATGCCCGATACTCTACGTTTAAATGTTGCCGCAATTAATTGATAGTATTTGAAATTTTGTGGGCTCTGGGTTTGTATAAGACTTTTCTATACAGCTTTTCTCCTTCTGCAGTCCCGCGTACACTCAGTGTTTTACCATCGGCTGGGTGGAGCACTCTTAGTTGATGCTATTGCATCTCGCCGCCGATGTACGGGATTCATCATTTTCACTGGTATAGCGCACCACGACAAGGACACACACAAAGGAGAGATTCACACACACACAGCGCTGTGTGTGTGTGAATCTCTCCTTTGTGTGTGTCCTTGTCGTGGTGCGCTATACCAGTGAAAATGATGAATCCCAACCAACTAGCCCGGCAATGTGCCTTAGCAGATGTACGGGAATTGGTCGAGAATGACGTGGACGTAAGGAGAAAAACTTTGGTTTATTTACATAAGATAATTACAGTAAAATATTTAGATGCATTGGCCGTTGAGACACATCACTTTGGTCGGCAGCAACTCGTATGCTGCGGACCTCGGCCAGATGAAGACGACCCCTCCTTCGATGGCGGCTCGACTTATACAGCTTTAAATGACATCACTTCCAGCGAATAACGAACTGGGGCGAGTGTTTTCAGGTTCGTTCAATCGTCAATCCCGAACAGATGGCGTCACTTTTAACCAATGGGAGACTCAGGGCTGAGTTGCCGGTGGGCTGTATTTCTTATGGCGCTGGCTTACTGTTGCGCAAGCTGGCACTTGGCAATGGAAGCATGCATCATCTTTCACTCTTGCGAGGCCATCGCGCCGGGTCATTGAACGTGGAACATGAAGCACCTCGTCTACGGCGTGAATGCGTCGCTCAGAGGATGACTCACAGTGCCAGGCCTCTGGGGCAACATCGCCCTTATGCGCTGAAAAGCCGAACACTGAAATGGTGTGCAGTCCGTATCCAACAACGCCGACGTAATCATAAATTCAGAAGTATTTTGATGATTCTCAAAAGGTTTTTATTTATATAACCGGATGCTACCTTAATGATAGAGCGCAAGCAATCTTTAAACTTTTTATAATTAGCCAATGTATTCGCTTTTCCTTAAACGATTTAATGGGACACGCTATTTCAAAGTATACCGGAAGTTTATCAGCTTGAAGCGAAATCAACTGTTCCCCAGGACTTCAGCAAAACACTTGCGCTGCAGAACGTCAGATCTTTTGCTCAACCGCTAACAAACGTAGGCTGATTCGTATTTAGGGAGGTAACTCCAGTCTCACAGAAGAGTAGCAGAAGAGTCTGTTCTAAAGCCCCCTAACACGTGATGGGAGTTAAAATGACAGATAAACATTATTTAATTTTTGCAGCTACTTAAGACACAGTCCAACTGTTATGTATTGTGTACACCCGAAGAGAAATATGCATTTATAATAATAAAAGGGCGGAATCTTGGCATGTTGAGGTCAATTGCCATAATTTCGAAGTCCGAGGACATTAACTAAAAGCCAGACTTTCTGTGTGGCAAAATTTGATATTTGTATCATTACACCACCACTTAGTGAAGAGCAATCTAACCGAAATATCCGAAAGTTTTTTGAATGATAATATTTACTAGGCGTACGTCAGGCTTTTTGCAATGTTATTATGCTGCAATTTAACTGATTAACTAAGCAAAATAAATACGTTGAAGCAGAAAACAAAAAACGACAATTCTACTGCAGAAATTTCATATTATTTACGGTGATGCACGAATTACTTTGGCGACAACTGTTTCCAAAATACTTTCTTTAATAATTTGAGCGGGATTAAAATCACCTTATTTTGGTTTTAGAAGTGCGACTCAGATATTTTACTGGGGACCCAGTTTCCTTCTAACGCCTGCTATCAGGGCTAATTTCCATTTCATCTAGAAATACTACTTGGTTTGAGGTGGAAGGTTCTGATACAGTAGGCGTTGGATCTGCCTTATTTTCCTGATGCGGCGCTGAACTAGAAACCTCTGCGGCTGCTGCTGTTGCATAAGATGTCAGCTCGGTCACTGGTACAGTATCTTTTGAAAATAGCTGTGTCACTTAAGAGCAAGGCACTTGCGAGACACACTCAGTTACAGTAGTGATTATATAATCTATCACCTTCGACATTGCTTTTTCAACTGCTGACTCAACAAATCGGAAAAGTTTGACCTCTTTAACTGACTTTTGCCTCGCAGCAAACCCGCATATCCGAAGAATCGATCTTTGACAACAGCAATGGCTTTTTGTCGTGAACATTTTTGCCTATCAGTTATTTCTAGCAGCTGGATTTCGTTTGACCTTGCCTGACAGTTTAGGTAATCAGCCATATGGTCTCCTCAAAATAGACAGCACTTTTCTATCTAAGCAGTGCAGCAATTATAGGAATGGTCTGCACCACAGGCATGGCATCCGGAACTTGATTTGCAACCCCCTACGCTGTGGCCAAAACGCCAATAGTTACGGCACGGAAGAGGACGAGAACCTAGACGTTCTACTCGAAACAAGAGTGACCGCATTTTCGATTCAGATGGGCAAGAAGTGCCCGAAAAGGTGGCAATAACCGATTCTGTGGGAACTTTCTCGCCATTCACTACGCGGCTACTCCGGTATACGGCTATAACGTCAGCATCCAACAGCTTATCCAGAGTCTCGTTTGGTGACAATCGAGAGTCAACTCTTCGAATGATTCACTTTGTACATGCCAAATGAGTCAGAATGAACGCACTCACCGGAACCAACGCAAATGTCTTGCACTTGGCGAAGTCCACGACACATGAGGTATCTGGCAGTCTACATAGCACACCACCTTTTTCAAACTGTCGACTGATAAGTTCCCAACTCGAAGAAAGCACCAGCGCAACAGGCATGCTGTTAAGACCACTGCGAAAAAAGGATGCCAACGTCACTTCATCATTAGGCAAAGAGGCTGACCGAGGGCTGTGCACTTGGCCAGGAAACGAGTCGGTCATTGGTACGGTTGCAATAGTCTAAACGATAGTAATAAATATCGCTCAGAAATTTACACCGGCCAAATTGACCCAAAACTCGGACAAACCAACAAACGAAGTCCCTGCTCAGCAGCAAAGCAAACGACCTTGGTTGCCCAAGATTCTTCTTCGAGTGGCGAGCTGAAACCAGATGATGATGATGATGATTGTGATGGTGATGATGGTCATTTCACAGCTATAGCTCGTACTCCCTCAGGGGGATCGGCCAAGAATCAGTGATTTAATTCAGTGAGACTTTTTTTATATTCAGTATCAATATCCCCCACTAGAGAAAGAAAGAACAAGAAAATACACCCTTGGTAGAATAAAAGGAGTGCAATAATTGTTTGTCACTCGTTCAGATCACACAATGCATTCATTACCTTGAATAGAAATTAGCGTGGTTAAACAAAGCTCCTGTTTATGTTGGAATATTTCTGCAGGAATAAATATTATGCAATTAAAAGCTTAACTCTTTTAGTTTTATTAGGGTACTTGAAAACTGCATGAAAAACGTTCTCGTGGCAGGAGCCAAGATACGAAGCACTGAAGGAAAATACATTTTCTATTGTGAAGTTTAGCTCCGGTCTAGCGAATGGGATGACTAAAAGTCTTTCTCTGAGCAATTTGTATCGGCGACATGATAAAAAATAGTGCTCTATTGTTCCTGATTCTGAATAAAAGTTGCATAATGGTGATATCGCCAGACCAGCCCTATGTGAATAGAAATTTAACGGGGGAACACGACATCAAAATCTGGTTATTATGACTTCCAACTGTTTTGTAGGACACCAATAAATTTTCCACGCAAATCTTAAGTGATTAAAATCTGGTGTTGACATTATTGCTTCCATAGCGTCTATACGAAGCGAAAGTTTTCTGCATCTTGTCGCAGTTATAGTGGCCACTTTGGGAAGGACTCATAGTACTGGAACTTCCAGTGCTGCTCGTGCTAAAGAGTCAGCGATTTCATTTACTTCTAAGCCACAATGACCAAGTACCCATACTAATTTCAGTAGCTGCAGCTGAGAAGGGACTAGCACAAGGAACGTCTTTAAGGCCATCGATTTTGTTGACGCCGTATTCGACGTACATACTGACAGGGAAACCGTGATTATGATCGCGTTATAGGTATTAAATGGTAGCTTTCGCAGCGCTAGAACTATTGTCAACAGTCCAGCTTCAAAAACTGGGATGAAATCCGGTAGTCTTAATGAAAAAGACGAGTCAAGTGAATGGGAGTATATACCTACATCTATCTTTTCATCCTATACTGAATCATCTGTGGCTATAATATTATTCGTTTCTGCGTGTGCAAAATAATACGGCAGTCGGCTATTTATTGAGACCTTATAGCATTGTAATTAGGGCTTAGAGGGAAAAATCTCATTAATTTCTATCTGAAGATTCTGATTTGTAACCTCATCTCGAATCACGTCTCGAATCACATCTCGAATCACATCTCATCGCAATCAACTCTCGAATTTTGACATTTATCCTATCTTGTTGTTTCTGGACGAAAGTAATCTGGTGTAATCAAAACTGTGGCCAATGGACAAAAAAGGGTGTTTGGTTCGTTTATAAAAGCATATTCAGATCGTCTTGGCGCAAAGCTATAAAACTTCAGAAATGTCTAAACCATTCAGATACAAAAACGACAATGCAATGTAGGTCATCGTGCTTCCTGATACAAAACATTGTGTGTTACAATCCTGGGAAGCCCTAAACACAATCTCAAGGCTCCTCGTTCTAGCATAACCAGATGCTTTATTTTGTAAGCAGGGCCACCTCAGAACAATACGCACCCAAGTTCTAGCATTGGTCGTATATACAATTTGCATAGCATCACCATTGTGCTTCTGCGTAGACCATATCGACGGCTGTTCAGTCTACGAAGAATTCCTAAGGTGCGTTGTGCTTCAGATGCAATGCTTTCTATGTGGGGAGTCCAGGTCAGGTTGACTTTATATATTACTCCTAAATATTTAAGAGATTCCACCCGCGGAATGGGCTCTTGTTTATAACATATGGAAATCGAGACGTGATTCGCTAAAGCAAATATCAATAGTGCACTCTTATTTACATTTAAGGTCATGCAGATTGCATCTATCCATCTCTCTAGCATATTCACATATCTCTGAATATTTTGATATAAAGAATATAGGTGACTATGTGCCGTAAAAAATGCAATATGATCGGCCTATACGAACACCTTAACGTCCTGGCAATGCGGGATTGTGCTCATTATTATGTTAAATAGAACTGGCGATAATACAGCGCCCTGGGGGACACCGCGAGTTTGTTTGCACTTTGGCTATGCGCAACCGTCTTTAGAACAATAAAACTCTCTTCCGCTCCGAAATTCCCTCACCTACGTCCTTATATATCCTGGGAGAATATGGCTCTCTATAATGTCTAATAAAACTGACTGTTCCACACTCTGATATGCCTTAGCTTTATCCAATATCACTAGTGCTGCATGTTGTCTTTTTTTGCGAGCAATCTGAACGCGGCTTTCGAAACGCGCACTGTGCACACCATATCAAACAATCTGTTGTGAAGCCAATTTGGTTTGGGTTTAATATCAAAATTTCCTCCATTCAGATTATAATTCTTTTATGAAGCACCCTGTCAATGAGCTTCACCATATTAGTTGTAAGAGAAATGGGTCGAATGTTTTCTATGACATATCCGAATCCTTGTCTTTTTTATATTGGCACTATTTTAGCTAATTTCCACTCATACGGAATCCAGGCATATTTTAACTAATAATTTATACTGTGTAGTAGGTACATGATGATAATTTGAATATTAATTTTATCATAGCAGCTGTGATTCCATCCGGACCAGGAGCTGACGAGGGCAAATCTTGTATCACATGTGCTAACTCTTTCTCTGTAACTTTATTAACTTACATCGTTAACGCTGGTTTTTTGTAGATCGTAAGGCTTAGTTGATGTAAATCTACACTCCAGGCCTTTAGCTATGATTTGTAGCAATTTCCCTGTTTCTTCTGAGGACACATTCTCAAATCTCATATTATTTGGAGATGGCAACATTTAACATGATCTCATGAACCTAAACAGCGCCTTTTCGTTGCTAGGTTTTGAAAGGTAACGTTTTCTTTTATATTGTTCTATGGCTAAAGAGACTGTGAGTTTAAAACTTGCAGCGTAATACTTGTAATCAGACCAGTTTTGGGGGCGCTGGTTACACATAAGTTCTTTCCAAGCTGCCTTTCTTCGTCGCAAATCCCGGGCACAGTCCAAGTTCCACTACGGAATATGGGTTCTGCTCTTTGCGGATTGAACAACAAATTCTGCCTTTTTATATGTTCTTTTGATCAGTACACTTACCCCCGTATTCACAAACGCTCCTCGACTGGACTTTCACCCTTCACTTTACAGTGTTGAACACTGCGCCACTGCTCGGTTGAAAATGACGCTGTGCTACTCAAGAATTGCAGCAGATTATCGCAGATATGCAGTGACTTTCCGTGCCTATACAAGGCGCTCCCATCGGCTTTCTCAAGTGAAGGTGAAGCGTTGAGTGAAGGAACGTTCTAGAATACGGGGGTAAGTCTCATGGCTTTCGTATCTTCTTGCTCTTCAGAGTGAGTTGCAAAGCAAATTTTAAATCTTTTTTTTTAATTTGGTATAATAAATACTAGAGTCTGAGAGCCTGACGTTATAATTTCGCAAGCGATCTCAAATAATACAGGCAAATGATCGCTGTGAGTTGCACAATCACACGCACTCCACAACCGAACGAATGAGTGATGAACTCACAAAACTTAAATGTAAGCCTGAACAAGACCTATCACTAATGCAAGTACGTGTTCTTGAATTCAGGCAACACATGTTGTTATCCGCTGTCCATTTACACAATCTCTTACCGCATAGATCAGTTCGGAAACCCAAGCACGTATGATGAGAATCGAAATTGCCGACCAGAATTTTATTATGATAACGAGATGTCACTCCAGCGTCTAAACATCAAGTATCCATTACACCTTTGGGAAAGTATGCAGTTACCACCAAAAAAGGCCTGCAGCCTGATAAGGGTATTTCTAAAGCGAGAATTTCACTGTCAGGTGACATGAGCTTATAAGCAATTTTCGCCTTGAGACTTATCCTATTATTCATAAAGAATGCTAAACCTCCACTTTTCGATGGACGGTCTAGACGGGAAGATCTGAATCTATTTAATTGAAAAGACTGATGCATTCAAAGCCAAGTTTCTCGTAGTGCAATATTATCTGGGGAAACTTTCGTTGCCAAGTATATCAGATCAGTTGCTGCCAGAGTGAACCGATCGGCAATTCCGATGAAGGATTTTAAGTGACCCTATCGTTGCACTTAAATAGCCTCAGTGACAGCCTTGCTTAGAATATTGTCTTTAAGAAAATCAGCTTTAGACAGGGTGTTCTTCTGGTACTTTTTGGTTTTGAATTGACAGGTGCGACGCCTTTCTAGTACAAAGGAGATTTCGAGCGCTTTAGCTATCGGAGATCTATCTCCATTTCATCTGAGTCCTCCACTTCATTCATGGCAACTTCACATTGAGACACGCTACCTTCATCTACTGCATCTGCAGCTTCTGTAGCTTGCTGTGGCGTATCAGAGCCATACTCCTTTGAAAACTCAGAGGAGTCACTAATGTGAGGTGGTGCACTGAGATTGTTTTCCACTGTACCAAACAGTTGAGCCATCTGGTTTGAGAGAATCTGTGCCAAATACTCACAAAGATTCCCAGCGATGCGCTCCATTGCCCTCTATTTCTTCACCAACAGGACAAAGAGAGCTTCTATTGTTGGCATATTACGAGCTGTAACACCGGTGTAGCCTTGTGTTCGTGCTTGTATTTCAAGTGCTGCTTCCTTTCGTGAACACCTTTTTCGTTCTACTATCTCTATTATTTGCAGTTCACGTACTTTTGCCGAACAACTACAGCTATCGGCAGCATGAGCTTCGTTACATAGGCAACACTTTTTTTTATTACTCAGACACTCGCTAGAATTGTGACCTTCCCCGCATACCTTACACCTGACCGCTGACCTACAACCTTTCATTGTGTGACCATAACGCCAAAACTTTATGCATTGTAGCGGATGAAGAGAGAGATGTTCTACTCTGTAAATTAAAGGCCAAGCCTTAACTTCTGATGGTTGGACTGTTCCTGCAAAGGTCACAATTACAGACTCAGTTGGTATTTTGTTCTTATCACCACCCGTCCACACCAATAGACTGAAATAGCACCTGCTGGCGAAAACAGCACTAGTACTTCAGAGGGTAACATGTTGGCGTCGACGCCACGCACTAGGCCCCGGGTACATGCTAAATGTGAAGGTATGAACGCGCTCACCGGCTGGAATGCAAACGTCGAGCACCTATAGTTCTAGGACACAGGACTGCTCTGGCGCAAAGCACAGTATACCTCCTCTGCTGAACTGGTGGACCTTCGTTATGGACTGAAAATGGGCCGTCACTGACCGTAGTTCTGCCTGAATGATTTTTGGGTTCTTCATCCGATTGATGCCGTCATTGGTCGGGACTAGAGCCACTGAAAGAGATGATATTCCGTTGCGCAAGAAAAGATCCACTGGTGCCTCCTTCGGAGCCGTGGAAGCAGACCAAGAAAAAGTCCCTCGTCCTGGCTAAGGAAAGGGCATCTTGTTTGCTCTGAACTGTACAAAAACACTTAAACAACTATTACAGTATAAGAAACGATGATAAATCAATTAAACCAACAACAGCTACTTAATTATTGGCACCACCCCGTGGGAGCAAGCGAACGAGCAAGCTGTGACGACAACCCTCGGCAGAACTTCGTTCTTCCGAGAGATCTCATTCCAACCAGTCTCCAAACACCTTTTAATTCTCTCCCCAAAACCGGCACCCTCCGCAGGTTTATCAAACGGACCCACTACTGCGTTATGACAATATATCGGTTATGAGTGAGAAGCTGCTGCACCGTCAACTTTTGTATGTTTTGTGTTGGGAAATAACCCACTCACACGAATGCCCGCATGTCAAATTATCGCTAATAACCATGAATTCTGCCTTTTGGGTGTCTATACAGAAGGAAGTTGATCGAACGTGAAATCTTTGAAAATAAAAAAAAGAAAAGGAGAAACTCAAGCTACTGAAAACCGCCCACAACCATACGTCTACCAGCGATTCATTGTATTTGCAGCATCCCTCACCGTACAGCGCTACATCAATACGACCAAGCTGGCTTTTAAAATGCGCTATGGTGCGGGAGTGCTGTGGCCCTTTGTTTATGCACTTTCAAAGATGCCATTTGAATAAAAAGTTCTAATGGAAGAGCTCTAGTGTACAAAACATCAGATGTTGAGATACATTGTGAGGGTCCCATAAAAACGTTCGAATTTCCAAGCATGTTCGAAAAATTATATCCGTTGGAATATGCCGTCCGATACTGTTCATGACTCGAAACAGCCTGCCCTCTTCCTGTTTCGCTTTTTTTGTGCAGCATGTTCATAGCAATTATTCGTAATAACAATCAACTCACGTGGCTCTTGACTTAGCTGTTTTTATTGGTGGGTTCGACTGTATAGAGAAAAAACACAGAAAAGGAGAGAAAGAGGTATGAAAAATTGCAACAAAGATATAGCGTAACAAAGAAGATAACAGAAAGAGAGAAATTTTCACAAATTTCCGGTAAAGAAAACTATTTGTACATGCAAAGCAGCGGGCGCTACCTGGCGGTGGGGTTCACGCTGGGGCTCATCTAGAAGAAGAGAGAAAGAGTAATAGAAAGCAACAGAGCAAATAATAGAGAAAGAGACATATAGAGAGAAACATGCTTTAAAAGAAAGAAAAAACACCCAGAGCAAGGCAATGATAGAAATAGAATCAAATAAAAGAAACAAAGAAAGAAGCACAGAAAGACATATAAAGAAAGTGGATAAAGCGGCACGGGCTGGCACGCACAGTGCGGCTGGCTTCGGTTGCCGTAAATGGGCGGTCGGCGTTTCGCTTAGTTCGTGACACCTGCAATGCACATAGTGGTGTGCGTAGCAGTCGAGCGCAGGTAGTTTCTGCGGCAATATGTAAGTTAATGTTACACAACTGCGGATAGCCAAAACACAAACATAGTTAACGTTGCCTCAACAAGAAGATGCGTTTAGAACTCCCAGTAGGGGCATCGTAATCGTCGGTGATTTTTTTTTCTTAAATGTAGAGGATTTTGAACTCAACCCTGCTCGCAAATCCCACGTTAGTGATGGTGTCGACACCCCCACTGTGCAGGCTTGCGTCTCGCGTCTCGCGCCAACTGTCACTAAATTCACCTTTTTAAAGCGAAAGCTGTTATAAGATCCCAACATTGGTCACGTGCTGCCCTGTAGTTGTCCTCCGGCACCGCCGGTGTCCATAACAAAATATCGCGAGACATAGGGAAAACAAAACTCTGTAATAAAAAAAACGCCAAGAACACAGCGGGCTTCGAATGGTCCCCTGCGTGCCAGCCTAGTATTCTACCACTGAGCCACGCCGGTGCTATTAAACTCGTTTGCAAATTTGCCTTAGGCAGGCTTAATGTCGGGAAAGGAAACGCATTAATATGAGTAATAAAGCGTTTTAGAACAGCAAAAAAAAACTAGTCGTCACAGAATGTGAATTGCGTAACGAGTGGGTCGTCAAATCTTTCAATGCATTAAAGAAGCTCATTCTTGATCGTCAATTAACTGTGGCGCATAGTACCCTAACCTGAGATCCCTTCACGCTATTTATCCTGACGTGATCCCCAATGACGCTTGCCCCGCATGGTGGGGATGTATCCACGCTGGCGCACATGCTCTGGGAGTGCAAGCCAATGTACACTAACCCCAACAGTACATCGGTCAGGTGGGAGGCAGCCCTACGCAGCTCCCTCCTTGCCGACCAACTTTGGGCCGTCCAGCAGGCCCGCGGAGCGGCTGATAGGCTTGGCCTAACGGTCCCGACGTCGGAGTCGTCCGCTGCGCGCTGACGCGCGCCTTGCAGGACCTCAATAAAATTTCCCAACCAACCAACCAACCATAGCCACTTCAGGCCTAAGCCTTCATCGTTGTCAGTCACTGCACAAAAAAATAGCAAAGAATTTTTTGCAAGTGCGTAACGGACACCACGCTTCTTCGAAGAATGACAAAGAATAGCACAGTGAATGCCGGCCTACTACTAAAAAAATATTATTACCTATAGCGTAGTACGTATCCAGCAAATGTTCCTGTAGCAGATTCTCTTTGAGTGTTTAGAAAAGGCTCTAAAACGCCGCTCTTCCAGCTTTTTGTGACTTTGCTCCCTGTTCCGCGCAAGCCTGGCGATTTTTCGCTATCCAGACTCTTTAGTGTTTCATAAAATATTTCAAACTGCACAAAACTACACTTCTTCTTGCTTCAATGTAAGTCGAGCCCCTAAACGTCAGGGTCACCTGCCTTGTGGAAGATATAGCACGTACTTTGAACATCCTTGTCATTGCCGAGTAATTTCAGCGAGCATGCCAGCGTTTCCAGTAAAGTTACTATTGAGGGTTCCTTTTTTTTTAATTGATGCTATATGAGGATGAACTGAACTTAGCTGTTGGGTGCGTCGACAGAGATGGAACGGCAACATGGTCTCCTGGAACAATTATTGCGGTTTTTTGAAAACGTCCAAGTACGCATATGCTCGCCAAGTACACAAGACATGGATCAGCGGCAGAGGCCATTTTTGGAACAAACGCTAAACACAAATGATAGAATGTACACTGACGGCAACCGATCTCGGCTTGTGTTCGCAGGAACAGTAAGATCGAGTTACGCGCATGTTTTTTCTTCGGTTTTTCCGACATCGTGGTTCATATGTGCACGCGAGCAGTAACAAATAAAAGGAGGCTTCTTTTGTTTCCGTGGTTTGTTGCTTCCCCCGATCGGTCGATGCGCGAGATGGCGTATCGACTGGCGTGTCGAGTGGCTGATTACCCTACCGCTGTCGCATCGCCGCTTCGACGTGCAGCCAGGGTTCGTGAAGGATGCCGCCCGGACCAGCCTCGTTATATTTTCTTCCTCCTCTTGACCGAAAGCAGTGAGGCTGGTCCTGCGACACAATGCATGCAATTGTGTTATTTTCTGCTGCAGTGGCGGAAAACCCAGCTACAACAAAAAAAAGCGGGCCGCTTTATTATGCGATCACTGTAGTTGGGGTCCATGTTTTCTTTGTGTGTGTGTGTGTGTGTGTGTGTGTGTGTGTGTGTGTGTGTGTGTGTGTGTGTGTGTGTGTGTGTGTGTGTGTGTGTGTGTGTGTGTGTGTGTGTGTGTGTGTGTGTGTGTGTGTGTGTGTGTGTGTGTGTGTGTGTGTGTGTGTGTGTGTTCTCGCTGCCTTTCAGAAAAGAAAGGTTGTTTCACTTGAGCTAGGCACCCTGATGTCTGCTATATTTATAAATGATTGATAATTCAAGAATCGCATATGCGCAGGTCACCAGAAAATCCTTGGAAAGACTAGGGAAGCTCGCCTTCTTCTTAGGTTCGGGGAGCAACTGTGTACGCCTTGTACATGCAATCAACGCAGCGGAACATTTTTACAGTGAGGCCGCAAATTGGCGATAGTCCGAGAGAGAGAGAGAGAGAGAAATAAAGAAAAATGAAGAGAGAGAAAGAGAGGAAATCTGGCGGAAACAATTTCCTCGTGAGGTGGTCATTCGAACCCACGTACAGATTATCCGAGGGCGATCGGATTGCAGAGCACAAGTAGCAAGATGGCGAAAAGTGGAAGTGCGCGAGAGTAGGAGAGATCAGAAGATGGAAAGGTGGAGAGTAAAACACTGTGTTAAGTGAGAAAGATACGCCGGGTCGACGAGGCTGTGGATAAAATATAGCACTAATCAGCAGTTGCAGCGTGGCAGGCCAACCACCGACCGAGCGGATGCAGCCCTTCGTCCTGTTTGTCGGGTAGTAGGAGAATTCCATTATTGCGTGTAGCAAAACGCCCGGTGGCAGAAGCACTATTTGGGCACATCCAAATGTCGACGTCACCGGCAAATGGGTAGGACTTCAAGCCCACCACGTGTACGATGTCCGTAGGCTGTGGGGCAAATGAAGGCGATGGGGCGACCGGGGTAAATTCAAGTCACTAGAGTAACCACACAAATGAAGGACTCGGTATGGACCAGTTTAGCGAAAAAGAACTTTTTCTGACAATAGCTATGCGTCAAGCTGATCTGGATGTGCTTTCATAAATGACCCAGACACCTTTTGTTTGCCCATTGGCCATGGTTTCAAACACCTCAGATTACTTTTGTCCATTAACAACTAGATAGGATAAATGTACAAATTCGAGATGTGATTGTAGCGCACGTTACAAATCCGAGCATTAAAATAAAATTCGATGATATTTTCGCTCTGAGCCCCATTTACAATCCTATTAGGTCTTAAATGGCCGACTGCAGGATTATCATGCACACGCAGAAACGAATATTATTACAGCCACACATCCTTAAGTAATGGATGAAAAAACAAGTGTAGGTACATACTCCCCTTCGCTTGACTGGTCTTTTTTCATTAAGACTACCTGTTTCAAGCCCGTTTTAAATCTGAACTGCTGGCAATAGTTCTAGCGCTGCGAAAGCTACCTTTGAAGACCCATAACGTGATCATAATCATGGATTCCCTGTCAGTATGTACGTCGATTACGTCGTCGACAAAATCTATGGCCTTAAAAACGCTCTTTATACTAGTCCCTCCTCAGCGGCAGCTACTGAAATTAGTATAGGTATCTGGTCATTGCGGCTTAGAACCAAATGAAATCGCTGACTCTCTAGCACGAGCAGAATTGGAAGGTTCGGTACTAACAGTCCTTTCCGAAGTGGTCACAATAACTGCGACAACATACAGAAGAATTTCGCTTTGTCCAGGTGCTATGGAAGCAATAACGTCAACACCAGAATTTACTCACTTAAAATTTTCGTGAATATTCATTGGTGTCCTACAAAACAGTTGGAATCCATAATAACCAGACTTTTGTCGTGTCCTCCAGTTAAATTTCTATTCACATAGGACTGGTCTGGCGATATCACTGCTATGCAACTTTTGTTCAGAATCAGAAACACTTATTTCATTGATATGTGGTGTTTAACATCTCAAAACCACCATATGATTATGAGAGACGCTGTGGTAGAAGGGTCGGGAAATTCGGACCACCTGGGGTTCTTTAACGTGCACCAAATCTGAGCACACGGGCCTACAGCATTTCCGCCTCCATCGGAAATGCAGCCGCCGCCGCCGGGATTTCATCCCGCGACCTGCGGGTCAGCAGCCGAGTTCCTTATCCATTACACCACCTCGGCGGGGTATCATAAACAATAGAGCACTATTTTTTATGATGTCGCTGGTGCAGATTGCTCAAAAAAAGACTTCTAGTCATCCCATTTGCTAGCCTGAGGCTGAACTTCACATTAGAGAATATACTTTCCTTCGGTGGTTCGGATCTGGGCTTCAGCCGCAAGAAAGTTTTTAATGCAGTTTGTAATTACCTTAATGCAACTAAAGGAATTAAGCTTTTAATTGCGTGAGCATAATTCCTGCAGAAATATTTCGACATAAACAGGAGCTTTGTTTAACCACGCTAATTTCAATTCAAGATAATGAATTCATTGTCGGATTTGGACGAGGAATGAACAATTATTTCACTCATTTCATTTCAATACTATGGCGTATTTTTTTCTTTTTTTGGGGGGGGGGGTATAGATTTTGAATATGAAAAAGTCTCACTGAATTAAGTCATCGATTTTTGCCCCTCCCCCTGAGTGGGTACGGGCCATCGCTGTAGTTTCATGATCATCATCATCTTCATCATCATCATCATTAACATCAAGCCAACTTGACGGCCAATGCCCCAGCGTGGGAGTGCGCCACAGATTTCAGGCTCTTTCTTCCTTCCTTCCTTGACGGGTCCGAGACCACAGTGGGACCAAAGAACCAGACGAGAAGTCCACGTCGCGGTGTGGTTGATCGTACGAACGCCATACGCTGCTCTCTTGTGAGGTCAGAAGGCGAGAAAAAGTGATTTCACGTGCGTGGGCAGCTCTAGTGATAGCGTCAGTCGCATGTTCGTCGGTCCGTACTGCGGGAGTCACGATGACTATACTTAGGGGCAATGATTGTTCTCGGCCTAATGACAGAAAAAATAGAGTAACTGGCAACGTCATGGCGCGAATAATTGTATGCAAACGTCACGTACGATACCAGTCAGAGTGGTTTGAAAAAACATGCTTCGCAAGCATGTCGGTGAGTGTTTGATTCAGACGTTCCGTGAGTTCAATTGTCTGCAACTGGTATGACGTAGTGAGCTTGTACCTTGTTTAAAACGTCTGCAAGATGTCGCCTATAACCTTCGATAGAAAGACGCTACCACGGGCTGTAAGCAGCTGCTGTAGAGCTCCATCTTTTAAAATTACGACGTGCAAGAGAAAGTCGGCGACATCTGTGACGCAGCCTGTCGGAAAAGCTCGTGTGATGGCGTAGCGCGTGGCGTATACAGTCTGTGGTGGCAGTTGTCCGCTTGCCGCCAGTGGAAGACAAGGGGAAAGGGCCAAGTACGCCTAAGCCAACGCGGGAGAAGCGTTCTGACGGAATTTCAAGTGGTTAAAAGCGTCTGCAGGGAAGCGTGAAGGGTGTTTTGCGTCTTTGACTTTTCTCACAAGCCACAACGTACCTTCTTAATGATCTTACAAGCCCTGGCCAAAAGAAGCCTCGGCGGATGCGGTCGTAAGTGCGTGACACACCAATGTTACCGGCAGTTGGAAAGACATTAATTTAGTGTAGAACTGCCGAGCGAAGGTGTTGCGGAATGACAAGCAGCAAGGCTGGTTCATCTGGGTGAAAACATTTGGCGGTATAGTACACCATTGTGGTGGGCGAATGAGTGATTGGGCTGGTCCGAATATGACGATTCGGGGCACTCTATGACAGCACGAAAAGACGCATCACAACGTTGCTCCTCATCGATACGGGTCATTTGCAAAACGGAAAAGACGGAAGTGTCAGTGTCGATGTCAAGGATGATGCTCGAATTATTGACCGGGTAGCGGGACAGGCAGTCTGCGTCCTGTTGTAGGCGTCCCGGCTTGTACGTCACTTTGTAGGTATACTCTTGGAGTCGCAGAGCCCAGCGCCCAAGCCGACCAGCAGGATCCTTCAGTAACGAAAGCCAATATAGCACATGGTGGTCTGTTATTGAAGAGAAATTTGGGCCGTATAAATATGGGCGCAATTTAGAGACTGCCTAAACAAGAGCAAGACTTTACGCTCTGTAATGAATTAGATGCGTTCAGCATCTCTGAGGAGACGGCTAGCGCAGGCGATGACTCGGTCGCGTCCCCATTGGCATTGCGCTAAAACGCCTCCGATCCCGTGACCGATAGCATTGTTCTAGCTTCTGTCGGAGCGGATAGGTGAAAGTGAGCTAATATATATGTGAAGTCGTCAGGAGCATGATTAGGGGAGAAAATGCGGCCGCTTGAGCGGAACCCTACGTAAACGGCACGTCTTTCTTCAGTAGGTCAGTGAGTGGTCGAGCAATGGTTCCGAAATCGTTCACAAACCTTCTAAAATTGAAACCAAGTGTTGCAAAACTTTGGGCGTCTTTGACTGATGGGGGTGCGGAAGAACTCGTGACTGCACTAGTTTTCTGATCCGGCTGCACACCTGATGCGTCGGCAAGGTGACCCAACACTGTTCTCTGCCGGCGGCTGAAGCGCAACTTCAAGGAGTTTATTTGAAGGTCAGCAGCGCGGCAGAAATCGAGAATAGCAGATAAACGCTGAAGGTGGGCCTCAAATGTAGGCGAATATACAAGGGCATCGTCCGGGTAACAAAGGCATGTTGATCATTTCAACCCTTGTAGGAGAGAATATATCATATTCTCGAGCGTGGCTGGGGCGTCGCATAGCCCAAACGGCATAAAGGTTGAACTATGTGCGGCGTTTTTGCCAGCGTTTTTCCGGCGTTTTCTGGCGTTGCCTTTCTCGGCGTCATGATATAAACGCCGCCAGAGAGGGCTGCCAGCCACATGGAAAGCACTGAGGCCAGCGCCGGCATATCGTCACACATTGTGTCGAAGGGAATGAACGTGACACCTCGCAAAGCAGTGCGCAGTGTCCGTCAATGCAGCGACAAGAAATATTATTGAATATAGGTTTTATGTTTCATTTACAGTTCTGAGGCGAGGGAAACAACTGACAGTGCCACCAAAAATCTTTCTTTTTTTACTTGTAGCGCCAGCTGTTGAGAATAACGAAAACCATAAACTCGCAATGTATGGCCTCTTATCTTGTCGTTGTGCAATTGTTGTGCATCTTTGAGGCGATGTATTTACCTGATACACTCAAGACTGTTAACCCTACCGATGGACTTAAGAAGGGCGCTCGCAAACGGCTCGAAGAAACTTAGACCACTTGCTGCCGAAGCTTCTGAGAAACAAGCTAAGTCAAATAAAAACATCAGTTGAGAACTTTTTGGTCACACAAAGCACGGCGACAACTTAATAGATCCGAAGTGAGTGGAAGTCATTCTGGAAGTAGCGACGATGCTGTTACGTAGCGGAAGTCGCTGGCAGCAGTGCGATGATTCATTCTCCATCAATCGACTCGTTGCCGTCATTGACGCTGACGGTGCAAATACTGGATCGTCCAGAAGTGGACGCTTCGGCCACCGCCACTGCTGGCGTCGACGCTGAGTCACGTTGGCGTACGAAACGCCGGGAAAACGTCGACGAAAACGCTGCGTACAGTTCAGCCTTAATCTTGAACTGGTACAGGTCATAGGGAGCTACTAGCGCAGTCTTTTCTTGGTCTTTCTCGCCGACAGCAATCTGCCCATAGGCGGAACGCAGGCCTATTGAAGAAAAGTATCACGCACTGTGGAGACAATCGAAAGAGTCATCAATTCAGGGCAAAGGGTAAACGCACTTCTTCGTGATCTCATTCAGATGGCAGTAATCA
Organism: Rhipicephalus annulatus; assembly: GCA_013436015.1. Classification (NCBI taxonomy): domain Eukaryota; kingdom Metazoa; phylum Arthropoda; class Arachnida; order Ixodida; family Ixodidae; genus Rhipicephalus; species Rhipicephalus annulatus. The sequence continues at coordinate 23,758 of WOVY01001377.1, read as the reverse complement.
ACGCAGAAACGCCACATGTCAGCGTTATTTTTAACGAACGCCACGGGAGACGCTCAAGGGCTCGAGGATGGTTCAATAATCCTTTTAGCTAGCATCTTCTTGATTACTTTATGAATTACTTTACACTCAGCAGCAAACACCCGGTATGGTTGGCGGTGAATGGGAAGAGAATCACTAGTGTTAATGCGGTGCTTTAGGTGTGAATTCTGGCAAGGTGTACGGCTGTCGATATCGAATACGTCGCGGTATGAAGCCAGAAGGCGGCATAGTGCGGCTGATTGCTTAGGTTTGAGGTCCGGGGCAATCATGAAGCATAAGGCTGCATCGAGGCATGTGGCATCTTGCGGGTGACATGAAAGATCAGAGCATACGTCTACCGCAAAACTGTTGACATGGTCGTCTATTAAAAGTCGCAGCTTGGTGACCGAGATTCTTTAAGGTGGCACTTGCTTCGTAAAACCAAAGTTGACAAGAAGTAGATATGTCCAGTTAAAGGTCTTGGTTATGACGGAGTGTGACACAGTGATGTCGCGCGCCAGAAGAACATCAGGAATAGGCGTCACGATATAATCACCGTCAATCAGGGGAGAGGTTGTTGCGAATTCGTCTAATGCGAGATTTTTAGGTGGTATTCGGATGAAGTCGGTGATACAGAGGCTTTTCTGGAGTTCGGGGCTAGAATGCGGAAGAAGACGAAGTTCTGGCAGAGAGTACCAGCCGAACAGTCAATTAGAGCAGAATGCGTCGATAGAAAGTCCATCCCGAAGACGCAGTCATTAGGGCAATTTTCAGACACCGTAAATAAAACGGGAACATGGCGACTGGCAATGTTAACACGAGTGGTACACTTTCCATTCAGTGATGGCCACAGTTACACCATCGGTGACACGGAGGGCGTGAGTCTCAGAAGGCGTAAGAAATTCTTCGAGCAGGCGACACATATGAGCACTCATGGACACTTTAGCTCCAGTATCGACTAACGCCGTCAAAAAAAGACCGTTCACATACACTTTAATCAAGTTCTTATTAGTAGAAATTGTCAAAACAGAATTTGGGTCATTCGCAATTGATGCAGCACTGCCTCCAGGAGGTGCATGATCTTTCCATCCGAGAGTGTGCATTGTTGGTCAGCGATGGGCAACGGCTTGAGTGGGACGATACGGCACGGCGGCGTTGAGGTCACGGCGAACGAACGGTAGAGCGGCTGCTACCGTTCGTTAAGAAGGCTACCCACGACTGGGCGAATACCGATGGGAGCGCTGGTATGGACGAGAAGAAGAGGAGGAAAATCGACTCCAGGGTTCGGGCGTCCAAGTGCTGCGGCACTTGCGAGAGACATAGCCAACTCGGTGGCAGCAGAAGCAGATTGGTCTGTCGCCTGCTGCTTTCTATTCCGTTGAATGGCGGGATCTGGGGAAAAAATTAGGTCATGCTGCGGTGCATTTATTGGCATCGGTGTGGAATAGGGTCGGGAGACGGAGCAGGCGCCAGGAAAACCGAGGTTGGCAATTTTTTGCCGCACAACTGCTTGAATAACTGTGACCGCCGGAGGTGTTTAAACAGTGTCATGGTCGACTGGAAGAGGATGAACACCTCGGGAACCAGCCACTACGTACCTGACGACGTCCTACCCTCATGATCCTGGTACGTTCTCCTCCTAACCTGGCCTTGACGTCGGCTACTGGCTCCGAAAGTACGAGCGTGTTAGCCAGATCCAGTGATGGAACCCTACCATGATGCTCGCTAATGAAATCTCTTATTTAGAAGGCACTTGGACGGCTCCCCGCGTGCATGGTTCGAGGCTCATGAGACCGAGCTCACAAGCTAGGACATCTTCAACGAGCTACTACGCTACATTTCGCGGACCCACCCGGTTGCCAAATGGCTGCACGAAAACTACTTGCCACTCATGTGCAGCCATCAACCGAATCGTGTCTCGTACATGGAGGGCATACTCGTGTTGTGCCGGAGAGTGTACGAGAAAATGACAGAGAGTGACAAGGTGGGCCACATACTCATGGGCATCGCTGACGACGCTTTCAACTTGCTTGTATACACTAACGTCACAACCGTCGATTCAATCATTAGAAAATGCCCGTGCTTCAAAATGGCCAAAAGCTGCCGAGTTCTGTCTCACTTTTCTAACCAACAGTTGCAGCGTGGCAAGCTACTTCTTCTTGTCTTCCTCATGTGATTCATACCCAATGTTGGTGATTGGGCGAGTATTGGGAGATTTTATTCAGTATTTTCTTCAGTATACTACTCTTTCATAAGCAAGAAATAACTAAAGTACGAAATATTGGTATTGAAATATTTGAAGGTTGAGGAACTTACCTAAATGTTCTTTTAGACAGACTGATGTATTCTTCTTTGGCATAGAAAACATCCCTGAGCTCAGAGTAGAGGCGCCAGAAGCAGAACAATTGATTTGGATATTTCCAGACCCGATTTTCTAAAGGTGTTGTTATGAATCTTCTCCTCGATGGCGTGAACCGGCTGCAGGATAGAAAGTAATCACTAATCGTTTCCTTCTCATTACAAAACAGGGACAGAGGAGAAACTGCTCGACTTGCTCTATAAAGAAAGGTAAAGGTTGAGGGAGGTAACCAGGAAGCCGAATTTGGTTATAGCCACTTCCAATATTCTCGACCGTGATGATTCACTGTTCCAGGGAAATAGGAGGTGTTCATATTCTGGAGAAGCTGTCAAGACAGGATTTGATAAGCATTTTTTGCGTGTTAGTGGGCGGAATATTGCAAGGATAACCAGTCACCGAGCTCTTCGTTGGGCACACACGTGCATAGTCAGGGAATGTCAGTATGCATGCATGTAGCAATAGCATAGAAAGAGAGATAGCGAAAGCCAGATAGAGAGAGAGTCAAAGACAGAGAGTGCGAGAGAGAAAGAAAAATGGGGAGGAGGTGAGAGTGAAAAGGAGGGGAACACCACCACCAGCTCCGCTGCTGTCTCAGTATGACTTCAGCCAACGTTTTTTTTTTTTTTTCTGCTGAGCTTCCCTGCTTTTTGAAAGTAGAAACATGCGACAGCCTGTGTGAAACCTCCTTTCCGAAACCCACTACTCATGAAAGAAGAGAAAGCAAAAGAGTGGGAACTAGACATCGAAAGCCTAAAATACACATGAACACAAGTCAAGCACAGCCTACATAAAAAATGCAAAGTGTAATAAAACAGAGGCAAACATGGAAAAATTGTCTGTAGCTTTTTATTCAACATAGAATTTATGAGATTGACATCATTCAAATGAAAAAAAAACTATTTTCAGTCGTTGGGATCAAGCACACGCCAAAATAAAGTGTGTGTTCAGAGACAACTTCTGCTTAGCATAAAGTGCTTAGCCACAATTCTATGTTCATGTTGTGGTAAAGGGCATACATGAGTGTTACAACGTGCCATGTCCCTGCTTCTTTAAGCCGATTCCTCTGAATCTCGAGAGAAAACATTACATCTAAACTGGGCACAGGTGCTCTTACCATTCGCCACGATGACAATGCGTGCAATACAGAGTGTTTTGAAATGGGACCTCTCAAAAGGACGTCCATTCTGCCCCACAGTGATCAGCGGTCAATATCAAAAGACAACCTAATTCCGCCTGCAGACAATGTAGTGTGCACAGTACCAAGAGCTTCGATCCTGGAGGAACACTTTTTTTCTAGCCTTGCTATAATTTTCTCTTCGGTTTTACGCACTCACCAGTGATTTTATTTTTCTCTTCCTGGAAGCTCACACATGGAGCGAGGACCTACGTCGAACAGGATGATTGAATCCGTCAGTCGGTCGATGCATGCACCCTTTTCTTCCTAGCCGCATATGCAGCACACAGCTGATGTTGGCCTGCTTTCGGTGGTCCGAAAGCTGCATATTGGCCCATGAATGCATTCATGTTTGTTTGACTGTATGTATATTTGCGTTCCTGCATCTTTATGCACGTTGGTGAAGCTGTGCGAAGCATGCAGATTCCCTCTGGTGAGATACGGAGGACTCGTGGTTGTGGAAGTCATCTGTATACGCAAGTAACCCACACAAATGTGATAGAAGACGAAAACTAATAACGTGAAGCAAACTCCACAAAGAAGTAGGCCAACTTGAGTTCCGGCGCAGCGTTTGCTGTACGGATTGAGCGGCCCTCAACAACGTAGGGGACGCACGTGAAAAGAAAGAGAGTGATCCGTTCCTGAAATGCCTTGTATAGATGAATATAAACTGAAAATGAAATCCAGATACGTGCGCCAGACAGTAAAGATTGTGCAAGCTCAGAAACTCGCAGAAAGTTCAATACTTAAAGAAAATGATCTATCAAAATCATATGGAAGTCGTATTACTATCTAGAGCCCCATGATATTTTGACGCAAGCTAACAGTACAACATATATCCTGCATTCTGGATGGAATGACAGATCGCTACAAGGAATACTGTACAATTCGTAATTGACAGAATACAGCGCTGAACAAACGCGAAGAGGAGTAAATGACAGATCACCGCATGAGCATAAGTTTACCTAAAAAATAACGTGATTAGTGTATACAACAGTCAACCTGGCTTCAGCGAAGCGAATGTACATGCCCAGCGGGAGTCATTTGGCTCTCAAGTGAAAACACTTAGTACAATCACTACAGTCTAAAAAGCTACAAAAAAATCGTACACCCTGTTGCACATGCAGGCCCCCAAAAAGCGGCCTTCTTTAAAACACAATAGCACTATCACCGGAGATGTTGGAGTCTGCATTCGTTTAATATTACGCACAATATTCTTCTTCGTCGCACGCGACGTCGTTCTGAACTTCCCGAGTTTGTGTTATTCTCTAAGTTCTCCTTGGCTGATACAGCGCACCCGAGACGACTACGAAGAATTAGAAACATAAGACAGGCACCGACTTACAACTAAAATTTATTTGCAAAAAGAATGTTATATATATGTGATGAATGCCCCGCTACGGTGGTCTAGTGGCTAAAGTACTCGGCTGCTGACCCGCAGGCCGTGGAATCGAATCCCGGCTGCGGCGGCTGCATTTTTGATGAAGGCCAAAATGCTGTAGGCCCGTGTGCTCAAATTTGAGTGACGTTAAAGAACCCCAGGTGATCGAAACTTCCGGAGCCCTCCACTACGGCGTCTCTCATAACCATATGGTGGCTTTGGGACGTTAAACCCCACATATAAATCAATCAATCGATTAGGTGATGACCCACTTCACAAAAAGACAGAAACAAACCCCAAACAGGCCTAAATACACACAAAATATACACCAGTATCGTATTCTTCAATTGTTGCAACGATACCTAAGTTCTGTGTCACTCAGCGAAATTGATGGCACGTTAACACACTTATCACCTTTCCTTCTTATGTGAAAGGCTTCAATCACTTCCCTTGCTAATTCATTTTTTTAGGATGTGACAGTATAATTGTGTCGTAGAAGAATGGTGTGCAGCCGCATTCGTAGCAGTGAGCGGCCAGAGAGAACGGCTTTGTCTCTCATAGTGAGCGTTCATGTTCCCAAAGACGAACGTTGACGCATTTTCCACTTCTGCGATTATAGGTTTTTCCCCATTATAATGGTATATTATACACGATGGCCTGCTAGCATTCTATATAGCGGAAAGTGTGACTAATTCCACAGTTGTCAGGAACACTTTTATTGCTTTCCCTCTGCTTAGCAATTTTTTTAACTTTTGCGGAAATGGACACAAGCTTACGAGACGAAAGAACTGTGTTAACGTCATATCGTTTGGTCACGTTTTTAAACCATGGGCCATAAGCTGAATTTCGGCTGAGGTGCGCCTACATATATTAGTACATTATCCACCAAAAAGAAGTACACCAAATAGCACGTAGCTACAGCTGAAGTGTTTCGAACGGCGGTAACTATAAAGAAACAATAGATTTGTCTAGAGTATACCGCCATAGAGAAAACGGATTTTGCCGGCTCGCTGCATTAGTGTACGCAACTTTGCCCCCCCCCCCACCTCCCCCCTTCCCCCTTTTTTGCTTCCTTCATTCAAGATTTCGTATAAGCCTACTCGGAGCTCATTCGCTTCAGCGTGTTTTTGTCATCACTGGTGAGATGGCGCGACGGTATCGAAGGGTGCGCTTTACAAACCATCGTCCTCGCGCTCTCACTGCAAGTTACAGAGAGCACTCCGTAGGTCACTGCGCTCACTGCAGCGGCCACTTTTGCGAAAAGAGCGTGCCGCGCCCACATGAAGAAGTTACAACTGTGGCAGCTTTTAGTTCGTGCTCGTCCTGTGCGTACTTGTTCGTTCGTTTCGTGCGTCCTCCTTTCTGTTTGGACAACGTGCTTTAAGGTCCAGGTGTGGCCGTTGTTAGTTCGTACTCATTTTGTGTGTGTTCTTTCTGTGCGTTCTTTCAGACTAAGCAGAGCACTGCATGTTCGGAGTTGCTTAGCCTTTTTTTACAATTTATTGCTTTCAGATTCACTCGTTCGCCCTTGTAGTTAATCAATGCACAATTAAATAACGCTCAGCTACCTTTGTGAAGGTACGTTTTACTTTCCTGTTTTACCGATTGTTACGACAGAGAATTGAGCTATGTTTGTTGTTCTTGTTTTTTTTTTTCTGTTATTCGGGCCCCTCCCCTTGTCTCGTTTGAACGAATCGCAATGGTCAGTGCATCTGTGCATCCATCGTGGGATACTGTACTTCATCCCGAACACAGTGCAACATTTTCATCATCATCAATCAGTGGAAGTTGTTTTATTAACAGAATAATGAAAGTACAAGAATGTATTTGACCGATAGCCTCAAGCCGCTAGTGGCCAGTCCAATACCATATGCAACAAGTAATGCAACGGACAGCTTTTAGGAAATAAACAAAAACGATCATATATAAACAGAGAATGCATTTATGTATTTTTGTAAACATTCATGCTTATTAGCTCGTAACAAGCTTGCTATTCATAGGCACGTACGTAAAAAGAACACAATGAAAATAAATCAATCAAGTCCACAAGCTTGATTTATTTATTTACTAACTTATTTGTTTATTTATTTATTCAAATTACATTCAGTTTCTATGTTCAAAGGCCTCATTTCAGGAAGGAATACACGAAGTAACATATTTTTACATTAAAAAGGATAACATAAAAACAAGAATAAGACAAAGACACAAAAAAATGTTGCTACAAGTGCAATAATAAGTGTCTGAAAGCTGTTTCAGTGTAACAGTCAACAATCTCTCATGGAAGCTTATTTTTTGGGAGATTGTGCGCGGAAATGTCTTGACAGAGGTTTGTTCGGGAATATTTTTTTTTTACTTTTAGATAGTGGTCACATACAAGACAGGGGTCAGTAAAAGGTAAGAATATTTATGTTAACCTAGCCATATGCCACTTAACACACCAGTGCGCTATACTGTCTAAATTGCGTTGCACATACACATGGTGAGACAACAATCTAATGCAATGGTAGATCAAACATTCATGCGCATTTGCATGAAACATCCTGAGCAGTGTTAGGAATGAGGTGTCGAGACATCCCACCATGTCCATGAATGTGGCGACTTTGGCTAGCATAGTCCTGAGTGGAGCCATCCAAGTCTAAAGAGAAGAATAGTAGAGGAGCCGGCGTTGGTAAAAAGAAGCGTTATGTGCAGTATTTACATGTTTAGAGTAACGTGAAACAATATGAAAAGAAAAAGCACCCCCGACCGTCTCTGCGCTTGACTTTTATATCCTCCGTCTTCCCAAGATTCCCTGCGAGGGAAAACAATTGAGTCCGGGATCCTCCAATAGGATCGTCGTCCTCCACACCGCCATCGAAGAGGCAAACTGCCTCCTTCTAGGAAAGGCACGCACACCTCGTTGCACAGGGAGGGGCAATACGGCACCACTAAGCACAATCTAGAACTGCACGCGTAGGATCGACTCATCCAGTTGACAAGATTCAGGCCTGAATCATCCACAGCTGATAGGTCCTGGCACGACCCGAAGACAATAATGCACCGAGGCACGGCCGCTGACCAAGGCATGTGGAAAACGTTCTCACGGATCATGCCCGATGCTCGGCCCATTGTCCATGGCATGACTCGACGACCCGAGCAACGCAGAGGAGGCTACATCTCAGACTGTAATCGTTTCTACGGTGCAGTTCATCTGTCAGGTGTGTCTAAAGGGTCTTTGCGAGCGAGCCGACGGCCCAGCAGAATTATCTGCACCGCTACTGTTTTCAAGCCATTTCGGAGTGTTGCTTTACACGGAACAACGATTAACGGTAGCGACCGGCTAGGCCGTGACACAACAGCAGTATCATTGATGTACACTATAAATGGCAGAGACTCTAAAACGGATCGCCAATTGACTCCCGAAGAAACATTAACATATTAAGATTAGGTGCCAATAAATTCAACACGTTGCGTGCAATCTTGTAGGCAACATTTATTCCAAGCAACCAATGCGTATGTATAAGCCCAACATGGGGAACAGAATCAAATTCTTTTTTCAAAGTAAGGAATTATGCAATCAGCCTGTACAGCAAAGCCAAGGGAACTAAGAAGGTCATGGATGAATTCTAGAAGCTGTGGTAAACAAGAAAATCCAGACCTAAAGCCATGCTGAAATTCGGTAAAAAGTAGCGCTGTCGGCTCGGTGCTTCATTTTTTACTACACACAATCGTTAGACAAATTGGCCTCTAGTTGAAAAGAATATTTATGGGCCACTTTTATGGAAACAAACTACGTTCGCAAATTTCCATTTTGTAGGTTAGCAAGAAGGGCGTACTAATTGATAAAAGATTAAAACAAGGCAGTGGGCAAATATTTCAGAACAGTCCAGCCTGTAACACTGGGTATCAGGCTTGCTGCACCCATCCGTAGTTAAAGCAGAAAGGACAGAGGCGTCATGTCAGAACAACAGTTTAACCAAACACGGCATACGGCAGCCTCGGCCCATCGGCCCAGCGACTACGATATCCGAGCAGCAGCAATCGGCCAGCGTAGGTGGCAGCATCTATTGAGTGCAGGTGAGCCACTGCACAACACGTGGCACTATTTCTGGATAGCTGGTGTTCGTGGTTCTCACCACACATAAAAGGGTATACCGTCAGGGCAATCCGCAGAAGAAGCATTTGTGTTGTGCCCCGCCGCGGTGGTCTAGTGGCTAAGGTACTCGGCTGCTGACCCGCAGGTCGCGGGATCAAATCCCGGCTGCGGTGGCTGCATTTCCGATGGAGGCGGAAATGTTGTAGGCCCGTGTGCTCAGATTTGGGTGCGCGTTAAAGAACCCCAGGTGGTCAAAATTTTCGGAGCCCTCCACTACGGCGTCTCTCATAATCATATGGTGGTTTTGGGACGTTAAACCCCTCATATCATCATCATCATCATTTGTGTTGTCAAGTAGCCTAAACAGGATGTAGGAACAAAACGTCCTCTGAAGATAGGTCCTCATAACAAACGTCCCCGGAAAAAACGTCGTCCCCTCTGACAATACTGCATAGAAAAAAAAGTCCCCAGATGAAAATCAACCCAGAAACGAATCGAATGCGAACTCACTCGACTAAACATTGTAATTTTCATTCGACACGTGGCGAATTTTCAACAAAGTGTTCTCGTGAACGAACACAAAATGCCCATGACCGCTAAGTTGCTTCTCTTTTTGGGGGTGAACCAGCTCTAAAGTGCACCATCTTCATCGTCACAGTCGCTTTTTCCGAGCACAAGGCGTCAATGCCCCTTCACACTGTTGTACGGTTGTGGCTCAGGATGCTTACCAGCCTGCCGTTCCAGGTCTCCGCATGATCGGTCATCCTGTGGCCTCCACCATGAGTGGCCGAGCAGACGTTCCACAAAGCAGGGGGGTAAGTGGGAGGACAACGCTAGAGGGCGGTCGAGGCAGTATCTTTTCGCCTTGTCTATATATAACCGCCCAGGCACAGCTTCGTGCCTCCTTTTTTCGACATAATTGCCTCCATTCCGCAAATAAATACCGTTAAGCAAACCACATGGCAAGTACCGAATGATTTCCCGAAAGCGTACATTATTTACCTTGAGAGTGCTAGTGCGACCAAACTGCTGCTGCCTACGAATGAACTTCATGTGCGCTGAACTACCAGCCCCTTTGTCTTTTAAGGCGGAGATAACTTGTATCTAATAGGTGCTTTGTATGTGATATTGCATCTGACATTACACGTATACAGACAATTTGGGACAGTTATGTCATTATGGTGCTTCGTCGGTAATCTTAAACTGCAATCTTCGCGCACACTTTTTTTTGAGAAATAAAGAAATGGCAACTGAAAGGTGCTACTCAACGGTCGATGGTGTTCGTGGGGGGACGTTTTTTTTTTTTTTTCAAAAAAGCAAATGGGGACATTTTTTCTGGGAACGTTTATTCAGAGGACGTATCTTCCGGGAACATTTCTTCCGTGGGCGTCTTTTCCGGAACCCGTAACGAAGAGCTGAAGAACTTCGGCATAGGTTGAAATACGTGATCTGTAATACGCGGTAATTCACTGTTACATGAAGGTGCGGTATAAGACTGCAAATAGCGACTGACGGAAGATGCTTTATCGACGTCATCAGTTCGAAGTACGCCGCCGTTGTGAAGCTCGGGATGCCCACTTATTTTCTTCTAAATGGTTTCTAAACACTTTCAAAGTTCTTTCATGTTATTTTGTGACTTTGGGCCTGATGCTAACAAGTACTTTTTGTGTGCAATATTATTTTTGTTTATAACATTCCCAAGGTATTTTAGCTCCAAAAGAACGACAGGGTTGCGCTGCTTTCTATAAGAATCCAGGAGACGACACCTCTTGTTAATCGTTCGCTTGGCTAGCAGAGTAAGCGAACGCTCATCACTACTTTTTTGCCAGACAACTGTTTACTGGGCGAGCATAATTGTCAACTAACTGCTTCATTGTGCAGCAAAACGTATCCCATTGGGTTTTGTAATCAGCGGACGGAGCTAAATGATTAAATTTTGCATAAAAACGGCAAGTTCATCACATAACTAAGCGTAATTTTCTTTATCGCGAAAATATATATTCCTTGGCCAATCATGCGCACATGAAAACAGCATGCGCACGTGACTGTACGTGAATTATTGTCACTAATACCAGGAATGATGGTGCTATCATACACAAGAGATGGCTGGTTAAAAAAACGTTTGTCCAAAACAGAAGAGCTATTATGGCCACACATAGTAGGTTGAGTCACAAACTGATAAATATCGTTCACCGTGATTGTCTCGTGAAATGCCACAGACAGGGCAGATGAATTACCAAGGACATGTTTATTGTCAACCCACTTCACATCAAACATCTTGAAGTCACCGCCCATCAGATATTCATTGTTTATTGTAGAAAGAAACTTGTAAGGGATGTCAAGGACTCAGGCGATGTGCTACCTAGGGACTTTTAAAGACGATAGTCTTTCTTGGGGACCTTCGACGGAAAAATTTTGGTCTGTCTGTCTGTACATTTGTCTATTTGTCCGTCCTAACCATACCTCAAACGGCACCAAACGGCCAACCCTATTCGCAGCACCTACCAGTAATGTCCAAGGTTTAGCGTTCGTAGTTGTGCGATTGTCAATTAAAAAGCAATTATTGCGCATATCTGAGGCGCCATAACAACACTTCGAAGTTTTGTATGTCTGCCTTTATACTAGACGAGGCACACACAAGTAACTCCAAGGAATGTAGCGTTTATCGCGCTGCGCTGACAGTGCAACGCGATATTCAAAAAGGCGTTTCCAACGCTTTGCTACGACGTCACGGTGGTGGCGCCTACCCGTCGCTTTGCGTTCTACACCTTATCGACTCCGAGACTGGCGCGCATCTTTCTCCGCGGGCTGCACGCCTTCGTTTTCGAAGATAACTGCCAGATGGCGCTTGTGTCTAACGTGTCTCGATGCGTTCGTTCGTCTCCACTGCACGCTCGAGGCACTCTAACACAGCGCCTCCAGAATGCCATTCACCGATTTTCTTGCGCAGAACATCAATTAAACGTTTTGTTCACTCTGTCCAGATACAAGACTATCGTCTTTCGACTACATTTGTGGTGTAACATGCAGATTTGGAACCAATTTTTTTTAATATAACTCTTGTACGTCACAACGTTCGCCTAGGTGTAATAGTTGTTAAGGGGCCTGGCTAATTCTAAGGTCGTGGGTTCGATCCCCGCAGCGGTGGTCGCATTTCGATGGAGGCGCAATGTTAGATGCCCGTGTACACTGTGCTGTGTCAGAGTGCGTAAAAGAGCTCCAGATGGTCCATATTCTCGGAACCCTCCACTATGGCGTCTCATAATCTTATCGTGATTTTGGAAGTGAAACCACATATATTATCAACTTATGCGACAGTTAAACAAAGAAAATTATACTGCATGAAGTAAATAACTTATGCCAGTGTAAATTTTCATGAAAAATGACGCCTCTATAGAAAAAAGGGGGGCGTGTGGAATACGAGCGCCGTTTATTGTTAGGTTAAAAAAATTCAGCATTAATGTGTTTTTTGCGAGACTGAACGACTATGCATTTTCATTCAGTACATTAGCAGTCAGCTGATCTCTGGCGAACCATTCCGAAATGTTTGACCAATCGGTCATCACGTTATTTTATAGCGCTGGCAAGGGACCTCGTGTAAAAACTAAAACAGTACCATCCGCGTACTGCAATGCGCTTGACCTCTGTAGGGATCATGGCGACTCCTTGATATCAAGACAAAACAATATAGGGCTCGAAACTGAAAGCTGTCGCACCCCGAATTTATTAAAACGGTAAGATGTTACTAATGACTGCGTTTTGTTTGCGTGTCGATGAATAACTGGAAGAGAAATCAAGTGATGAGCCGTGATTCTATAGGAATGCATTTTTTTACAGTAATTTGGAATGGCTGATAGCATCATCAAATGCCTTTCTTATGTCTAAAAACACTGCTAATATTGTAATGCTATCGTGTAGCGCGGAATTATTAAATGGCGTAATAATCGAAGCAGCAGTTGAAGCGGACCTTTTGGCAACAAAGCCAACAAGCAAAGTACATTCTCATCACACTGGTAGCGCCTTCATTGCGACGATATTATTTGAGCAGCATAGTGCTAATACTACCCAGAACAAATATATGTCTGCAGACTTTTGTGACTGCTGCAGAACTATGTGACTGCTGACAAATATTTGTTTGCAAATATTTGTCAGCAGTCACGTGATTCACAGCCGGGCGAATGGCGAGCGGGTGCCACTTAGACCACGGTGTTTCAGACAAAGCAGTTGTCGTCATGTTGTACTCTAGTTTTTGTTGTTGTTTTTAAAGACGATAGTCTTTCTGGGAACCTTTGACGCCAAAATTTTGGTCTGTCTGTCTGTCTTTCTTTCTGTCTGTCTGTACATTTATCTGCTTGTCTACCGTAACGATACCCCTAAGGGCACCAAGCGACACCCCTAACGGCCAACCCCAACCGCAGCACCCACCAATATTGCTCAGGTTTCAGCGTTCATATTTGTGCACTGTCAATTAAAGAGCAGCTATTGCGCACATCTGAGGCACCATAACAACACGTCAGCAAATATATGTGTGTCTTTATACTAGAGAAGGCATGCCTAAGTAATTTTAAACCCGTAGCGTTTATCACTCTGTGCTGACAATGCAACGCGATGCTCAAAAAGCCAAGTGTTTCCAACGCTTTGCTAAGACGACACGGTGGTAGCATCAGCCCGTCGCTTTGCGTTCTACACCTTATCGTCCCCGAGACAGGCACGCACGCCTTCCTTTGTTTTCGATGATAACTGCCAGATGGCGTTCGTGTCTAACATGCCTCAATGCGCTCGTTCGCTTTCGCTGCACGGATTTAGACTCTCAAACGCAGGCGCCTCCAGCATACAATTTACCAATTTTCTCACTCAGATACGAGGCCATTTTTTTCTCTCTTCGCCCACGTCCAAATAAAGAGCTGCGACCAGGGCATGGCCTCATTCGCCACCGTCTCGTCTTGTTGCCCTACAAATGGTGACCTCGGACGCAAGAACCAGTAACCAGCGCTGCACTGCTGCTACCGAGTTTCGTGGCCATGTACCAGACAGCCGACAGTTGGAGACTGCAATTCGACCCGCCACTGCCAGCGTTCTGTGCTGCTTGCATCGAAAGATGGTTCATGGAATTCGAGGTGGCCCTGAACCTCAACAGCATCTGGCTCTAGGAATTTATGTTTGAGGTCCTTCAATACGTACTGCCACCTGACCTCAAACGCCGCATCACCAACTTCTCGTGGACCCCTCGACCTTGTGACGATCTGCGGGACGCCATGCTTCATTTTTACGGTAGCATAAACTATCTTTTTCCAGCAGCGACACCAAGGAACCTGGTTAATCACCTTCCCGGGCGCGTTCCGTATCCCAGCCAGTCCGCACCCCTCCCCTGCTAGCAACAACTGACCACAAAGGTGATGGAGACCGCTCTGCAATGCAAATGAACCCGTCATTCGAGAGGCCCGCCGCCCCGCAGAACGCGGCTCTTGCAACCGGCGTGCCGGCTTTGCCACCTCTCTAGATTATAGATTCGACGCCAGCCGCTACCCCATGCAGCGTAGAATTTGCTGCGAAAACGTGCTCCACTACTTTCTCTGCTCTAGGTGATTCGATGACCCTACTCAAGCCAGCTCGTTCGTTTGCAGAGTGCACGCCTGTACTAACACCTGTGGAAGCCCACGACACCACTAACAGAGCACCCCACAGAACCCCGACCCGAAAGTGCGCGACTAAACCTCACGGCGCCTTTCGACCTCACGGCGCCTGTATACAGTCAAAACGCGCGATCGGTATTGAGTACGAAGCATTTTTTAGCAAACTTGTGAGGCTCTGACCCTATCTATCAATCTATATATTGATCTATCTATCTATCTATCTATCTATCTATCTGTCTATCTATCTATCTATCTATCTATCTATCTATCTAGCCACCTACAACTTATTGCTTTTCTGGCCGTTTTAATACTGGTATTGATACCAAAATTGGCATGCCATAGCATGACTGTGTAACGAGCATAAGTGACTAGTCATAACATCAAAATCGTGACATATATTTCATGAATGTCATAATTTTTGTTTCATGGCCTTGCTGCCGTTGCAGTAGTTTCGTTCACATGACAAGTAGCAAAACTGGTTTGGTATGACATGACTGCCTGTCGAACACAAGTGACAAACCCTAACGTGGGAACCATGACATGCATGTCATGTAAGAACTTCACTGTATGCCACGCTCATGATACGCTCGTGGTCGTTTTGCTAGCTTGACATACACCAAATTTGGTTCATAGCGCGCTCGCAGCCGTTTTGCTAGCTTCACATATACCAAATTTGTTATCACGTGACGTGAATGAATGACGAAGGTATATGACTGGTGCAAACATGATAATCATGGCATGCTTGCCATGTAAAACGCGTCTACATGCCACGCTCATAGCACACTCGTGGCCATTTCGCTAGCTTCAGATATACCAAATTTTGTATCCCGTGACGTGAATAGACTACGAAGATGAATGACACGTTCAAACATAATCATCATGACAAGTAAATCATGTTCGGCATAATTGACGTCCGCCTCGTAACGTCGTGCCGATTTCAATGTGACATATCAATCTTCCTCATTCTTCCGTCGCATATCATCGATTTCCGCTGTACGTATGATCTGCTTTTTTTTCTCGTACCAAAGCGAGAATTTTCGACGCACTCATACTACGCGCACGTGCAAGATATGTTGCGCCCGGTGTAACGCGGGCAACATGCGTAATTTTTAAAACACTGTTTACGTTTTCGACCCCCTTGTCTCTGATCGTCATCTGAGAATGCGAGTGCCGAAAAAAAGCGCATCTGGGAAATATGAAAATCATCATGAACCTTTGAAAGCTTACGTCGAAGCGCCCAATTCCTATAGCTACCATATGTTCTACGCGACAGCATTCCGTGGAAGGACGTTCCGGGAACTAGTTCGTTTTGGGAGGAATGCCACCGTTCCATTCAGAATCCGTGGAACTGTCATGGTAACGTGTTACGTCTCCGACGGAACGGCAGGTGGAACAGCGTTCCTTTTCTAAACAATCCACGTACGCCAATCAGTGGGCACGTGCACGCACGCAGCACGTAATGAAAAACGGGATAGATGGACGATCACGTCCAGCACGCCACTGTGCTGCATCCTGATTTTAACTTCAAGACGCCCGCTGGAGCCGTAGTAAAGTGCACGACGCAAAGACGGACCGCGTGCAGAAGGAACAGCTGGTTTTGAACAGCAGCGTAGTTGTGCTGGAGGTTACCCATTTTTATACACAAAAAATTACCATCATTATGAACCAGCACGCACGGTGCCTTCATCCTCTTCGCCTTCTGCTTCGCTCTTGGAATACGTGCACTGAATTGTCCGGTGTGGGATTCAATAACTCCAGTGGGCGAAAGAACGTGTAAAGATTGAGCAGAATAAATGAATATAGGGAAAAGGAAAGAAAGAAATTCTTGCGGAAAAACATTTTCGGCAAAGCGAGATTGGAAACCACCTATCGACGATTCGGAAATGAGCGTAGTAACCGCTCGACTATCCAGTGTTCTTTCTTTCATAGTATTTATTCGTCACAGACATGACCCTTCAAAGAAAATCAATAAAGACAGAAAGTGAATTTGCATGTTCACTCTGCTCTTATCGTGGGGAAGCGATGAACACACAGCACGAAAAAAAATTTGCAATCATCACTTGAGCGACTATATGCAAGGCATTTTACATATACACACTGCAACCGCGGTAAGGATGTACAAGCACCTTACCACTGCAAATACGATTATGTTAGCCTTTCCATTTGCTCGTATATATGTCTTAGCTGAGTGACAATACGAATTTAGTGGGAAGCTGAGAAATTATTAGCTATGTGTTTTCCTGCAACATGCGTGCTTGCAAGCAGAGCATAGCAGAACTCAGTATAGCAAAGTATTGGGAAAGCTTAATGAGGGTTGGCAAGAGAAAATAGAGGGGAGAACTAGTATAAAATGGGACACAGAGAGAGTGAAAAAATTGATAGAAAAATAGGAAGAAAGAGATACAAAGAAAGAACGCGAAAGAGCGACTACAGAGAGAGAGAGAAATAGGTTTAAAGAAAAAGAGAAAAAGAAGGCAAAAAAAACAGAAAAATAAATAGAAATATGTTGGGCTACTGCCAACAGGAGACTTCGCTAAGGTGCATATGTGTATCCTGAACATTACTTTCTAGTCACACTTGAACATTGAATCGCCACTCTATAAACGCCCTAGTGTTGTTTATTTCGATGCAGTTTCCTGTCGAAGAAATTTCATGATATGTACGTGCACAGGTGGAGATTTCTATTTGAATAGTTGAAGGGCAGTATCTCGACTGCACCTTTGAAGACCGCCTTAGAAAGTGTCCCTCCCCGCCGTGGTTGTCTAGTGGCTATGGTACTCAGCTGCTGACCCGCAAGTCACGGGATCGTATCGTGGCTCTGTCGGCTGCATTTCCGATGGAGGCGAAAATTCTGTACGCCCGCGTGCTCACGTATGGGTGCACGTTAAAGAACTTCAGGTGGTCGAAATTTCCGGAACCTTCCGATACGTCTTCTCTCATAATCATACGGTGGTTTTGGGACGTCCAAACCACACATATCAGTGAACTTAGTAGCGCTGTTTACCCCCGCCGCGGTGGTCTAGTGGCTAAGGCACTCGGCTGCTGACCCGCAGGGCGCGGGTTCGAATCCCGGCTGCGGCGGCTGCATTTCCGATGGAGGCGGAAATGTTGTAGGCCCGTGTGCTCAGATTTGGGTGCACGTTAAAGAACCCCAGGTGGTCTAAATTTCCGGAGCCCTCCACTACGGCGTCTCTCATAATCATAGAGTGGTTTTGGGACGTTAAACCCCACATATCAATCAGTAGCGCTGTTTATGCCACTGGTGATATTGTTTCGCTTTTTTTGCGTTACGTCAACCGTAGCTAGTAACACGTGAGTGAAATTCCTTTCTCAATCGCCAACTGAAAGGACTACGTGTTACTGCTGCGGGCCTGCCGCAGAGAGCGCCGAGCCCGGCGAGTGCAATCGAGCACTATATATGCGCTCGTTCGTCAGTCCAGTTTATCGGGATAGGGAACTACATAAAAAGAAAAAATCAGTCTTCAATATTCAAACGAAACAATGATGTTTCATATGATGCCGATGTGTTTAGGTTTCATTTCTTTATCGCGTTTACACAGAAGTGCGATGTGACGACTCACTCGACAGACACTACTGCTCGCGGTTGCTACTGTTCACGTGCACTGGGATTCGCTCGGAGGATTTCAAGCTGGACGGTTGTGCCCTCGCGATCTCCGACGCCAGCGTAGCTTCCGCCGACTGGTTCGCCCTCCGCGGTCTCCTGACGCCATGCAGCTCTCGCATTGTGGTGCCCCACCCTTGGACTGCTTCGACCGAATCCCCACTTTCCTATCTCCTTCTATTTTCCGTTGCTTGCCTCTCTATTTCTTCATCTATTTCCTTCTATTATCTTTATCCCTCCTTCCTCCCACCCCTATAAGGCACTGCGCCGTGTCGCAGCTCAGGCAGACAGAAATTGAGTGCCTTTTTCCTCTCCCTAACAACCACAACCACCACCACGTGCACTGTGTCGAGGTGCTATAGACGACGTTATGCAGAAATACACGGGCGCTGCTATTTTTGATCACGTGAACGCTACTGGACTTCTCTCAGCCAGTTGCACCCGCAACCACTGAGCCAGCTAAGCGGCCGGGGCCGTAAGCGCAGGTGATTGGTCAGACAATAGTTGGGGTTAGAAGCCAAAATGCCAGCACCGGTGCCGACGCGACCGCCCGCTTCGATCCAAACTCACGCTTGCTACTCAACCACTCTCGTCACAATGAAAAATAAATGGCGAAATCAGCTACCGCTTTGTGTCATCTCGTGCTGAGGACGAAGCATCAGGTACCTTCTATTTTTATTAAGGAGATTAGCTGTGTTTATTTAGCCATGCCTGTGAAGTCTTGTCTCCGAGAGCTTGAGAAATAATATTCAAAAGAGCGCAAAATACCGATGAAAGCGTGCGTCTGTTGCCTACCATGAACGTCTTTCTGCCGTAGCCTTCTGCAGCTGCTCACCACCCGCGTCGCGTAGCCTGCTCGATGTCCTCATGGCGTGTGCTTCGCTTTTCCTCGCGTGTGCGCAGACACTACGGGAATGCCGAGCAGACGATGTGACGCGGATGTTGAACAGTGCTGCTGCACCGGCAGAAAGACGGCCATGGCAGGGAGATGACTATGGTTTTCTGGTGCCATCTAGTTTTAAACGTGATAGCGTTGGAGAGCTTGGGTCGCAGAAATTCCACCGTCGGCGTCGGCACCGTTGGTTGTGAGCGAAAAATTGAAAAAGAAGCAAATAAATGAAAGAATCAAATTTTTCGTCTCATTGTGGATCGAACCGGGCCGTTTGCGTGCTAAGCAGGTGTCCTACCACGAAGCCACAATGTTACTTGTGGCTGCTTCAGCAAAAAAAAAAACGCTACATAAATGCCATGTAGTGGAGTCTCCTTAACGGATTTTGTTCGACAGGTGTCACGACAAAAACGAGCCCATTCGGCGATTAGTATGCACATATGGAAGGCCATCAAACTACGTCAAAAAGGCCGGGATAGTGCAGCCATCACCGCTAAAAACACACAGGAACTTTCAAACAGCTCTAAAAATGGACAGCTATGTCCATCTAGCGGAAAGCATATGCCTTTCCGGAGGCGCTGATCAAGCAAACAGCAAACGCTAGATAATGTGCTGCCATCCGTGAGGCATTGTGATACTCTTTATCGCCTGCTAGATGGCAAGTGCGCGGCGTGTATCTTGGAGGCCATGCGACTCTTGCTTTAGATAAAGAAACCTGTATGTACCATTCGCGCGTGCGCGCGTCTGTGTGTGTTGGTGTGTGTGTAACAAAACATATCAATAAGTATTCGCTTAGCGGTTGAAGGGTGCACTAGGGGCCAGACTTCCCTGTCGTGTTCAACTCTTAAAGTCGAAGCTTAAGGGTCGCCCAATTTTTTTCAAATGAGCAAACCAGCTGAGGAAAATCGTCCATAATGCCCACGTGCTATAAACGTGAAACGAGAGCCAACAGCGGCAAGCATTCACACTCGAGGTGCGCGCTGTCCAGTGATCAAAACGCGCGTTTATGCGCAGTGCTATCAAGCTGGAGGTGCGCGCATGCCACTGTTGGCGTTTGATTCTACGCCGACAGAATAGAGTAACACAAAATGAAGAGTGGTCACTCTGGCCAAAAGTGGCGGCGATGCAGCCTCAAGCCGGTCGTAAGATGGCAACACATCGCTCATTGCTTTCAAGGAACCGCGTGTACTAGTTATCTACTAGAGTTCTTTGTCTCGTGCATTATACGTCTACGTAACTTCGCGACTGCTATCGCGGTTTCCTTATTAGCCTTTATCGCCTCGCGTGCACATGGCCGGGCTGGGATCAGGCATGAATCGGACGCGAGAGAAGGGCACATGCGTTGACGCGACGGCAATGTTGTCACGCTCCGTGCTCATGAGCATTTACGGCAATGAAGAAGTGCGGGCAGCAGCAGGGAGATGCCACAAAAGATGTTCGATAACGTGTCCGGCGTGCGTCATGGTCTTCGCTTGTTTCGTCTGCCTGTCAGCTTGGCAGCTGCTAGGTATACGAACGCCATCAATACCTTATTAAGTGCGTATTGCATTCGTCATTAAAGCCTTAAACTAACATTTATTTCATTGTGATGTTCTACGTAGAAAGCTTTGTTGTGATCTTCACTTGGCGTATTATTTTTAGGAGGATTACTTCACAAGAAAAAAAATGAAAGAAACAACTGTTTGGAATGCTGCGCAGCACGTTTGCGAGCAAATTGTTTCCTGGCTCAATAAAGTGAGTCTCCGCTCGCGTTGTTAGGTTTTCTTTGTGCCAGTAAATGTATTCGACTTCGATGCATGAGTGAGATTTTGTAAAAAGGTGCACTTATGCTTGGTGTCTTTGCCTGTGGCATTCGCAAATTGCTTAAAGCTCTTCCAAGCGCCATAACAGAAAAGTGGTGAACCTAGAAAATATTTGTTAGTCAAAGCTAGGGCGTAGTCTTTGAGTAAACACTCCTGCCTCGTTAACAACTTACATAGCACCAACAATTACTCTGCTTTTGCTGCAGCAACTGCTTGTGACTGCTTTTTTTTGCGAAAGAACGAGAAAATTTGTTCAAAGGCAGGAAAGAAAACGTTGCCAGCATTTTTCTTTCCTTTGTTCGGTTCATGGCGGGGTCAAGGGCGGCGGCAACCGCTGCCGAGTTGCGTTGTGCCTTGTTTGTGCAGCTGTGTGCATTTGTTGCAGTTCTACTGCTCTGCGGGTCTTCTTATAAGGTTGCCTATTTGTTTATTTCTTGCGTGTACTGTTAGTTTCACTTTTTAGATCTTTCATTTCTTGTTTTCAAGTGAACAGTTTCTTCAAATGGGTTAGTATAAGAGTCCGGGGTAAGCTTCGATGTCTCGTGAGAGCAGCAAATACGCGAGACATAACCACGCCCAGCGATAACCGATAATAAACACTGGGCGCTAAGTAGCAGTCAATCAATATTCATGGAAATGACTGCTGCACTTCTGCGTCTTGCAGTGCAAGGAACCTATCTCTTCGTGCCCGCGTTCATCAAACATTAACAAAGTGGGCATGTGCTTACCAAGAATAACACTCGAAAATAAACGCTTTTCCTCCTCCAATGATTCTCATGTTTTACTTAACATGTGTGCATAGACACACAGTGGCGTCGTGTGTTTGCTTCTCTGGTGGTCAGCTTACCACAAAGCTAATCGATGCATGCATACGACGCGTTACAAAAATTGAAGTATGGCCCTCAGCGACGAAGCACTCACATAGAAGTGGTCTCCGAGGCTGTGCAATATTTCTAATCACTAGAATAATAGCCTTCGAGACATTATTTTCTGCGGTCTCCCATCTATCAGGCTTCGAAGATTCCCAACACCCGTTTGGAGCACTTCGAGCCCAAACAGCCGCAGGAAGCCTATGGGAGTGTCCTCTCTTAACATTTTATGCCATTGCTATAAGCCGCCAGCACTTCAAATGAAAGGTGATCGTAGCTACAGACGATGGTGAGGTGTACGGTCGACCGCAAACTTACACTTTTAGCTGATGACACGAGACCGATATGCAGGAGCTGGCTGAAGCATTCGTCACAGTCGTGTGGCAGAGCTTCCAAATTGTTTACCCTATTACGTTGCCATCAGTGGAAAAGCATATTAATAATAATTGTTGGGATTTAACGTCCCGAAACTGCGACATAACTATAAGACGCCGTATTGGAGGGCTCCGGAAGTTTTGACCACCTAGGGTTCTTTAAAGCTTGCTCCCAAAGTATTGCACCAAAGTATTGCACCAAAGTTAAGGCACACGGGTCTCAAAAGCACTATTGCCTCCATCAAAAACGCAGCTGTCACGGCTGCGATTCGATCCCGCGGCTGGCAGGTCAGCAGCCAAGTGCTTTAGCCACTAGACAACCGTGGTGGGTAGTTAGAAAGCGTAGCCGTTGCGAAAATTTTTTAGTTGCATGAAGACCACAAGTAGCTAAATTAGAGTGCAGAAACAAAAAACTCGACGTGAAGACACTGTGGTGCACTACAACAATGCATTCACTTCAATGAAAACGCCACGTCTTCTTAACAC
This sequence comes from Rhipicephalus annulatus, assembly GCA_013436015.1. Classification (NCBI taxonomy): domain Eukaryota; kingdom Metazoa; phylum Arthropoda; class Arachnida; order Ixodida; family Ixodidae; genus Rhipicephalus; species Rhipicephalus annulatus. The sequence continues at coordinate 1,076 of WOVY01001377.1, read as the reverse complement.
AACCAAAATGAAAGCAGGCTCACTGGTGCCAGACGTCCGCGCATTTTCACATAAGGTACAAGTTTTTTTTTGTTTTTTTTGCGAAAATGGTGGTTGTCTCCGCTTTAAATATTGCGCTTACTACGGCTCCTCTATCGGATTTTTCAGGCATCCCCGAGGTGAGGTTTATATATATATATATATAGATATATATATATATATATATATATATATATATATATATAGATTTATATATATTATATATATATTTATTTATTATTTATTTATTTATTTATTTATTTATTTATTATAGCTGTGACGAGGTTTATGTTTTTGCCCCGTTCGGCGATGGCTGAACTTGAGACTTTCCGAGGCCTGCTTTTGCTATGGTGTCGTATCGCTGGTGTTGATTGCTGGCGAAATTTTCTTTCATGAATTTTCAATTTAACGTGTAAGAAAGGGCATTCGCACGTACAGGAAACAAAAGAAAACTGGTTAAATGTTTATGTGACAAAGCTTTTTTTTTTTTGGCGCTACCTCAACCTCGCTTATGGTAGCTTGTGTTCTCCAGGGCCCCAGTTATTTGACGCGAAAATCTCGAAGGCTATTGGGCGAGAGGGTCGTGTGAAGAGCTCGATCCTCTTATCGCTGAGCGTCCATCCTTGGCCAATTTCTCTTTCTCTATGAAATTACTGTCTTGACTTTGAATTCGATATAATTAGAGTTCTTCATAAAATGGAGCCTACATAGGAACACGAGGCGGAAAGAGATCATTGACAAGCGCTAGCTTAGGGCCCTTTAAGAGTTATTGTGTGCGGTATTTTCTGTTTCAAGGTCGCCTATTGTTATTTCATTTGTTATTTTCAAGCGAATGGTTTCTTTGAATTGGTTAGTGTAAGAGTCCGGGGTAAGCTTTGATGTCTCAGGACAGCAGTAAAACACGCGAGACATAAACACGCCCAGCGATAATTGATAATAAACACTGCGCGCTCAGCACCAGTTGATCAATTTTTAGTGTAAAGGTTGAAGGGTTTACTAACCTGAATATATAGAAGCAGTAGTCTAGGTGTCTTCAGCAGCACCTTAAGCAACAGCGT